>VMRM01000035.1:0-237500 GCA_010277075.1 Poeciliopsis retropinna | reverse complement strand
CCTCAGCAAAGAGAGAAAAGAGACAGAGAAAGGCACGAAGAGTCTTCCAACCGAGACGAGGACAAGGAGACATGGAGGACAGCGGAAAGGCGTCGCGGGCGGATGAGCAGCCAGACACAGAAGGCACAACTAGAAATAAGTTATCTGAAATGTTCTAGAAGTCTTGATGAGGAGGAGAGGACAGCAGGAAAACACCAGGGGGCGCCAAGAGCTCCGTTCATCGTTTGTCCCCAAAATTAAAAAAGGCACAAAGACGTCAGAGCTGAGATGGAGACGGAGTTAGAAAATCAAACTAGAAAGCTTTAATACTTTTCACCTGACCATCGTTATTGTTACTGTCGCCACTCTGTCCACGCTTCTCTGACTGGGCTGAGGTAAATGGTTCCGTCCCACTGCAGACCCAAAACCTTACACAGCGCTCTGCTTCCAGCCAATCACAGCTGGACGTTACAAGTGATGCAATTTCCTGTCAGGAATCGGTTTCATCTGGATAAAGTGACTTATTGCTCAGCTTGTTCCAAAACTAAAGTGGAGACATCTGGAGGGGATTCTCCCAGAGCGCTTCTGGACCGGACGCCCCGCCGCGGACGCCGCCGCCGCCCCGAATGATGGTTCTGATGAAACAGAGTCAGGCTCGCCCTGAGGAGAACCAGAGCTCAGAGGGATCCGATTCATGTTGGTCTAGAACCACGGCGTACTTCAGAACCGCTGCTTTCACCACGTTCATCCCTGATGTGGAACCCAAACCAGGCCTGGAGCTCCTCAGGGTACCGTTACCATGGCGACGAGGCCGACCCCCTCCTATCTGGACCTTAAGACTCCAGTGAAAAGTTCCCGCAGGCGACTGGAGCATCGGGTGAGAACCTCAGGTTCTCCAGAACATCTGATGGGAACCAGATGAAGCTGGTAATTTGGACCCGTCAGAGGAGGCAGCAGAACCCCCAACATGTCAGTGGGTCATTAGTGTTGGTTCTGTCAGTAGTGGTAACATAGTAGAGGTCAGAGGTCACATAAACCGGCCAGCTTCCACCATAATCCAACCTAATCTGAACAGATTAACTCCAGATCCTGGATTAAAACATCCCGAACTTCCCAGTTTCCCCTCCTGTGACCCGCAGTTGGGTCCAGACGAGGGGTCAAAGGTCAGGAAGGTCAAAAACCCACAGTGAGTCCAGAATCGGGCTCAGAACCAGAACCTGACCCGGTAATCTGGGTCACGTTGGATCTCCAGCAGGTGAAGAACATCCTGGAGATCTTGACCCTTGACCTTTGGGTCTCTGTGGAACTGGGTCATCTTTGGGACTTTCCAGGGATCTGTTTGGGTTCAGAACCTTTTACTGGGTCGATTGGTTCTGTAATCTGAAGCAGGCTCTGGAGAACCGCCCGTCTGGACCTCTAACAGATTGCAGGCGGCGGACAGAACCGGGCCTGGACCGGTTCCCGGGCGGTGTAAGGTTCTGGTTCTGTATGTTTGGCTGTCTGGGCAGAACTGCGTGAGGTTCTGGTCCTACTGGCTCCACAGGCTCGGGTTTCAGTCGTAGTGTCCAGAAGGTTCTGCGAGGCGGAGCGGCGAATCGGGCCGGCGGTACCGCTCGTTAGTGTTTCACCTGTCGGCCTCGTTTAGTGTGAGAACCCCCCAAGATGGCCGCCGCCTCAGAAGAAGGAGTACTGGTTGTCGACGGCGCGCGGTGCCCTCGCCCCGTCCCGCTCCTCGCCCTCGGCGGCGTCCAGCGGCCGGAGGGGCGCGTCCTCCCAGTCCTCCGCCGGCCCGCCGCTTCCTGCCGCCGGCTCCGCCTCGGATCTTCTCTCCTGGGGGGGGGTCGGTGGCGGCGGGCGTCCCGGCGGCAGCGGGGGGGGCTGGGGGGGGCTACGGGGTCTGCTGGTCGAGTCTGCAGGGATCCGGGAGGAGAAGAAGAAGTGATGAGTTAGAGAGAGAGAGGAGGAGCGGATGGAGGGAGAGACAGAATGGCGGTGAGTGGGAGGAGTCAGGTGGTTCTGGACTCTCAAGGACGGGTTCCCATGGTCCAACAGAACCTCTGTGGTCCAACAGAACCTCTGTTCCGATCGGCCAGCTACAGATAATCATAAGGTTCTACAGGCTGCAGCTCAGAACGGCCAACTCGTTCCAGAACCATTACAGCTGTTCTTCCAACACACGGGTCAGAACCAGAACCTGGCAGGTCCGGTTCTAACGGAGGGTCCGGTTCTACTGCTTTTCTAGAGCTTATCATGTGTTCTTCTTCTTCTTCTTTCCTGAAATTTTTAGTAGTTTTTATGTCGTTTCCCTTCTTATAGACGCTGCAATGTGCCGGAGAGGCCAGCAGGGGGCAGTACGACATAGAGCTGTGTGCTATAGAACGGCACTCTCTGGAAACCGAGCCTGTACAGCTGGTTCTGGTTCTGCACCAGGCGGGTTAAAATGATATTTCTCATTCTGAATGTCACGTCATTTGAATAAAAATCAATCAATCCTGAATCTTTTGATCAGAATTCCTATCCAGGATCCAGGATTGTTCTTATGAATTTTTTACCATCAAAATTATAAATATTGTAGATATTTTACAAATATCTACAATATTTCTGCTTATGACATGAAAGGCTGAGGGTAAAAGCAGGTGGGACTTTTCTGGGTTTTTAAATCTTTTGCAATAAATTCATTCATTAATTAAAATGTTGATTTGCTGAATTGCCAAAAACTGAAATTGACTGATTGACGTAATCTGGCGTCTGGAGGGCCACATAAAGAGTTAAGGCGAGCTTCAATTGGCCCCTGGGCCTCGTGTTTGACGGGTGCAAAGTATCTGAACGGTTCTGGTTCTGGTCGGACCCGGAAGCCGCCTGAGAGCCCGGACTGAATGGAGACGCGTCCTCGCTGCCACACACTCGTCCTCCGGGCCGGGTCGGTCTCACTTACACACAGTCAGAGATGGGGGTTGATGGAGAGTCGGGATGGCGCGTGGTGATGGCGTCGCAGGCCGCGGGCCGACTGCCCGCCCGGTCCCGGCCTGCAGGGGGCGAGCCAACCATACAAGACAACAACAGAGAGGTCAGATGGTCCCGGGGGGGGGCGACGTGTCCTCTGCTTCAGGGATCGGTGCAGCATGAGGATGAGGATGGTGACCCATGCGGGACAGGGATGAAGGCTTCACACCTGTCCAGGGACCGTTCCGGGGTCTGCCGACCCGGTTCTGATCGTACCTGGCTGTCGGACCGCCGTGGCTCCCACGAAGCTGATGAGCGTGACATCGGAGGCGCCGCCCGACTCCAGCGGGATGGGATGGACCCGGAAGTGCTCCAACATGTCAAAGATGGACTGGAACCAGAGGTGCTGGACCCGGCACTGGCCGTCCTCGTTCAGGGACAGACGGAGGTGCTGCGGGACCCGAGACATGGACACATGTAGCGCGGCAGAGACACAAGGACAGTCCACCCTCCGCGTCCTGGACTCACCTTGGCCTTGCCCTGGAAGTTGAAGGTGAGGACGTACTCTCCCCGCCGCGTCTCGCTCTGTCGGACCAGGAAGACGCCGTGGCTCGCCGGGCCTCCAGCCAGAACCAGCTGGGCCGCCTTGAGACGCGACAGGGTGCCGTGGAACCACTGGCACTCGCTGAGCGGGTGCTCCACGGCCTCGGAGGTCACGGCGTCAGAGAACAGGAACGACCCTGCAGGGGAAGAGCATCGGTCCCGGTCACTCGGGGTCCCGGCCGTTTCCAGAACCAACCCGCCCTGGTCATCATTACCCGTCGCTTCTGGCGTCTCAGCAAAAGGCGTGCCCAGGCCAGCCCCGAAGTTCCTGCCATCCGGCTCGTCCAGTGGCGCTCGAGGTGGAAGTTCTGGAGGAAGTGGATCCATGAGAGGGGAGGAGCCTCCGATTCCTCCGTAGCAGACTGACGGGTCAGAACCCAGCCGGTGAGAAGGAGCAGAACACGGTTAGACGTTCACGACCCACCACAGAGATCTCATGTTTCCTCCAGACCAGTACAGAAGTTCTGATCCAGCCACTGAACCCGGCTCTAACGCGGACCGGATCAACGGCCTTCTCAAGGTTTTTCACAGTTCTTCCTTGGACTTTGGTTCTCCGGTTCTCTGGATCAGAACTAGTCCTGGCCCAGCACCGGGACACGAAACCCAACACTCACCTTGTGACAGACGCTCGCCGATCTCTGGCGTTCCGCTGACGTCCAGCGAAGCCGGACACACCCCTTCAGCGTCCTCCTGCTCGCTGCAGCAGGAAGCACAGTTAGTCACTGCAGCACCTGCTGACATCCGGACTCGCTGCAGACACAGGTTCTGGTACTGGGACAAAGTTCTGGGAGCCTGGGACAGGCTTCTTCAGCAGTCTGGACTGTGGACCCTGACGTTAGCTGCTACATGTTAGCATTCAGATGCTACCTTAGGCTAGGGCTAGGGTTAATATCTTTTAGCACAACACTAGTCTTTCCCAGCATCCAATCAGATCATTTTGTAGCAGAAATTGTAACTCCTGAGGTTCTGCTCCGATCGGATCAGTACCTGAGACAGATGGCGTTCCTGATGTCACTCAGCCAAGCTCTCATCTGCACAGCGTCTCGGGTTTCGATCACATACTGGGCCGACCCGTCCAGCTGCAGAGGAGCAGAAACAGAGCAGCTCGGATCAGAACCGGGCCCGGCCCGTTTGGGTGGGAGTACTTATAGAGAAACATCTGGACCTGCAGCAGGAAGGTGTTCTCCTTGTCCGGGACTTCCAGCGCCGTGGTGCTCCTCACATCCACGATGGAGAAGCAGGGAACGGTCAGCCGGGGCTTGGAGGCCTGGAACACACAGAGGTTCTGGTTCTGACCCGATACCATCTACTGCAGGGATTCCCTCAGTGTATTAAAAGCCTGGCAGCTCGCCGCGCTTCACTAGGACCCCCCGCCAGGCTAACAGATGCTTGATTTTATTTTTAGAAAAATTAATAAATGGGTGGAGGAAGAAAGAGAAAAAAAAGCTTTTAGTTTTAGTTTTTCATCTTAAAGCCGGATTGTCTCTGTTGCTCTGAGCGTTTCGCTGGCGGGGCAGATTTATTCCTAAAAGTGGATTATTATTCAAATCTGGCAGAGCGACCAATCACAGCGCTGCGGCGCGTCGCCTCTGCTTGATCTTTTAAGTTTCCCTCAGCAGGGGTCGCGCTCCTCCTTTCAGTCAAACTGGACACAGGCTGACCTGTGTGGATATTTACATCAACCTCCCATGAGGAATCATGATTCTTTAGAGAACTCTGCATCAAGGTAGGAGTCCAAACCCGCCGCGCTGCTCTGGTTGTGCAGCTCTATGAACCGCAGGAATAATTTGTCGTGGCTTTCAGAGGAGCTCATAATGATTTATCTCTGTGAACAAAGAATGATGTGGGGCTTTTCCATCTCGACAGCTGCCCAGCAGGTGGCGCTGTAAAGTTCATGTCTGTGTTCCCGGTTGGTCGGAGCGTTAGCGGTTAGCGAACCAGCGCTAAGCTCATCATGCAGGTTCAGCCGGTGAGGAGCCTTCGCTCGTAGTCACGCATCACGCTGCTTTTATATCATTTTATTATTATTTTATTATTATTTTTCCATTTACAGGAAGCATCAAGCTGTATCAAATGTTTTGTCTACTTAGAGTCAATGAGCCCAGAGATCAGAGAAACTCCACCAACCAAAACAGTTTCTGTGGCTCTTATTAAAAATGTTAGAGCTGCTAAAGCCACATTAGCAGGTTTAAATTAAATCTCCGTTTGTTGCTCATCTCTGCATTGATCATCTCAATAAACAAATGATACATTTATGTATTTGTGTTCAAATATGATCATTTAAGGCCCCTGAAGCCCTGGGGCCCCATGGAGCTGCTGACTTAATTTGGATCAAACAGAAGTGCAAATAACTAATATTCATTTTAATTGTTTCTTGATTTGTTGTTTGTAAGACTAGTTGTAGATTTAAAACTTTCACTGATGCTGTTTTCCAGTAACATATTTTTACATTTCCTGTCTAATTCACATCTTTTACTACAAAACCCTGGTGGCTCAGCAGGTTTTTTGAGGGAACCCAGTACTGGTTCTGACCCGATTCATTTTCCTGCAGGGTGTCAAACTGTTTTGGGCCAATCAGGATCATCAAGGCTCTTAAAGGGCCGGTTGCAGCAGAATGTTTTGATGAAACCAGTTCACAAACTGTTGAAATACAAATGAATTATGAAAATTAAATATTACTGTTGAACATCTTCAGAATTTCTTGATTCTTTTGTGATTTTTGTCCAATAAAAATCTAAATATTTGTGGTACTAGTTTGCAAATATCTGTGACATTTGCTCTTATTTATGGTGGTAAACGTTATGGTTCTCGCCAGCCCATGAACTATAATCTGACATCAACTGAGGCTGACGCAGCTGTTTAGAAAGTTTATGGCAATTTTTGAGAAAAATCTGCAATAAACTCTGAGCCTGAAAAAATTTTGGGATTTGTTGCTTTTTGTGTGAGGGCCACATAAAAAGCTAAGGCGGGCCGAATTTGGCCCACGGGCCTTGAATTTGACACATGTGATCTAGTGGTTCTGACCCAATTCCATCAGCTGGTTCTGGTTCTGACCCGACTGCACTGACCTTTGGTGGGATGAAGAACTCCAGGTAGTACTCCTCTCCTCGCTCGCCCCCTTCTCTGTCTCTCTCTCTCAGGACCAAACGACATTTGTGCCAGCGGCCCCCCCTCCAGGGGACGGTGCCCGCGCTGGCCAGGGCCGGCACCTGGGCGGCCTGGGCCCCCGGCTGGGCCCCCGGCTGGGCCAAGCTGTTGCTCTCTGCGCCGTGATGCAGCAGTCCGAAGGAGAAGCCGGAGAAGCCGTGGCTGCCGCCCAGCTCGTCGCTGGAGGAGCTGACGCTCACCCCTCCCTCCCGCACCAGCCGGCCCACCTTCCTCGGGGGGCCCAGGGCGGCGGCGCTGCTGGGGGGCAGCGAGTTGGAGCCGGGGTGAGGGTTCTGAGTGAAGATGGGCGGCGGCGAGCGCGACAGCCTGAGTTTCTCCAGCCGGTGGCTCCACTTGTCCTTCTCGCCCCCCTCGCCGTTGCTCCGCCGGCGATCACGCGCCGCCTCAGAGAGAGACAGCGAGGTGGCGCTGCTGGAGGACGAGGGCGGCAGGGAGGATGAGGAGGAGTGAGGAAGAGAGAGGGGCATGGACAGGGACACGGGCATGGAGGAGGTGGGCGTCGGGGGCTGCGTGGCGGCGCTTCTCTTGGCGGCGCCGGAGTCCTGGACGCCCAGGGTGTAGCTGTAGCTGGAGGGCAGCGGGCTCTGCGCCGCGTCGGTGGAGGCGCTCCTCCAGTGCAGGATGCCGCGCACGCTGCCGCGCACGCTGCGCCCCACGCTGCGCAGCGAGAAGCGTTTCTTCAGCTTGTTCTTGGAGGAGTTGGGCGTGCCGTTGCCTTTGGAGTCGGGCGGCGGAGTGACGGAGCAGGGAGGGAGATGGAAAGCGTGATCCGCCTCAGAGGACTCGCCGAGCTCCGCGCCGTCACCGGCCGAAGCCGCTCCAACCCAGCCGTCTTCCTCCTCCTCTGCCGGCGCGTCGCCGTTGCCGGGGCCCGGCGCCGCGCCGCGCTCCTCCCGCCTCCCGTTGTTCCCCCCCACCGAGGAGCAGCAGGACGACGACGAGGACGGCGGCAGCACTTGGCCCTGGGCGTAGGAGTCCTGGAAGCGGTCGCTGCTGCGGTTCTCCAGCACCAGCCGTGACGGCGCCGGCCGGGACGTCCCCCGCGCCGCGCCGGAGGGTAGGGGGAGCGCCGGGCCCCCGGGCCCTCCGGGGGCCGCCAGCGGCGAGACCGCTTCCTCTTCCAGGGAGGTGGCGTCGGATGGGGGAGCCCAGCTCATCATCTCGTCGCGTCCCGCGGCTCCGCTCAGAGGCAGCGCCCCCTCCAGCTCGCTCTGGAAGTGGCGGACGAAGCGGTCGGTGAAGCGGCGGCAAAAAGCTGCCGCTGAGTCCGCGCTGTAGTGCGGGTTCTCCAGGAGAAACGCCCGGAAGTGGCGTGCAAAGTCTCCGGCAGCGACACGCGCATGGAGCTCACAGAATTCGGTCCAGCTGAGGGACGGCGAGGGGGACGGCGTGGGCGTGTCAGACAGGGAGGACGGCGGGGCCGGCGGGCTCACAAGGGGGGCCAGGGGGGGCGGTCTGGAGGACAGCGGCAGCAGGCAGGGCGACGGCGGCGACGGGGAGGGCGAAGGGGGCAAGGGGGAGGAGCCAGAGGCCCGCGGGCTGGGCGGAGTCAGCAGAGAGCCGTTCATTCTGCGAAATTTCTGCGGCTCAGTTCAGTCCAATCGCTTCAACGTGCAGAGACAGGAAGTGAGAAAAGCCAGCAGCTCGTCCACAGCCTGGACCCATAAACCTGCAGCGCTGCGGCTCGCTGCTGCTCACATCCTCCGCTGCTGCAGCAGAGCCAGCTCCTCCAACCAGCTGCGGCGCCTGACCTCACCACGCCGGCTCGCCTTCATCAGCTGATGGACGCCCAGACAGCCGAGGCCGCGAGCTGCAGGACACAGAGGAAGGGTCAACAGGAAGCTCTGCATACGGTCGCCGTCATTCGGGCAGCAGCATGAAGACCAGGAAACTGATGATATGCCAGAGCAGCTGGTCGGATACCTTACATACTTAGCAGAGACTGAACGCACGTTGCCTGAAATGTTACATCCAAGATGACCGCTGCACCCACATGAGTTCAAAGTGTAATCAGAATATACTGTTTGCATGACTATTTGGGCTATTTCTGTCAGATTATAATCAGCAGCTGTTCCATGTAAGGTGATTCCCTAAAAACAGCAACGCCCCTTTAAATAACCTCCAGCATCATTTACCTGATCTCTATCAATGGACCTCACCAAGCTCCGCCCACCACCGGCCTGGAAACCCCACGTGACCCCGAGTCTCACAAACAAAGCCTCGCGGCGCTTCGTTTCTATGGAAACATGGGCTCTTCTACTTGGACTGATAGTGCTTCATTTCTGCCGGATGTTCACCAAATATCAGCTACAACAATGGACAGAGGGACTAACAAGTTCATGTCATCTTTTCTGGATGGTATTAAAGTGTTTGAGCCGCGGTGCCTCCAACATGACGCACGGCACAGCAAAATGCTTCGGTCGATGAGGAAAGTGATGAACCTCAAGATCACTGATGCTTATTGTTCTAGCAAGGCTGGGTAAGTCGGACATTCACCGTTTTCTAGGTTACCTGTGAAATCACTGGTGATTCCTGTTGGCTAATGTTTGCGAGCATCGGCGCTGGACTCGGTGCTAGCGCGGCTAACACGAGTAGCAGTTTAGTCAAAAGCCTTTTGTGCTAAAATCAAATCTTTACTGTGTGTCAGATGCATATTGATGTGTTTAGCTAACATTAGACTGTAGCAGACAGGATTCAAGGTGTAGAGTTGGTATCTGCTGCCGTTATGCTGCTCTTAGCTAACAGGTGTTCATGATGGATGTGTTTAGTATTGATTTTCTTTTTTCAGACAGAAAGAAAGCAAATCAATAATACTTACACCAGCGCACACTCCTTTGCTCTTGTTGATCCTACGGAGGTTGAGCTGCTCATGCATCGAGCACCAGCTTTGATCCTAGCGAGACATTCTGCTTCTGATTTAGGAAATCTGTGAATTTTACTGCCACAAACACGATCAGGATTCCTGACATCACCAGTACAGATACCCCACTGGCAATGGGGAACCATTCTGTTTCTGCCGGTCTGCATGTGGCCTGGCGCTACATTAGCTTGTTACTAATGCTGAACATTAGCTTGTGTTTGTGAGACGGCCACGCACGTGATCGCTGCGCTATACGTAGAATGGGCATCAGCCAATGAAACGCGGCCCTGTGGTCAGGTTCATTATTCCTAAGCTAAATGTTTTACTAGGAAGTAAACAGCCTCTGTGTTGTTTCTCACCAGGATGTTTTTCTGTAACTCCTACAGGTTCTGGTTCTGTTGGAGGTTTCGTCCTGTTAAAGGAGTTTTTTCCTGTCCACTGTCGCTCCCTGCCTGTCCAGGGGAAGTGAATGTCAAAACTTTTTAAACCAGTATGACTCACTGAAACGGCACTGCTTGACCAGTAGAATGAGCTGGAATGACTGGAATTATTTTTGAGGACTTGTGAATTTGTGATATCGAAATAAACTGAATTAAAAATGTCTCTATAAGTGGGTCATTAAATGAAGATCCTTCCAGATTTTCCCAAATGGATCTAATTTCCCTGCAGATGGTTACTGTAAGCCGGGGCAGCTGAATAAATGCTGAATAACCTCTCAGTCCGTCCAGCGCCAGAGGCTGCTGAGAAATCAGAGCTACTGCAGGTTGGAGGCTCTGAAAGCAGCGACCATTCAGCCCATTAGCCTGCTAACAATAGCTGCCCGCTCTGCCCGCCAACCTGTCGCTTGTTGCCCGCTGGAGTCACACACACGACGGGATTTTAGCTGCTCCGTGGGGTTTCATGTCGGCTGTGCGGAAAACAATCCGCGGACTTAATCAGAAACCTGCAGCTAACGCCAAACATTAGCTACGAGCTATCGGCTACTTGCTAACCAGCTAACTAGCTGCTACTAAAAGAGCGACTGAGCCGTACCTGTTCATCGCAGCCAGGCGTTTCATCTGCGGCTGAGGTGTCCGCACATACCGGCATCCAGCCTGTTAACGCAACAACAACAACATCCTCCACAAACCCTGCTGTCGTTGTTGTTGCTAAGTATGAATATCGCTGTGCCTTGACTGGACCCGTTTTCTCGTTCTGCTTCTGTTCTCGCGATATTTACGGGAAGCTCGGTGCTGTTTGAAACATTGATCACTAAATAATCAACCTGTGTCTTTTGTCAAACTTTATCTGATTAACTTTAGCTTTAAAACATATTAAATGTTAGTTTCGTTCATCTAATTTGTTTTATATTAGATAAATGTGTTCCTTTGCCTTTCTTCTTCATTTACTTTAGTCTCACTATATTTTTCAACGCCTCTGGAAAAAGTTGATATACTTTAGAGTTAAAACTAATAAAGGCCTGGAACCATGAGGCTCATCTGCTCAATATTTAGTGAAGAAATGTTCTTCAGATCCTCAGGAGTTTAGATGTGGACAAAATATGAAGCTTTTGTTTTGCTTTGACCTGAAACCCAGAAAAATAAAACCATTGATCAGAAAATGTTATTTAATCTTTTATTTCACTGTCCAGCAAAGAAAAACATGTTTACACTGTAAAATATTTACAACTTTAATGATCACAACTGAAACATAAAGTTTTTACAGTTCAATTGTGATGATGATGATGAAGGCTCAAGAACATCTGAAATTACAGCTCAGTTTTTAAACCATATTTCACAACAATAAACAGTCCGGAATAGTTTTTCTCATCTTTATTCCATCGCCCAGCAGGTGAGAAAAAGGTGAAACCTCCAGTGGTCCTTCAGTCCACCTCCTCCACAGTGGGCCCCTGGCTGTGGGCTCCTGCCTGCTCTCTGCAGCTCCCAGTGGGCCTCCCTGCCTGGTACAACTTGCTGATGATGGGGTTGCACACCTTCTCCAGCTCTTTCTGCTGGTGTTGGTACTCGTCCTTCTCGGCCAGCTGGTTGTTCTCCAGCCAGCTGATGGTCTCCTCGCACTTGTCCAGCACCTTCTTCTTGTCCTCCTGGCTGATCTTGCCCTTCAAGCTCTCGTCCTCCACGCTGCTCTTCATGGTGAAAGCGTAGGACTCCAGAGAGTTCTTGGCAGCGATCTTGTCCCTCTGCAGCTCGTCCTCGGCTTTGTACTTCTCGGCGTCCTGCACCATCCTCTCGATCTCCTCTTTGCTCAGTCGGCCCTTGTCGTTGGTGATGGTGATCTTGTTCTCTTTGCCGGTGCTTTTGTCCACCGCCGACACGTTCAGGATGCCGTTGGCGTCCACGTCGAAGGTGACCTCGATCTGCGGGACCCCTCGTGGAGCGGGCGGGATTCCCGTCAGCTCAAACCTGCCCAGCAGGTTGTTGTCCTTGGTCATGGCTCTCTCCCCTTCGTAGACCTGGATCAGGACCCCGGGCTGGTTGTCGGAGTAGGTGCTGAACACCTGGGTCTGCTTGGTGGGGACGGTGGTGTTGCGTTTGATCAGGGCCGTCATCACTCCTCCGGCCGTCTCGATCCCCAGGGACAGAGGAGCCACGTCCAGCAGCAGCAGGTCCTGGACGTTCCCCGACGTGTCTCCCGTCAGGATGGCGGCCTGGACGGCGGCGCCGTAAGCCACCGCCTCGTCCGGGTTGATGCTCTTGTTCAGCTCCCGGCCGTTGAAGAAGTCCTGCAGTAGCTTCTGAATCTTGGGGATTCGGGTGGAGCCTCCCACCAGGACCACGTCGTGGATCTGGCCCTTGTCCATCTTGGCGTCCCTCAGAGCCTTCTCCACGGGCTCCAAGGTTCCCCTGAACAGGTCGGAGCACAGCTCCTCAAAGCGAGCCCTGGTGATGGAGGTGTACAGGTCCACGCCCTCGAACAGAGAGTCGATCTCGATGCTGGCCTGGGAGCTGGAGGACAGGGTCCTCTTGGCCCTCTCGCAAGCTGTGCGCAGCCTCCTCAAGGCTCTCTTGTTCTGGCTGATGTCCTTCTTGTGTTTCCTCTTGAACTCCTCCACAAAGTGGTTGACCATGCGGTTGTCAAAGTCCTCTCCTCCCAGGTGAGTGTCTCCGGCCGTGGCCTTCACTTCGAAGATGCCGTCCTCGATGGTCAGGACGGACACGTCGAAGGTGCCTCCGCCCAGGTCAAAGATCAGGACGTTTCTCTCTCCCGACTTGCCTTTGTCCAGACCGTACGCGATGGCGGCCGCCGTGGGCTCGTTGATGATCCTCAGGACGTTGAGTCCCGCGATGACGCCTGCGTCTTTGGTGGCCTGTCGCTGGGAGTCGTTGAAGTAGGCGGGTACCGTGACCACGGCGTTGGACACCTTGTGGCCCAGGTAGGCCTCGGCGATCTCCTTCATCTTCACCAGGACCATAGAGGAGATCTCCTCGGGGAAGAGGCTTTGTTCTCCCCTTTGTACTCCACCTGAATTTTGGGCCTGCCTCCTTCTGACAGCACCTTGAAGGGCCAGTGCTTCATGTCGGCCTGCACCACCGGCTCTTCGAACTTTCTGCCGATCAGCCTCTTGGCGTCAAACACCGTGTTGCTGGGGTTCAGGGCCACCTGGTTCTTGGCCGCGTCCCCGATCAGCCTCTCGGTGTCGGTGAAGGCCACGTAGCTGGGGGTGGTCCTGTTGCCCTGGTCGTTGGCGATGATTTCCACTTTTCCGTGCTGGAAAACCCCCACGCAGGAGTAGGTGGTGCCCAGGTCGATGCCGATGGCCACGTTTTTAGCTGCACACATCTTGGCTGGGTTTCCTTTCAGACCTGAACCAGCAGAGACACACGGGAGGAGGAGGAGGAGGAGAAGGAGGATTATTCCCTCTCAGAAACACTTCAGATGCTACACTTTAGGTTTTTACTGGACTTTGTGGCAGGTTTTGCTCCAGTCTGACTGCTTCTGTAAAACTGCGTTCAGCGACGCCTCGGACACTTTCAAACGTCATCTGCTCCACAATCTGCTGGGCATGTTTCTGTCTTTGACTAAACTCTACCAGGTGTGTTTCTCTGTCCCTCCACCAGTTAAGAAGAGCATGAATTCAGCCTGTAGTCGCTGCGGGAGCAGAGAAGAAGAAAAGTTAGAACTTACTGTCGTCCACAGGTTCCTGATGCTTCTTTCTCCTCTGATGGATCTCCTGATGTTCCCTGAAGCTCTCCGAGTCTCTAACTGTCTCAGCTTCGCCCTCACCGCTATTTAAACCCCCTCACTCACTTCTCGCTGCTTCTCCAGCCTTCGGCCAATCACAGAGCGCGGCGAGGCACCGTGCGTCATGACGTCACCCGCTAGAACTTTCTCCCGGCTTCTGGTCGCTTCGAGAAAATGTCAGAAAGTGACAGAAAAGCCCGATGAATTCACAGCATTTCCAGAAGCTCCCGGAATGACGGAGACAATATTAGAGCAAAATATCAGCATGTTGGGTTAATAAAGCGCAGAAATCCTCCTGAAGGCCGAAGGTTTATTCGGTCTGTCGGATATTTCCGGTTTTAAACTGAAGGAGACTCGGAGGACCTGGAGCCGCTGCAGGACTGGGACTCTGCAGGTTCAACCGGATCGGATCTGTTTCAACGACAAAGTCTTATGAAACACACTAAATTATTATGGAGACCATAAGGGCCCATAAGACTGAGGGCCGTCTTGGCCCCCTGAAATGTCGCGATCCCTCCAGTTATTGTCACACATTCAGCCTGTAGCATAAACCCTCCACTAACCCAAACCCTTTTATTTAAAGAGTTTCTTACATAAACTGAATGTTTCACCTGTTACCTGTTCTGAGCAGCTGCTTCCTGTTCTCGTCTAACTGCCAAACAAGTTTATTTATTTTCTCATGAACATTTCAAACTACAACGAGAAGAAAAGTTTCTGAAGGGTTAACAGTGCAGCAACATGAAGCATCTTTGATATTCAAAATATTCAAAACTCACCCAAAGCATGAATATACTTGATTATGACATGTTTATTTCTCCACACTGTGACCTGGTCCGCACCCAGTCCCAGCCACCAGGGGGAGCTAACAACTCAAACAACCCTAGGAACCATCCAGTTCAGGGGCTCCCAGCAGGGGAAAGTTATGACATTTCTAAGGGCCCCTGACCAACAGGGGGCCCTCCACTATGTTTTTTTTTCTTCAGAGAATTAAAAAAAAATGAGACCCTGTCAATTACAAAATTAATTATTTTGTGTTTTCTATATTACCCCTCCCAGCAGGACTGACCCAAGTCATAAGCAAACTAAGCAGCTGCTTAGGGCCACCGTGGGGCCCCTCAGTGGACCTGATGTTTTATTTTTTTAGTAATAATTTATATGTCATTATAATAACAAAAACACACAATTTCACTTTTGAAGTGATTTATTTTTACAATAATATATATTTGATAATAAATGTTAATAATAATGTCTGAAAGTCTGAAGCTGCGGTCAGAAGTTAAATAAGCAAAACTATGAAAGGACTGATCCTTCAGGGAGGAAGAGGATAAATAGAAAAGATAAAGTTTGTTTTAATGAGCCTTTATAATGTAAAATATGAATAAAGCTGCTGATAGAAATGATCCTGATGGCGACCGGACCGGACCGGACCGGACCGGTTCAACAGCCAAACATTTCAGCTGCATCTTTGTGTGAAACTGAGTTTAAACTTTAATGAGTTGATTCTGAATATTTCTGAGGTTTTCTGGCCAATCCTGGTTACCGATCTTTAAACAGCCTGACCTGCTGATTTTGGCTGATATGAATTTATTTAGTCTGAAATGTTGCTGCATGTAGCAGGAAAGTCTCTGAGTTATATTAACATGTTCAGACCTGGTCTGTTGGTCAAACTGTCACTGCAGAGCAGAAGAGGACAGAGATGATTTATAAACCTTTGCTGATGAAGATCAGATCAGCTTCATGTCGGGATCAGCCGATCACGATGCCCCAAAATGAAGGAAATCGACTGGTCGATAAATCAGTTGATCAATAAATGTATCTATTATACATGTATATAATGTAACCAGCCAGAGATGCAGTAAGTTTATAGCAGGTGTGTGAATGATCTCATGATCGGCCTGCTGGTTGCAGAACCAGAGGGCCCAAAACCTCATTGGGCTCGGGGCCCCATGGAGGCTTGGACCGGCCCTGGCTCCCAGACCAAAAAGCACAGATTTGCCCTGAAGCCCCTGATCTGCATGAAACGGTTCCTTCCTGCTCGGAAACAAGAACGACTGGCAGTTACTGAGCTGCTAAGAAAAATTATAAAGTAGGTTTTCAAAAAATATAGAGAAAAAGGTAAATGTGTCAATTTATAACTTCTTGTGTTATAAGTCTAATTATACTTTTTTTTATTAAACTTTGCAAAATAGCTGTTGGTGTCGATGCTATGTGTGACTGGAGCTGTAAAAGCCTGTAATATTAGTGCATATTAATCATATCCATCATTTCAGTGACACATTGTGGCTGCATTTAATAAAGTCGCTCAAACAACAGATTCATGCAGAAACATCTGCAGTGATCTGGATTTAATTCCAATGAAACCAGTTTGGTTCTTACAAACGCCTCTGCATTAAAATATTGTAGCAGGTAGATATTCTAGTAAAGGATCAGATCCATCTGCAGCTTTTCATTTTAACGGTAGGATATTCAGATGGAGGAAGTGATCTCATGGTTTCATCATGATATCAATTGTTCAATGCTAAGCTAACCATCACTGCTAAGCTTCCACTTCAGTCACTCAAATAATCCAATATATTTAACATGGTAGCAGTTTTAGACGGGTAGCACGGACAGACAGCTATCTATCTATGGTAGGATAATCTGACAGGTAGCTCAGATCGTCAGAGCTCCGGGCTGCAGAAGGAAGAACTGGATCTTCAGACGACTCAAATAGAAACATGTTGACTTTTTTTTTCTAATTTCAGAATAAGTACCAGAAACTGAAATGGTTTTATTCATTTTTATTTCATTTAGCAACAAATTAAAGTTTGGAGAAAATATAAATCTGTTCTGCAGCTTCAACCAACGTCTTCAGTTATTAAATATTTTATTTGTTTTGGATGTTTATTATCATCATCTTACTATTAAAACATTATAAACCCTAACCCACAGAAATCAACATGAAAATATGAAAAATATGAATTATAGACGAAGAACTGAGGAAAAGAGCAGAAAAATCAGAAAGACCCAAAAGAACCAAAGAGAGAAAAACTCGGCGCCCCCCCGTCTCCTCAGCGTCAGCGTCCCCCCGTCTCCCCCCCCTCAACATCCCCCCGTTCCCTCGGCGTCCCCCCGTCCCCTCGGCGTCCCCCCGTCCCCTCAGCGTCCCCCCGTCCCCTCAGCGTCCCCCCGTCCCCTCAGCGTCCCCTCGGCGTCCCCCCGTCCCCTCAGCGTCCCCCCGTCCCCTCAGCGTCCCCCCGTCCCCTCGGCGTCCCCTCGGCGTCCCTCGGCGTCCCCCGTCTCCTCAGCGTCCCCTCGTCCCCTCAGCGTCCCCCCGTCCCCTCAGCGTCCCCCCGTCTCCCTCCCCCTCAACATCCCCCCGGCGTCCCCCCGTCCCCTCAGCGTCCCCCCGTCCCCTCGGCGTCCCCCCGTCCCCTCGGCATCCCCTCGGCGTCCCCTCGGCGTCCCCCCGTCTCCTCAGCGTCCCCCCGTCCCCTCAGCATCCCCTCGGCGTCCCCTCAGCGTCCCCCCGTCCCCTCAGCGTCCCCCCGTCCCCTCGGCGTCCCCCCCGTCCCCTCGGCGTCCCCCCGTCTCCTCAGCGTCCCCCCGTCCCCTCGGCGTCCCCCCGTCTCCTCAGCGTCCCCCCGTCCCCTCAGCGTCCCCTCGGTGTCCCCCCGTCCCCTCAGCATCCCTCGGCGTCCCCCCGTCCCCTCAGCATCCCCCCCATCCCCTCGGCGTCCCCCCGTCCCCTCAGCGTCCCCCCGTCCCCTCAGCGTCCCCTCGGCGTCCCCCCGTCCCCTCAGCGTCCCCCCGTCCCCTCAGCGTCCCCTCGGCGTCCCCCCGTCCCCTCAGCATCCCCTCGGCGTCCCCTCAGCGTCCCCCCGTCCCCTCAGCATCCCCTCGGCGTCCCCCCGTCTCCTCAGCGTCCCCCCGTCCCTTCAGCGTCCCCTCGGTGTCCCCCCGTCCCCTCAGCGTCCCCTCGGCGTCCCCTCAGCGTCCCCCCGTCCCCTCAGCATCCCCTCGGCGTCCCCCCGTCCCCTCAGCGTCCCCCCGTCCCCTCAGCGTCCCCCCCATCCCCTCGGCGTCCCCCCGTCCCCTCAGCGTCCCCCCGTCCCCTCAGCGTCCCCCCGTCCCCTCAGCGTCCCCTCAGCGTCCCCTCGGCGTCCCCCCGTCCCCTCAGCGTCCCCCCCATCCCCTCGGCGTCCCCCCGTCCCCTCAGCGTCCCCCCGTCCCCTCAGCGTCCCCTCGGCGTCCCCCCGTCCCCTCGTCTCCTCAGCGTCCCCCCGTCCCCTCAGCGTCCCCTCGGCGTCCCCCCGTCCCCTCAGCATCCCCTCGGCGTCCCCTCAGCGTCCCCCCGTCCCCTCAGCATCCCCTCGGCGTCCCCTCAGCGTCCCCCCGTCCCCTCAGCATCCCCTCGGCGTCCCCCCGTCCCCTCAGCGTCCCCTCAGCATCCCCCTGGCGCCCCCCCGGAGTCCCCTCAGCGCTCCTCTGCAGATCAGGCTGAACCAGTAGAGCTGCAGGGGCCACAGCAGGGCGGCCCCCAGGTTGCACTGCCAGGGGGCCACCAGGGGGACCCGGTACAGTGGGATGGAGGCGTACCTGCAGCAGCAGCAGACAGGGGGCGCTGTAGTCAGCTTGGCTAATAACAGATGATCTGAGGTAAATAGCATCAGTGAAGCTCCTGACCTCCTGACCTCCTGACCATCTCAGCTTCACATGCCAGCAGGCCAACCCGCGGTCAGAGAGGTCACCAACGTCAACGAGGTCAGGTGAGGTCAGAAAGGTCAGCAAATTCAGGTGTCTTACCTGCTGTAGGCGTAGTACAGGTAGGGGAACAGCAGAACTCTGCAGCAGAAGAAAATGAGCAGCAGGGCGGCGCCGTTGAGCCGATGCAACAGCCAGTCCTGCTTGTGGAACTGATGGACACACCTGGTCAGGTACAAACACCTGGACCCGACTGGACTCTGAGTGGTTCTGTTGGGCCGGACCGGGTCCAGAACATGAGTTTACCTGGATCAGAACTTTCCCCAGACAGACGGACGGCGTGCTGAGCTCAGCCAGGAAGAGAAGGCCCTGGAAGTAATCGCCCCGCCCCCGGCGCCACACCTGGAGGGAGAGAGGTCAGGGGTCAGTGACCTCTGACAGCTCCCTGACCCATCTGGACCAGGCTCTTCTCTCCAGAACCAGAACCTGGTTTCACAGTCAGTTAATGAGGCTGTTAACAGACAGGTGGCGCCACCTGCAGGCTGGAGGCTTCATTACAGACTCCAACAGAACTTCTCTGGCCGGGTAGGAGCCGGCAGAACCAGCTTCACATTGGTCTGGGACCCGGTTCTGACCTGGTTTTGAACATTTAAATTTCAGTTTTAGTTTCAAACTGAACTAATTTTCAGGTTCAATCTGGTTTCAGATCTGGATTAAAACTGGTTTAATGAATAGTTTAGTCAGACTTTTGGACCAGAACCTCTGGGTTCTGACCTGATATTGGACCGGGCCAGAATAAAAAAAAGAGCCACATATGAAGAAGTTGAAGAACTTTAAATGTGATGTCAGACATTCTCCAGTTTTTCATCAAACTGGTTCCAGTTTCTTCCTGAACTGGATTCAGCGTCACCATAGTTACCAGAGAGGCAGGGCAGCAGAAGGCCACCATGAAGACGTGATGCAGAACCATCAGAACCTCCCGGCGCAGGAAACCCGACATCGCGGCGCGCACCGAGCTGCCATCGGACCTTGCCTCCTGGTGACCTTTGACCCACAGCCTGAACCAGTAGCACAGGAACATGGCCACCAGGTCGTAGCAGAAATACGGCGTGGCGAACAGGATGTAGGCGTTGGCCAGCCAGTGTCTGAGGAGGGCGAGCAGAAAGGGTCATCAGAACCAACAGAACCAGGTCATTCTGGACTCCCAGAAAAACACCCAGAACCAGCAGCAGGTTCTGCTGACCCAGTTGGTTCTGGTTCTGTTCAGTTGAATATCTGAAAAATAGTCAGTAATTATGAAAACAATAATTGAATCTGAAAATCCCAGATTAAATCTACATAATGGAAGATGCTATGGATTTTACCATTATAATAACAATAATAACAGTAAAAAGTAACAATAAGAATAATAACTAATAATAATAATAATAACAATAATAACTAACTAAAAAATTCCTGAAGAAATTTAACCGGGGCCTGCCAAAGTGTGCCTGTCGGATTGGACCCAGCGCTCTGATGCTAAACATTAGCATCAATGCAAAGCTTGGCTAAAAAATTACAAAGTATAATGTGGAGAATCACAAGAATGTTGACTAACATGGACTTTCACCATTCAGTCTATTAAAGTAAGTGTATACACTAAAAATAGCCAAAATGCTAATGTTAGCATGAATACTTTCAGTAGCATGTGGAGCATCACTGGCATGTTCTCTGTATTTGACTTACTCCATTCACTGTACCGAACACGGGTAATAAGTCAGAGAAATAGCTAATACCTCATTTAAGGTAAACGGCTAATGCTAATCAGAGCCATAACCTGAGAGAAAAAGATCATGCAGGATAATCTTATTGCACTGCCTATGGCAGTTTGTTTGTGCTAAAGTTAATGCCCTAACCTGAGAGAAAAAGATAATATAAGCTAATATCATTGCAGCGCCTGTGGCGCTGCCCTAGCCACAGACGAATCTTAAGGCTTTTATTTTGAAATTTTCAGTAAGCTTAATTTTAAATGGCAACACTAATCTCATGTGTAACACTAGTTAAGTCAGTTATATATTGGCCAAAAGAGCAACGGCATGATAAAAAAATGTCAAGGCTTTTATTTTTAAATTTTCATTTCACTTAATTTCATTAAGTTAAATTAAAATTAATTAACACTAATCCTGTGTGTAACAATGGTTGGTTAAAATCAGTTATAAAATGCCCAAACACAAGTAGTTCTAATGGCCAGTTCATTCCTCCTCAGTAGAAACTCTCAGTTCCGCCATGTTGTAGTTCTAACCTTCAGTCATTGTAGTTCTAAAGAGCAGCTCATTCCTGAGTTAAAACTACAGTGATGTGTTTTCTGTAGTCCTAATCAGCTGCTCGGCCCTGCTGTGTTCCGTTGCTATGGTAATGGATCCTCTGCCAACTGCCATGTGTGTGAGACAGAAAGGTGGAGAAAGAATTCTATCTTTGTGAGACACCCAGTCAGTTTGAATGGAAAAACCATTCCGAACAACTCCTTCCCGTTCGGGAACCGTGACACGTATCGGAAAACCGTTCGAAGCGTATGAGAGGGCTATCTTTCGTCTCCGATAGTACCGCGATTCATATTTTTAGCACATTCACAATAATTGCAGTGATGACAGAAAAATGGTGTGCGCTGAGGTCTGAAATTTTCCACAAAAGTATGAAAATGAATAGCTGAGAGCGTCAGTTACCCTGGAACATGATTTCACTTTGAAGCACCTTGACAGAAAACCGTAAGCCCTAGCAAAATTTCGAAAACATTTTACCGGAGCAGGCACTCGTATCGATGTCATGACCGAGTTTGATACCGATAGGGCGATATTTGTGGGCGTGACGGCGATTTCAAAATTTATTTGGGGTCAAAATCGCTCTGCTTCTAATGAAGCGTCAGTTGCACTCTAGTTTTGTCAGTTATGCTGTTCAGCAGTTGGAAATTTGGCTCGTTTTTCGCTTTTTACGTCGCCATCGTAAGTCCGATTCCCTATAAAAGTAAGGGAATCCCGGCATTGGTTTGATCCCAATGCCGGGATCAAACCACACGTTTTGATACCACTTTTGTGGGTGGGCTCGCAGCGGTACGAGCCGCATTCCGGTCTACGGAAGAATAATAAATAATAATAATAATAAATAAAAACAGAGACATTCTATTAGGTGAAGAACAATAGGGGCCTGCCATGCAATGCATAAGGAGAGCAGAGCCACTGCTCTGCATTGAAACACACATTGAAAAGTTTTCTTTTGTGTGTTTGAGTGAAATAGATAAACCTTTCAGAGGAACAATCATTTTTTCAAGTTGTTTTTTTTTTATTTCTATAGTTTGGATTTTGTTTACCAGCACTGATATGAGCATCGTTATATATAAATACATCAGTATATCAATATTATTATCAGTGATAATAGCAATAATAATAATAATAATCCCTCTGCGCTGCTGCAGGTGAGCCTCGCTGTCCCAGACTTCCTTTCTACTCTTGCTGTGATTTGGTAACCAAATGGGAGTCGGACCAGTGCTGCACTTTGACTGGGAAATCAGGAAACCAGTAACTGCCTGTCCTCCCCGCCGTTTCCCAGCATGCTCAGCGAAGAGGATCAGCCAGCCACTGAAATAACCTGCTGCTCGGCTCGATAATCCCAGATCAGTAATTAGATTACAGGCTGACAGGAAATCTGCTGCAGTGATTCATTTGTCCTCCTGTGATGACATCATCAGATGATGTCATCACTTTTTAGGAAAACTAAGCAGGACGTCCTCACCTGTCCTCCATGACGTCTCTGCAGGACGAGACGATGGTCCATCCGGCCGAGGACGCCATGACGGCCTGGAGAGACGACACCAGACTGGAGGACAGGGAGCACTGGTTAGACTGGGACATGAATGTTGTCCTCTGGACCCTGAGGGTCCTTGACTGTCAGTTGCCATGGTAACTGCCTGTGGCCATCTACTAGGCACTAA
This sequence comes from Poeciliopsis retropinna, assembly GCA_010277075.1. Lineage (NCBI taxonomy): Eukaryota > Metazoa > Chordata > Actinopteri > Cyprinodontiformes > Poeciliidae > Poeciliopsis > Poeciliopsis retropinna. The sequence continues at coordinate 215,118 of VMRM01000035.1, read as the reverse complement.
TGGCTGCTATGTGGTTGCCACGGTTACACCAAAGTTTTATTTCCGGTTCGTTTCCGGGAAGAGGAGGGGCAGCACAAAACGAGAGAACGGAAACTGGACCAGAACCAGAACCAGAACCATTAGTGAATGAAGGAACATATAAAAACCAGATAAATCAGAAACCGGACCGGACCCAATCCGGACCGGACCCGGAGGGTGTGTGCTCTTACATGCTACATATAGAAGAACAGTTTCACTTCATCTGCAGATCTACTGGTCGGACCTGGAACCCAGGTGGGAGTTCTGGTTCTGGTTCTGATTTGGTTCCACTCCAGGGAACAGACTAGTGATGGTTTGGATCAGAGGAACCATCTGAATAAATAAACAGAGAGAAATGGATGGAGGTCAATGCAAAGTCCTCAGTTTGCATAGCAGGGATGTGCGTGTGTGTGTGTGTTTGTTTCTAATACCTTGTGGGGACCATTTCCCTGATGCTACGTTGTGGGGACTGAAGCCTGGCCCCCACAAGGGGAAACGCTGTTTTTAGGTCAGGGGTCAGATTTAGGACTAAGGTGTGAATTGAGTTTTGGTTAGGATTAGGGTTAGGTATGTAATGGTTAGGGTTAGGATACGGGTAAGGGTAAGGTTTAGGCTGTAGAAATGAATGGAAGTCAATGGAAAGTCTCCACAAAGATAGCTGCACAAACATGTGTATGTGTGTGTGTGTGTGTGTGTGTGTGTGTGTGTGTGTGTCACCGTGCTGAGATCACCACGGCGTCCGCCTCACTCCGTCCCATGAGCCGCTCCAGGATTTGCTTTGATCCCAGGAAGATTCCCGGGAAGAAAACAGAACCGGCAGCCAGCAGGCCCAGCATGCCTACCGGACCGGACCGGGGCGAGAGAGAGAGTCGGAGAGAGAGTGTGTGTCAGCAGCTCAGAGAGAGGATCAGAGGGGCCGAGCTTCCTGTAGCCACCTGGGGAGGAGGAGAGGTGATGAGGGAGGAGCTAATCCCCAGTTCTGGACCGGTTCTAGACTGGATCTGGATCGGATCAGGAGTAGTTCTGTCTTCAGAGCTTCTCTGTTTCTGTCCCTCAGCTTCAGTCCAGAACCAGAGCCAGACCCAGGATGCTGAAGCTCCGCCCCCTGGATGTTGGCCAGCCAATCAGAGCTCAGTTTGTACTTCAGTAACTCCGCCAGGTTTAATCTCTGGTTGGGATTAATGTTCCTGAATTTTAATCTGGATCCGGTGAGAATCCAGATTTCATGCAGAGCTTTAATGTGATCAGTTACTTTTATTAAAATCCTGAGCAGATTTATTTTCTCAGTCATGGTTGTGTTGTCATGGCGACTGCAGTTAGTTACATTGAATCAGGAGAAATTATTTATTGAACCACTTTAAAAACGGCCTTTAATAATGTTTAAAACAAACTTCTCAGTAAGAAGACATTTCTGTTTTCCAAAATCATTTGATGTAATATTCTGATCTTTAATGTGCTTTTATTTATAAGCAGAAAATTAACATAATGAAGAGAAATAAATGTGTTAAAACTTCAGTTATGTATGTTTCACTCGAGGAGTTAATGAAATAAATGTACTTTTCAATAGGAGCTTCACTGAACGGTTCTTTTTACTTTAGCTTGGAGTCATTTTATCATACGTGCCGCTCAGGAGTTAAACTACAGAACCAAACCAGCAGGAAGAACGAACTGGTTTTAACTGCTTGTCAGAGTGAGACCTCTTGTTTCTACACCAGCTCTGTTTTAAAGGGGCGGTCTCATGGAAAACCAGCCCTAAGCTTCCATCATGTTACTCCTCATCAAACCCTGGGCCGGGCTGGAACCGGAACCGGACTGGAACCGGAGTGTTGAGAAATTACTTAAATCTCCAAGGCAACAGGATTTAGATTCACATCCGTCCTTGGAGAAACTTTCCGGAGGATCAGACTGCATGGATTCTGCTCAACAATCCAGTCAAGGCTGAGCTTCTTACTGGGTCACTTTTTCCTTCCACTCAACTTTCTATGGATACTGTTAGCTTTCAGCAGCGAGCTGCTGCGTCTCCGGGCCGCCTGTTCGCCATCAGCTGTTTCCATGGCGACGTCTAGAGCCAAACTGGAGTTTAAAGGTTTCAGTCGGTTATCGGCCTCCGAGGAAACATTGACTACATCCGACCTGGACCCGACCTGGACCCGACCGGACCCGACCTGGACCCGACCGGACCCGACCGGACCCGACCTGGACCCGACCGGACCCGACCTGGACCCGACCGGACCCGGAAACCGGTGAACAGACGACACGGCAGAACCAGCAGAACCGTCCGGTCCAGTGTCCATTTCTTTATTCACCATCACTAATTTGACTCTAAATTCAAGTATCTGTCAGAACAGAACCAGAACCAAACAGAACTTTGAGCTAAAACAGACAGAAACATCAGATCCATATTCAGAATAATAAACATCGAGTTCTAAAGGTTCTAGAACGGAAAACGGGTTCTAGAGGTTCTGACCAACGCAGAGGAACCGGATTACAACCAGAACCTCCGGCTCAGTTCTGGGTCCAAACAGGCCCAACTGGGTCCACCAGAACCGGTTTGGTCCGTAATCCCAGGTCACAGATTTTTCCTCCAGAATCTGGAGACAGCAGGGAAGAACCAGAACCAGAACCAGAACCAAAGGAATCACACAAAACTCCTGCTGGGAGAGGCTGAATGAAGCGGTACCGGTTCTGTTGGACCTCACAGGGAATAAACACACATGCACATTTACAGGAGGTTCTGGTGCCGCTGCAGACGGGCCCTCGGGTCAGACGGAACCGGGTCAGCAGCAGGTGGTTCCGACACTCTGGACGCGACCAGGTTTGGCGGTTCTGACCCAGACTGTCTCCAAAGTCATTCTGTTGGAAACCAGAACCGGTCCCAGTCCAAACAGCAACCCAGTTTTCCGATTCTGTCATCTCAGCAGCCCGGTTCTGATGACCTGTCAGAACCACAGCCAGTCCAAATTAAATCAGGTCCGGCCCAGATCTCTGGTACCGTCTGGGGAACCAGAAGTTTTCTCATGATTTCTTCCATTTTGGTTCTTTTAGGTCGTGATTTTATTCCGAACCAGAAGGTCCGAACGGTCCAGTTGTGGACGGGAGGTTCTATTGGGTCACTGGAGGAACTGGCAGAAAGTCGGGTTCTGACCCGGTCCAGAAAGGTGCTGGAGTGCTGCAGTTCGGATCAGAACCACAACCAAGCCATCAGCATTTTCTCTGATAAGTCCTGCTCCCAGAACCGGGTCAGAACCGGGAGGTAAAACTGGAGGGACGTTACAAAACTATCCAGAGTTCTGGTCCCGGTCCAAAAGTTCTGCAGAACTCTGAGGTAACTGGGTCCAGTCGGTACCAGTCCGAGGTTAACTTGGGTTAGATGAAAGGTTCTGGTCTCTGAGGGAATCCAGTCGTTTGTTTTCTTGATGATCCGGGTCACAACCGGATCAGAACCGGCGTGGTTAGACCTGCTACATGTGGTGAGTTCGCACAACTGTCGCCATGGCAACGCCGCGGAACGACAACACAGTGAGAGGTGAGGAGCGTTAGAGGAGGCGGGCGGGTTCTGACCAGGTTCTGACCCATCCCAGTGCTCCAGCAGCAGCTTGGCTCCGGCGCCAGGGGCGAGTACAGGTGGATCCAGCAGAACCAGAACAAATCAACATGAGGTCGGTCCGTTTGGGTTGGGCAGAGAGAGAGAGAGAGAGAGAGAGAGAGAGAGAGAGAGAGAGAGAGAGAGAGAGAGAGAGAGAGCACTAACTCGCCCGCCAGCTGATGATGATGATCCGGAGCCTTCATCTCTCCTCCTTCCTGGAGACCTTGGAGGAATGCCACGCCGTGGACCTGAGGACCCATGACATCACATGAGCCAACAGGAAGTAGACTGATGACATCACATGAGCCAACAGGAAGTCTCATCCGACCTGGACATGGTCATGTGATGACATCACAGTTCCTGACCCTTTGCACTTCGTCTCTGAGTCGCTGCAGGACTGAACTGAGCGACTGAAATTGGTTCCCAAGCCGTTTCTGCCCATTTGTCCTCGACTCACCTGGCTGGGCTCACAGACGGACAGCAGCTCAGAACCCGACCAGAACCTTGATCCGACTTCGCCTGAATCCACACCACCTGGTTTGTGTCTGTTGCTGTCGGCGTTTCCCTTTACAGCAATAAAAACGTACAGAAGATGCTAACCGGCTAGGCTACGTGATGGTGGAGCGCTGTCTCCATGGTTACCGAGTCGCCTGCCTTCTCCACGTTGGCTGAAGCTGCCGTCCATCACTAAACCTTAATCAATTAGATGTTCGGTGTGGTCCTTGACCGTCTGTGCGGCCGACCGCGCGGCGCCCTGCGGCCATTTTTAAAGCGACATCACCAAACTCAAACTCAGTGGTTCCCAAAGATTTTCTGGGCCCCCACGATCACAATAAACCCCCCAAAACGAAAAATCAACTGGGAACACGGTTCCAACCTTTGGACGCGTTTGGTTTTCAAACTGCACTGAAGTTTATTTCAAACAAAACAAACTATAAACCGTCTTTACAGTGAAAAACTTTAACTGTTTTTATTTTATTTTCCATTCATCCACACGCTTCCTGCGACCCCCTGCAATGGCACTGCGCCCCACACTTTGGGAACCACTGACCGGCAGCGGATTGGTACAGCCGTCATGGTGGATTGGGCGGAGTCCGTGCAAAGGGTCCAGATCCAGAAGTTCCCCCCACCCAGCGGTTGCCACGGAGACCCCGCCCCCTCACCTGATGAAGGTCTTGAAGGCGGCGCTCTGGGGGTTGATGCAGAGCGGGACCCGTTTGCCCTGCTGGTGCTCCGTGATGAAGCGATGGATCAGTTCTGGAAGGACAGACGGCGGCGTCAGGCCCGGTTCGGGACGTTCCCGGACCGGGCCCGGTTCCGACCCACCTTTGCCCTGCCACACGGACAGCAGGCTGTTCTCGTAGCTGTGGCTGAAGGGGCGCTCGGCCGCCGGCTCGAAGTCGCGCGTGTAGACGCGGCCGCCGGCCACCGAGTAGCAGCAGCGGCACATGCAGGTGTGGTAGCGCAGCCGGCCCTCGTCCAGGTACGGGTGGGACAGCGCGTCGCCGCCGGAGATCCGCTTGGCCTGCACACAGAACCCGGCTAAGACCCGGAACCAGACCCGGAACCGCAAGCGGAAGCGGAACCACTCACCGGATCAAACACCAGCATGCGGCACAGCAGGTGAACGGCCTCGTGGGTAGCGCCGTCCGACAGCATGTAGAGCACCGACAGCGACGGCTGCAGAACCAGAACCAGAACCCGTTACTGACCAGAACCAACCGGAACCCGGAGGCGTCTGATCGGCTGCCAACACGGCCAACACCGGAACCCCCCGGTTCTGGTGGCAGAACCTCCTACCGGCTTGTGCGGCCCCCTCAGGATGTGGGCTCGGGCTCCTTCGCAGGCCGACGCCAGGGCGGACAGCGGCGGCGTTCCCAGCAGGTCCGTGATCAGGTCCAACTGCAGACAAGAACAATCGGTAGAACCGGTTCTGGTTCTGGATCCAGTTTCATTCAAAACGACCGACCAGCAGCAGAACAACAAATGGTTTCAGCACCAACCCGGAACCACTGGACCCAGAACCTCCAGAACTTCTGCTGTCGTTACGTCTAGTTCCTCCAGTACCGGTGGCGGTTCCGGTACCGGCTCTGCCGATCCGGCTCACCTGCTGGATGGGGCTCTGCGCCTGGAACAGGATGCGGCGGCCAAGCAGCTCGGCGAAGATGCAGCCGACCGACCAGACGTCGATGGCCGACCCGTAGTGCCGGCAGCCCATCAGAACCTCTGGGGCCCGGTAGTACTGGGTCACCACCTCCTGGGTCATGTGACGCGTCGGGTCGGGCTCTTCCACGCGGGCCAGGCCGAAGTCACAGATCTGAGCAGAGACAAGGCCTTAGTGTCCTAGACAAAGGCCGCCTCCTCCGTATTTAAGCCCCGCCCCTCCAGGTGAGCGGCCCACCTTCAGCAGGCAGTTGCTGTTGACCAGCAGGTTCCCAGGCTTGATGTCCCGGTGGAGGATCCCAGCCGAGTGCAGATACTTCAGACCTGGACAGGAGGAGGAGCCGTGAGACGGGTCGACCCGAGTCGCACATCCAGAACCGCTCCAACGTTCTGAAGCAGTCCGGATGTGCTCCTTATTTCCCTAGGTGTTGGTGGAACCGGCCCGGTTCTGGACTGACCTCGGAGGATCTGATAGAGGAAGACCTTGATGTGGTCGGTGGTCAGCGGCTGCGGCGACACGATGACCTTGTGAAGGTCGCTCTGCATCAGCTCTGTGATGACGTAGCTGCCGGGCCGTTAAGGACGCTAACCGAACCCGATCAGAGAGGACTAAAGCGGGTCAGTACCGCCTGAAGGATACATCTCCTCAAAGCAGTCGATCTGCGGAGGCTGCAGGATGTCCAGAGCCGACAGAACCTGCAGAACCACAACAGAACCGGAGTCAGAACCTCAGGCAGCGGCGGTCTGAGCGCGCTCAGAAGCGGCGGCGCCGTACGTTGTCGTGTTTGAAGAAGCAGAGCATCCGCAGCTCCCTGAAGACCCGCTTACACGACACCAGGTTCTGGAAGACGTTCGGCATCTTCTTCAGCGCCACCTTCCGGCCGTCACGGGGGTCCGTCACCGACCTGGGGTCAAAGGTCATGGGGGGAGCATCCTGTTACACTACAACCAATCACTGCGTCAGAACCGGTTCAGCCCGGATCAGAACCAGACCCGAATCTTACCAGACGACCCCGAAGGCTCCGTATCCGATGGGCCGGTCCGGTTCCATCTCGGCCGGGCTCGGTACCTCACTGGCCGGGTTGCTGTAGGGCTGCGGTACCGCCGCCCCGCCGCCGGCGCCGCCGCCCAGCGCCGTCGGGTGGCGTGGGGTTCCGGCCGGGGCGCTGGGCCCGGTCAGGCCCGGCGCAGCGCCGAGGCCGGCCGACGGCCCGCCGCAGGACGAGCCCACGCAGAAGAACTTGTGGCCCAGGTCCGAACCCGGGAACAGGTCGCCGCAGACGGTCTGGCGGCCGGCGCCGTGGAACGCCATCCCTTCCCGACCCGACCCGCTTTCAGTCCAGGCAGTGAGAGCGGTACCGGTACCGGGCTGCTGCTGCTGGTCCCGCTGAGGCTCAGAACCGGCACCGCGGGCTCAACATGGTCCGACCAGGTTCTGGAACAGACAAAAATTGAAAGTCAGATTTGGACCGCATCAGAACCAAGACCTGCAGCCGGTACCAGAACCTTTTCTAGCAGAAACAGTTCAGAACTAAAGTTGTCACTTTAATCTGTCAGTACTGGGTCACAGAACCAGAACCAGAACCTCCAGGGAGTCAACTTTAGTTAAATAAAACTTTCAAAATAAGTTTTAAATAATATGTTTTTACGGATCTAGAAGCGGACCGGGTCATTCATCAGAACCTCTGTCTGGTTCTGTAGCGCTCAAAAAAGAGCAGCATCAGGTCATTTTGGACCTGGATTTCCATGGTAACTTTGATAATGTCAAATTAATCTGCCTGTTGCTGGGCAGATTAATTCCTCCAGAGACCACGTGACCATAACTGTCACTTTATCATCTTAATAGAAGGAAAACTTGAACATTTTATGGAAGCGAGTTTGGATCAAAACTCTCTGGTTTCCTTACAGATGAATAAACTCTGAATGTTTTTTCTAGATCGACTATCTGGACTGTTAAATCTGCAATCTTCTCTCTGAAAAACTGCTATTTTCATCATCGTTTAAGATCCGGATCATACAAGTTTCCATTTTTGGTGATTTAATGAACTGTGTTCAGCGTTAATGTTTCAGATCCATCATTCTGCGCTCGTCTGAGCGGGTCTGAATCATAGAAACACTCTGGAATCAGCGCAGGGTCCGAGTCCAGACCTGAGCAGCCGATCCAAGATTCTAAACAGTCAACCTCGATCTGACCCATATATCAACGGAAATAGCGACCAGAATCGACCAGTACCGGTCCAGGACCGTACCAAGAGCAGTCCAAAACCAAACAGTACCGGCGCTGAACCACTGGATTCTAATCCAGAACCTTACGATTTTGATCCAGAACCACTACCGGTCCAGAACCGACCCATTAACAGTCCGACAACATCATCACTTCCGAATCAAACCCTTTAGATGCCGATTCAGAACCACTAGCGGTCCAGAACGTGTACAACCTGATCCGAGTGTCAACCAGACACCAACTTCAGCTCCTGCTGTCAGCAGGAGGGATTTAGCTCCTGATCCAGCCCAGTAACCAGAGGGTTGTCACCTTTGTTCTATCTAAGCGGCTTATTAACTCGGTTAAACTAGCTGGTTCCGACAAACAGAGCAAATAAGAAGTCAACTGAACTATGCAGTGTCTGTGTCCAACCGCCAGGAAGCGAATTTATCTGGGAAAATGTCATTCCGGGCTGTTTTTCCCTTGAAATGCTGGTTAGCTCCGAAGCTAACCAGCTGTTCGGGGGGACTAGTTAACCCATCCGCGGCTGTGACCCACATAACCATCCGCGGTGACCTACTTCATTTCAAGCGGAATAGAACTGTGAATAAAAGCCACAGACCTGGCGGCAGAGAGCGGTTGATGACATAGCAGTTAATCCGACCTTTGGCGGCTAAAAAGCGGCGCAAGAGGCTCCGGTTCTCCCGGAGCTAACTGCAGCTAACCCCGCTGCTAACTCTCCATCATGGCGGCTCCTACAAAGCCATGGAGGACACTGAGGTTTTCCCAGGAGGAAGGCTCGTCCAGCTGGGGCGCAGTGCGCAGGGTTCCCCTTTCACCAGCCGGAGATCGGGATGTTTCCCAGCTTCAGCTACAACTAGCTGGTTAGCAGCTAGGAGGAATAGGAGGAGGAAGAGGAGGCGGAGCCGGTGGGGGAGGGGCGGCGCTTCATCCGCGCTGTAAACAACAGGGGCGGGAGGGGCAAGGGAGGCCATTTCGAGTCTTTTAATAGCAAATGGACCGGGTTCTGGTTCTGTTCACCTCTGTACCGATTCATACCGAACCGGTTCGGTCTAGCAGCATTTTAGAGGTCTGTCTGGGTTCTGTGGGTCAGAACCGGGTCATTTCGTCCCTCCTCAATATTTTCCTTTAACACATGTAAACAAACCTTTATTGTCAAAAAATAATAAACCTCACAAATAATATTCTCCATGGAAGCGTTTAACTGCCAAAGCCGATAAATTAACTCAATTAAAATGATAATCCAGCGTTTTAATCTCATTTGAACAAAATCTGACAGTGAGGAGATTTCCTCTTATTACGGGTTTATTGTGTCAACTAAAAATGTTATATCTCAACTAGATTGATATTTAATTACTGGAAGTTTTACGTTTTGTTATGAGATTTTTAACTCAATAACTAGTTTTATATTTTCTCATGATGAATTTTTGTTTTATAGCCAAATAAACTATTTATATATAAATCTCATCAGTTTTAGATTAAACAGGCTAATTCTAAAATTTATGTAAAAAACAAGATTCTTTTTGGTCTCAAAGAGTTTTATAATCTTATTAAAATATTTTACTGATTTAAAGGAGAACAGCAGCAGCTGCAGTTAAAAGCTTCCATAAAACTAAACTGGATGCTGTTTATTAACATTTTCTATTCTGGTTCTGATCCAGCCGCCTGCAGAGGTCCGGTCCAATCACGCAGCAGGTTAAACACACGATGTGGATCCAGCTGGTTCTGTCCGTTCAGCTCGGAGCTGCAGCGCTGCACTGACTGCAGGTTAATCCGGTGATAATAATAGTTACAATCAATCAATCAATCAATCAATGAACACGACCACAGAAGAAGAGTCACCACAGAACATGGCAGAAAGTTACTGAAGGTCAAAGATCGCAGCACGTCCCGCTCCTGGAGAATTTACACCAAACCATAGGTCCCGAGGCCCGGCCCGGCCCGGCAGAACCTCTCTGCTGAGCTTCTCCTGCTCCAGCAAAGGCAAACTAGGAGTTCTGAGTAGAAGTCCGGTCCATTTCATCAGAACCAAACACTGACAGATGGAGCATAACTGGGTTAAAACAGCAGAACCAGCAGAGGTTCTGGAGATGGCAGCTGACTGGTTACCATGGAGATGAGAATAAAAATACACTTCCACAGCTAACCGAGGTTCTGCACCTGGACCAGGTTCTGATCCGGGTTCAGTCTGTGAGAGTCTCAGAGGCGGGTCAGAAGCAGAAAGGTTCTACTGGTCCAGGCCCGGAAAAACCTGGAAAGGAAAAACGGGAAGCTGTCAGGAACAGCATCCTGGTGGTGGTTCTGATGTGACAGAACCAATCAATCAATCAATCAATCAATCAATCAATCAATCAATCAATCAATCAATCAATCAATCAATCAATCAATCAATCAATCAATCAATCATCAAATTTTATTTGTACAGCTCATTTCAGCAGCAAGGCATTTCAAAGAGTTTTACATCATGAAAACATAAAGTCATACAACAGAATCAACAATAAAACATGACATCAAGTCATCAATAAACTGATTATTGATTATGTTTCCAATAAAACCAACCAGCTGCTTTCAGCCTGGATTTAAAGGATCTCAGGGTTTCGGCTGTTTTACGGTTTTCTGGAAGTTTGTTCCAGATCTGTGGTGCATAGAAGCTGAAAGCTGCTTCTCCTCGTTTGGTTCTGGTTCTGATGCAGAGCAGAACCAGAACCAGAACCTGATGGGTCTGGAAGGTTGCTATGACGACAGCAGATCTTTATGGTGTTGCTGAGCAGCTCAGTGATTCACAAACTAACAGTTTTAAAGTCTCTGAGCTGCAGGGAGCCAGTGAGGGACTGCAGAACCAACCGGGTCCATGTGCTGCATCCTCCCGGTTCTGGTTCTGGTTCTGGTCAGAACTCCAGCAGCAGCTTCTGGATCAGCTGCGGCTCATAACTCTGACCTGTTGGACGACCTGGAGACGCTGCTGCAGGAATCGATGCCACTGAAGACGAACCGGTTTCTCTCTGAGACGTCAGTCGTCTCTTCAGCTGGCAGAAGGACGACTTTGGGACTGTCTTTATGTGGCTCTGGAGGTCAGAGGTCAGGGGTCATCACCACTGCCAGAGTTCAGGCTGATCGCTGGTTTTAGTTGGAATAACTGCAGCTGTGCATTGACTCTAGATCTATGACTCTAGATCTGTAGCTATTGATCTATAGCTATAGATCTCTTTAGGTCCAACAATAATGACTTCAGTTTTGTCTCATCCTCTCATTTCTCTGTTCTCAGCATCTGTTTAGTGACTGGATGGGGTCAAAGGTCACCTGGTGACATCATAACTACGTTATGATGGCTGATATTATTTCCTGTTATAACCTGAGCCGGTGGGAGCAAGTAGATACAGAATCAGAGGGACGAGGACTGAACCTTAGGATACCCCACATGTGACCTTTGACCTCTTTGATGATACGTTTCCAGTTGAAACAAAGAAATCCCAGTTCTTTACTTAAGATTCAAACCAGTTGAGCACTGGACCAGCGAGTCCGACCCGACTCTCCAGTCGGTTCAAGAATATGTCATGATCAATCCTGAGGTCCAACAGAACCAGAACCAGCTCTGTGGTTCTCCCACAGTCCGTATGTATATGAATGTCATTGAACACTTTGACTAGGCCAGTCTCCGTGCTGTGGTAACCATGGAAACCAGCCTGGAAGCAGTTGGTTGAGTTAGGAAGCTGTTTAACTCTTTGCACAGCTTTTTCAATAACTTTGCTGATGAACGGAGGTTGAAGAACCAGAACCCAAACGGTTCCTCCGCAGCAGAACCGGAATCAAACGGTGGCGGTTCAGGGATGTGGATAGTTTGTCCTGCGTAGCTGGACTGGACCTGGAATCAATATCTCTGAAACCAACACAAGAGATCCAGAAGGTTGACCTGAACCCCAAACCCCATGACCCCTTCATGACCTCCCCTGACCTCACCTGGAAGCGCCGCCGGCCCCGGCCCCGCTAGCTGTGGGGCTGGGGGCCGATGCCGGAGCAGTCGGTGACCAGCAGCCCCACCGGCAGCGGGCTGGCCACGGTGACGGCGGCGCTGGTGGTTCCGACGGGCTCTGCGCTGGTCTGGTTGGGCGCCGGGTCGCCCTGCTGGGCGTGAGTGCCCATGTGACCCTGGAGCTGCGTGGCCGTCTTACACTGGACCCCGCAGAGCTGGCAGAGCAGCACGCCGCCGGCGCCGGCCCCGCCGAAGGCGCCCCGCGCCCCGCCGCTCTCCTTCCACTCCTGGCCGTGGTGCTTCTGAGCGTGGACCCGCAGGTAGGTGAGGGTGGTGAAACCTGCAACAGAAGCGGACCTTCAGAACTCTACACAACTTTCAACCAATCCAGAAAAGACGAGGATCTGGAGCTGTCCCAAAGCCAGAACCAGCCAGAAAAGGTAAAGGTGGGTCTACTTTCTGACTGATGCACGCCTGGTAACCGAGGGATGCATGCATGAGCGGGCACGTGAAGCTGCATCTTACTGCGGTTGCAGAGGTGGCAGGAGTGGTGCTGCGACTGGTTGTGGACCCTCATGTGATCAGTGATGTACGCCGCCGACAGCAGCTTCCCGCAGATGTGGCACGGCACCTTCTCCTCGTGGCGGATCAGGTGCGCACGGAGGCGGTCCCGCGTGGCGAACGCTGACGTACACGTCTGCAGAAAACACGTTAGAGGTGGTGACTGGTACCGTTCGTCGGGTTAGTCGGGTTCTAGACCACCTCGACGGAACCCTGGGAGGACCTACCGTGCATTTGAAGGGCCTCTCGGTGGAGTGCACCTGTCGGACGTGGCTGTTGAGGTGATCCGGTCTGCGACACACAGACAGACAGGGAAGTGATTAACGGTAGGACGGTTGCGGGTCGGGTTCTGGGTTCTGGAGAGGCAGTCCTACCTGGAGAAGGCCTTGGAGCAGTGCGGACAGATGTAGGGCTTCTCCACTCCGCCCTGGTGCGAGCGGACGTGATAGCTCATGCGGTCCTTCCTCTTGAAGCGCTGCTGGCAGACGGGGCAGGAGTACGGCTTCTCGTCCGAGTGGGACAGCCGGTGCCGGTTCAGGTGGTACACGTCCCGGAAGGCCTTCCCGCACGCCTCACAGGCATGGTTCTTCCTCACCTGGTTGGGGTTCGGAACCGGGCTGGGACTGGGATTCTGTGCGGACGGAACAAAGGAAGCCCATGTCATGAGCGAGTTCAGAACCGGCATTCAGAACTTCGAAACCAGCTGACCCACCTGCTCCATGGAGCCCACCACAACGATGGCCGCCTGGATGGGCTGAGGGGGAGCGGCCATGGTGACGGTTGCCGGGGCGACGGAGACGGAGAGCGGCTGGGCGTCCTGGCCGGCGAGCGGGGCGAGGGCGTCCGGGGCGCCGGCCGGGGGCAGCGGTCGGGGCGGCAGCGTGAGCTGGAGCAGGGACAGAGGGATGGTGGTCTTCTCCAGCCGGCCCGCCTTGGCGCCGTCCTCCTTGTCCCGCGCCGCGCGGTCCTTCATCTTGACGCCCGTGTGGACGGACTGGTGGCGCCGCAGGTTGTAGCTGTTCTTGAACTCCTTGTTGCAGGTGGAGCAGATGTGGGCCGGCCGGGTCGGCTTTGGCGCCGGCTTGACTGACAGGCGGTACGGTTAGACAGACACGGGTCAGGTTCTGAAGTCCGGAACCAGACCCGCAGGAAGGTCCGGTCCAGATTCTGTTTCCGCTCACCTGGCAGCGGCTCCTCGCTCAGGGCGGCCGTGTCAACGGTGGACGGGGGCGTCACGATGTGTTCTGCCGGGGGACTCTGGGCCGACCCGGTCAGGTCCGGCAGCAGCTCCTGAAGCGGCGCCTCGGGTTGGGTCTGGGTCGGCGGCGTCGTCTATAGGAACATCTGGATTAATCTGCAGCTCTGTTTCCCTGAATCCTCTGCATCAGGTTAACCAATCAGGTCGCTCCAGAGATCTACTCAGACTGAGTCAGACTCTTATTTTGAAGAACAGACATTAAGTCTGAAAGTTATCCCCAGGAGCCCTTAGTAGTAACTGGTTGCTATGGTGATTCCCTCCTTTTAATCAGTTATTCCTGACTCGGCAGCGGCAGAACCTCCGGCTGGGTTTTCATGGTTCTGGTCCTGCTGCAGGTTGAACAGAACCTCCAGGTCCATTTTGTCCCGAATCAATCAGAGGTGAGAGACAGTGATGTCTTCCTCCTCTCTGATTGGACAGAAACCAGGAAGTCATCCAGCAGTTATAAAGACTGGATGGACAAACTGGCCAAACCCAGAAGGTTCTGGATGTTCCACCCCGTTGGAACCATCACCACTCTGAGCTGAATGTTCTGGGGAAAATCCTCAAAGTGAAACTGTGATTCTATAAAAATGGACCAGAACTGGAACTGGGTCGGGGAGAGTCCAGCTTCCTGTTAAGACTCTGGATGATGGTTCTGATGGTTCTGATGGAGTGGACAGTTGAGCTATGGCGGTCCGAACAGGACCGGGTTCATCACAGGTTCTGCTGCTGACTAGAAGCAGAACATGGTGACCCTCTGAACCTCACCTGCAGTTCCCCCTTGACCCCTCTATGACCTCTGACACCCTGCACCCGGATCAACACCTACCTGGAAGAGGAAGTTGCTCCAGGAAGTGTCCATGCTGAGGGCCCGCAGAGAGGGGAGGGAGGAGGAGGGCCCGGAACCCAGGGAGAAATGTTCTGGTACCGATTATGGGGCCTGGTGGCTCACTGACAGCTCAGAGAGTCCAGCAGGGCTCGGTTCTGCGGTCCGCTAAGGCCCAGTGATGGTTGGTGCATTTTAATACAAACAGCTGCAGCCTGGAGGCACCGGACAGTTGGACCGGCTCGGTTCTGTTCTCCAGGCCTTTTCGGGTTCGTTTTATTCGGATCTGCACGAAGGCCTCCGCTGCAGGAGCCAAGCCTCGGGGTTTCCTGCAGCGCCCGCCCCGCTCGGCGGCGCCCAGGCCCGGCTCGGTCCGTGGCTCCGCCTCGGCGTCTGGAGGAGGTTTTTCTGTTTTTTTTCCCGCTCCCTCCTCCCTCCTCTTTGATCTCCTCTTCTCCCCCCTCTGCTCTGTCGGCGCTTTAAAGGGAAAGGGTTGGGCTCGTGCTCCCTCCGCGCGGACCCCGTCTCGTGCCGTGGGTCTCCTCCGACAGAAAGCCCCGGCCGCTAACCCGTCCTCAGCGCCGAACAGAACCTCTCCGCAGCGGTCGGTCAGGAACAGAGACGGGCCGGCCGGTCCGGACGGGCTGGCCGAACTCCGGGCTGCAATGGAGTCCGGTTCGAGGCTTTATCCCTCGAGCATCTTAAAGGTAACGATTCGCGCAGGTGCAACAACTGGACGGAGCGTGACGTGGGCGCCTGGTCGCGCGGCTCGTCGAGCTCCATACAGGAAAAACCCAATCGTAGGTTCTGGTTCTGTTTGGGCCAGAGAGCGTTCAGCAGGTCCGTCCGGAACCAGCCAGATTCTTTTACTGAGCAGCTTTTTGAGCGCGTAGTTTCAGGAAAACTACAAATAAAAGAAATAAAAGTAGAAATATAAATCACTTCCTGTGAGCGCGAGACAAATATAGCCGGTTCCGGTCAGCACTCAGCATGGGCGACCCGGTTCCGGTGACCCATAATCCCCTCGCGGGCAGATCGGAGGGTCCAGAGGCGGATGACCGGACCGGGTCCTGGCTGGTTCTGGAGCCCTGGTCTCCATGGCAACGCAACATCCGGTTGCTAGGCAACGCAGCATCCAGCGGTCTGTTTTGGACCGGTTCTGTTGGGAGGCGCCGATGCTTGTAGTCAGAATGGATCAGAACCATCTGGGCCTCCTGCATCCGTTTGGACCTTCAGAACCGCTGTGCTGAACCGAAGCAGGACGGGTTCTGGTTCTGATCCAGCAGAATCTTTGAGGAACAGGGTCGAGAGTTCTGCTGGTTCTGGTCCGGCAGAGCGGATCCACTTCCAGGTCCATTTCATGTTGAGATTCTAAATATTTTATTCAGAGGAAAATGATGTTGGGACGGTTCTGGTTCTGGTCGTTTTTATTTTGTGTTTCACTGAAACCAGAACCAGGAATCATACAGACAAAGTTCTGAATAATGAACAGAACCGGGTCAGAACCAGCTGCAGCAAAACTTTATTCTCATTTTACATCAAATAATAAAAAACTAAAGAAGCAGATTCCCAGAATTCCTATGAAAACACAAAGTGCATCAAAGACAACACGACCCGGTCCAATAGAACCCAGAACCCACCTCCAGAACCTTCAGAACCTCCAGAACCTCTTTCTGGAGAAACGGTGATTTTCCAGATTTTATTGGAACTTCTCAATAATAATAATAATAATAAATTACATCATAATAAAAGCTCCAGAACCCGGCCCGGTTCCTAGAACCTAGAACCGGGCCGGGTTCTGGACACCAAATACTGAACATTTCATGACAACATCAAAGGAATCGGAGCGGTAAGCCGACCAGAACCAGAACGGGGCCCGGTTTGACCCAGATGAGTTCGGGAGGAATGAAGTTCTGTCGGGTTCTGTTGGTTCTGCTGAGGTTCTGTGGGCCCAAAGCCCGGCAGAACCTTCAGAACAAATGAGGCCACATGATCAGAGGCGGACCGGAACCGGATCAGAACCGGACCAGTCCAGGGATGGTTTGTCTCTAATCTGTTATATTTGGTTGCTAAGCAACCCGGAAAGCTGGAATATTTGTGATTTTGTGGAATTTGGTCATGAATGAGGCGTTTCGATCGGGCCGGACCAGAAGCGGTCCCGAGTCCGTGGGGCCGCTCAGAGCCTCTTGGCGCGCTCGGCGGCGTCCAGGGCGGCCATGTTCTGGGAGGCGGTGACCAGGTGGAGGACGCTGACGGCCGCCTTCAGGAGGGAGACGGCGCCGCAGAGCGCCAGGAGGGGGCGGAGCCAACCTGCAGAGAGGGGGGCAGCAGGATTAAAGTGGGTCGGTCCGATTCTGAGTCTCACCCAGAACCGCTTCCATTTGAGCTCCGCTGGAGAAAAAACTCCAAACTAAGAAAACGTTTCCAGGTTGTGGAGGGAATAATCTGATTATTGATCAATAATCAGATCAATAATCCGTTCCAGGACACACAGGGACACTCAGAGGTGGCGGTGTCATGCTGCGGGCCTACCTGCCGGGTTCTGGATGTGATGCAGGATGTAGAGCAGGCAGAAGAAGAGTTCGTTCCCAGCGCACATCACGAACAGAACCGGCTGAAACAGAAGCAGAACCGGCTGAAACCGACTGTAACCATGACTCACGAGAGCCGCAGCGGCCCGGCCCGGCCCGGCCCGGCCCGGCCCGGTTCTGACCTTGGAGGTGTAGTAGAGCCGGAGGATCGGGTTCCCAGAGAGGTCAATGGTTTTGTGGCTTCCTGAGCCTTTCACCGTGGAGCTGAGGAGGAAGGAGACCGCAGTCAGCAGAACCAGAACCGGTTCCGGTTCCAGCCCAACCAGGCTCACCTGTGCAGGTGCAGCCAGTGGCTGGCGATGTCCAGGATCATGCTGAGCTGGAACAGGAAGGCGTAGGCGGGGTAGAGCAGCGCCAGGTTGACCAGCAGACACATGGTGGCGCAGCGGTCCGTCAGCATGTCCATCATGGCGCCAAACTTGGTGGCTGGAAGCAAACCGCCCAGAGGTCAGAGGTCACCGAGGGAATGCGGAAAGGTTCTCGGAGGCGGCGCGTACCCTGGTCCAGCGCCCGCGCGGCGTGGCCGTCGAAGGCGTCCAGCAGCGCGCTCAGCAGGTAGCAGAAGACGGCCGGCCACGGACTGCTGGGCATCAGGTAGAAGGACAGCAGCGCCAGAACCACCCGGGCGTAACCTGCAGACAGAACCAGAACCTCTCTGACCCACTGCTGGACTGGTTCTGATCAAAGGTTCATTCACAGCTGTCATAGCTGCAAGCCGCACGTTTCAGTTTTTTATTAACAAAAGAAACGCTCAGATCCGTAAGTCATGTTTCTTCCTACAGAACCTCCTGGGGACACGGGCAAATCTTTTCCTTTTGCGTTACTGATCAGTTGTGCGGCATAATTAAATACTGCATTGTGTTGTAATCTGAATGGTTTAAAGGGCCGTTTTCATGTGAAGCTCCGTCTCAGCCTTAACAATCATAAACATGCAGCCAATAAATTGATTTTCAGTCAGTTTTGCACCAAACAGTAAAACACGGTAAACTAATGGTGGTCGAGGGCCGACTGGGTTAACTCGGGGAATCTCACCTGTCCGTGTATCAATCAGCTCCAGATCAATTCTTTGTTCTGTCACAATTATTGATTTATTCCATTGTGATTATCAGGTCCAAACTTTGCAAGGACCGACCTCCCGCTCACCGCTTCCTCACACAGCCAGCAGATAGTGACCTTAAGGTCATCCCTGATGACGTCACGCCCACCACCAGGTGTCACAGCCTCTGCTGCTGTCATAGCAATAATTACTTATTTCATTCATAAAGCTCTAATAATAATAATTAATATTATTCAGTTTTCACTGAATAATAATAATCAGTGAAAACTGTTTATTATTATTAATAATACACCAAACTGACTGAAAATCCATTTATTGACTTCATGTTTATGATGGAACTGAACATGAAAGAACTCAACAGAGACACAATCAAAACTATCAGATGATTTATTACCAGAGATAATAACTCTGGAATAGTTCAAATTAGGATGTATTTTTATTTCTTTCCTTTTTACGGAACGTTTGTGTTTATATCTTAGGTTTTTAGTGCCTTTCTATCCTAAAGGAAAAGATATAAAGGAGACATTAACATTCATGGAAAAACCTCACATAACCTTTTATTAAAGCAGAAAGTTCAGCGGCCGCCGGAGGAAAAGTATTTAATTATGACGCAATTATTTACTGATCAGTAACGCAAAAGGAAAGAATCCCATGTCCCCTGGAGGCCTCCGCATCTCCCTCCTCGGTTCTGATCCACTGGAGAACATGTCAATCAGTTGGACCGGTTTGATCAGAACCAGCGTGCATTTGCGTCAGGTGGTACAGAACCACCAACACGCTCCCTTACACCGGAAGGGAGGCTGTTGCGCAGATTGGTATTGATCTGAATAAGCAGATCAATAACAACTTATTAAAACTCAGATTTGGTCGCAGTTTAAAGCCACTTCCGAGACTTAATATTTAAAACATATAAGATCTCCAAATGTTATTTCAGCCAACTAAAACGAAAATAAAAATAAATCCGATTATTTTCAGTGACTCTTTGGGTTCTTTATGTGTCGACTCCAGACCTCATTATAGCAACAGAACCGGGTCAGAACCACGGATCCTATAAATTTGTCATTTTTTCAATTGAGTCTGGTCTGAGCGGTGCCGCCATGATGGATAATGCTAAGCTAAATGGATGGAGGAAAAAACTCACCGATTAAATTCGGAACAAAGAGGAAAATATTTTCCTGGGTCATCTTGAAGTTCGGTCCCGGATCTTGATCCGAACCTGCCGTGTCTGGGTCGGTTCCGCAGTGAGACTTCTGCTGCTCACAGTTCGGTTCGGCTAGAAGGACGGAAGCTGGTACATCCGGTGCATGCTTTCAGAATAAAGGTCGCTCCGTGGGCGGTTCTGATCCAGGGACGGATTCATCTTCGGAAGCCGAACCTTGAGTTTCCTGAAGATTTTAATCCAGGGCCGTGTTCTGGTTCAGTCTCTGGTGGAGGGAACTTCCTCCTCGGCAAGTCAAAGTTCAGCAGGTTCTGCAGTCATTTGATCCAAACCAGGCAGGATCCGGGTCAGAACCGGTACCGACTGTGTACCGGCTCTGACCCGGTACACACCACTGCCTTAAAGACAAACTTTCATTTTCTGAGGATTAAAATCAAATAATAATAATAATAAAAAAAATAGATTTACAAAATAAATTAAATAATGAACTTTTATTTTGAGCACCGTGTTCTGCTTTATATTAATGTGTTCATAATATCAGGAGGAAAAGGATTCAGACCATTTACATAGATGATTCTTATCAGAGATCAAAAGGAGGAAATATTAGTTTAATTATGCAAGTTTTAGTGCAACTTTAACTTTAGTGCATGTTGAAATATTGGAGGATCCTGATGGTTTTGGGTCAGTTCA
The DNA here is from genome assembly GCA_010277075.1 of Poeciliopsis retropinna. NCBI lineage: Eukaryota > Metazoa > Chordata > Actinopteri > Cyprinodontiformes > Poeciliidae > Poeciliopsis > Poeciliopsis retropinna. Next base: position 195,033 of record VMRM01000035.1, on the reverse strand, counting down.
GGTTTAGACTCAGTTTAATCAATATATAACTTAATCAGTAGAACATGTTTCTTAGATATAATGATCACGATTTGATTAAAATTAATCAGTCGTTTTTTATTTTAGATAACATTACTGAGAGTGAATAAATCATATATTTATCTGAAAATGTTTTAGTTCATTATAACTAAGGAAGTTGAAAACTAATCAGAAAATATTGAGTGTAACAGATGTTTTGGTATTGGAACTGCTCATGTCTTTTATCAGAGTTTGAAAATATTATATGAAACGTGTGTTAATTTTTATCATCAAATCTGCTGTTTGATGCCCTGGGTCAGAGGTCAGAGGTCAGCAGATCTCTGTGGGTTCACGAACCAGTTTGAAATGAAACACACGGATAGCTGACAAACTTTGGTTCCGTTTTCTAGAGTAAAATGTTTCTGTGTGAAATGAACACGTCTGTTGTTGGTATCCTGGATCAGATTCATCTCAGTAAAACCTGCAAGTTTCTGGCTGCAAACAGCAACATCAGGCTGTGAGAGTCTAAACGCTCCGTTAGGCATCAGAAACACCTGGACATAAAAGTCATGGAGCTAAAACAGCCAATCAGAGGCTGTCCGGACTGGTCTTGGTATGTTTCTAAGGTCATTCATTTCTTCTTTGTGGCTTTAGTTTCTGATGATTATGATGAGGTTTTGATGTGATTTTATGCATTTGACTGTTGGATTAAAGTTCAGAATGATTGTGAAGTTGAAGAGTGACTGTTGTCTTTATGGCTTCACTTTAACACACAACGTTAACGGACCTGAAGAGACGAGAGAACGACGAGCAGCAGGTAGGAAATGTCTGCTTTCACAAGACCAGGAAGCTGCTCCACAGACAGGAAGCTGCTCCACAGACAGGAAGCTGCTCCACAGACAGGAAGCTGCTCCACAGACAGGAAGCTGCTCCACAGACAGGAAGCTGCTCCACAGACAGGAAGCCCCTCTGGGGCAGAGGATGCAGCTCTGAGAGCAGCTGACCCCTGACCCTCGTCAAGAAATCCAGCGAATAGTCTGAGTGGTTCGTCCTCCATTTGTGCTGTCAAAACTACTGCAGAAAAGTTGTTTTCCAGTCAGATGTTGGGTATCCTGATATCCGCGGCGTTTAGCTGAAGGTTGATCCGGTTTCTGAACACTGGTTTCGGCCAGCAGTTCTCCAGCTCCCTCCTCAAAATCAGTGTGAAACTGTTCTGGTCTGGAGAGACGAGCTACACTCATTTTTATTGCATTTGAACCTTTTTGATATTATTTGAACTTTGTTTTGTCAAAATTGAGTATTTTTCTTCTATAGCTCCTGGGTCATGTGACCCATTTACACTAAATCAGTGTGAACTGTTCAACTGGACTGAAGATGAGGCCACCTGGTTTTATTGTCAGTGGGACATGCTAGATATTAAAAACCATCATATTTCTTCAATGGAAAATTAACCTAAAAATGTAAAATGATCGAAAACGGAGAAGTTATTGAAGAAAAAAGTAATAGTAGAACAATTTCACACTGAAAAATCAATATTAGGCAATTCTCAATATGGGAATATTGTGACGTAAAGGCCGCACAACGCAGTGACGTTGGTTCCAAAGCTCGATTGGCCAATAGGAGGAGCCGATGTAGACGGCAGATCTCCTCATTAACATAAAGATGCACAAGGAGAAAAAGGAGAGGAGGCCAAGACAAAACAATCAGGGCTGTATAAGGAAAAGACAAAACATAATAACTACTTTTCTTGACAGAAACTCGTGTTAGGACAAGGAAACACTAAATATATATTTATGTTTTTATTTCGTATGTCAGTTTTGGTCCTCCATAAGAACTTTGTCATCCCCATCTGACAAAAATATTAAATTATTTTTATTGACCCCATTAGAGATATTCCTACTCAGTTTCACAGACAAATGCTTCTCAAGAAACAGAATAAATATTATTTAAAATAAAAAGCAACATAAAGTCCATCTGAGGGAGTTGACACAGAACTGATAGTGGTAACAAACTAGTGAGTAAAAAGAAAACCTTGATACATGTGAAGTAATGATATTTATAAAATACATTAAAATGAACTAAGTGCATATTAAAGTGAGATTTGTCAACATTATCACTGAAAGAGTCACAATGTCAGTTCAAAACTGACAGTTGACAAAATGCCAAACTACCTCAATTTCTATGATGTTATTCTGAAGGCGGCCGTATTGTAGCTCATCAGGTCCATAAAATCTTTACAAAAAGTTTATTACTTTCATCAATTTCTTTAAGATTTGGAGGAGCATCAGAGAACTGTGCAGCTACTCTCTTTATGCGGAGCTGAATAATAATCTGTGAAAGTCGGTGCAGAAGGAGGCGATTGGATCATTTAGAGTTTGTGTTTGGTATCTGTTATAGCGACGCTTTTCTAATCTGAAGAAGTTTGCAGAATCTGCTCACCTTCTTCCAACCGTCTGGATCTAATGAAGCCACTCTGCTCTCATTTTCTACATTTCATCTAAACTGCTCTGTAAATCTTCAGTTTGTTTCTTTTTCCTACATATATCCTTATTACATTTTCTTAAATATTTTCAAACTTCAGAAGGTCCCAGTTTAACCTGAAAACATTCTCTGTATTACCTTTGGACCAGAATCTATCAACGATATAATGGTGTGGATAATATAAACCTTTTAAAAAAATTTAAAAGAGAGTTGTTCTCTGCACTGTTTGATGAAAGTAGCAGTGATCTGTTAGAGGAGCAGCAAAAATGTTACTGTTCCATATTTCTGACAAACGGTCAGAAACCAGCCAGAAGCCGATGTGATGATTGTTGTTTTTTATGCCATGTGAAGATTCTTTCTTCTCCATATCTCCACCAGGCTAAATTGTACTATAAAGGTGTTTAAATAGCTATTAGCATCATTAGCATTATTACTGGCCATCTGTCAAGTGTGTTATCAAGAGTAATATTGAAGCCTCCTCCTACTAAAATATTAGCATCAGAATATGTATTTAACCAGAGTATTAAACGCTTCTCATTATGGGAAAAAAAGTAATATTTTGATTTTTTTCATTATATCCATGGATGTTAAGGATAACACATTTTGAAGGGGAAAATTGCAATCGATTATAATAATGTCCTTCAGGGTCTGATTCAGTTTGTAATATTGAAAGGTTAAAGTTATTTTGAAGAATACAAACAACTCCAGACATTATTAACCCAGTGAGGCTTCCAGAAATCCAGATCATTAGAAGTAGAAAGACTTTCTTGGAAAAGACAGTCAGTGTTCATGTTTGGCTTTACATTTGACATTTTCACGTAACCTCCTGGCATCAAGGGAAACAAAAGACAGAGACATGAGTTCAAAGTGGAAAAATTAGAACTAGAAAAGTAGAGTTCACTGACTTACTGAGCAAAACGTCAGAGCAATATAAGGACAAGAGACTTTTAGCTCAACACCAGGCCACAAAGTGCTTTCAGCATCTGGATCACATATGTCAAAGTCAAGGCCCGCGGGCCGGATCTGGCCCGCAAATGAATTATCTGTGGCCCCCTGGATGATTTTTAATTACTATTAGAACCGGCCCGTGTTGCAGTGTTGCTATGATAAAATAGTGGAAAATAAGCAGCATGAGACGTAGTTCAGCTTCCGTTCTCTCTTTACTCTCTTCTTCTTCTCATACAGCATATCTTTTCACATACATATCCAGAAATCCCCCTTCTGTCCTTCCCATGCAATAACAGAACATAACAGCGTGCAGGCCACAGCGGCCGGCTGGAGTTTTGTACGCACCAACACCACATTTCCCACAATGCAACGGTAGCCGCGAAGTCACTGCAGCACAAGCGACTTCATTGTTCAACAGCAATCAGAGCAGAGATCAACTTTCAGGTACCCCCTCCTCAAAAATGGCCTCCTCAAAATCGGAGCACTTTTTTTCAGTAACCAGCAATCTCACGCGTTTCTATTCAGATCCAGTCATCAGACTGCAGTTATTTATCGAAACCACTTTGCGTTACTATTTTCTTTTGTAATTTTATTTCCTCTACGTGTCTTGAGGAGTCACCGCAGTTTCTATGCGACAGTGTCAGCAGCGACAGAAGTAATGGAGGGAGACGCGCAGCTTGTTGCTGAAAAGGAACCATTTTGAGTTTCGGTCGCCAATTCCGTTTATTGCAGCTTTGGGCTTGTTTTTCTTTCTAAAGTCGCTTGTAGATTTAATGAGTCGCAGTTTTTGGGCTCAATAAGCGACATAAACCCAGAATTTGTCTGACATCCAGTTAGTTTTAGTCAGACTCATAATCCGTCCCGCTGTGTCTTTGTTAATGTTAATATTTGACCTCTGAATGACGTCACACTCCAGAAAATAGCAAACATGGAAACGAACAGGAACAACGCAATAAACGTGAAAACAGCCACGACGGAGCGTGTCTGTAAAGTTGTGTAACTGAACATCATTATAATTATTAATATTAAGATAAGTGTCACAAATCTGTGCAGCAGGACATCTGAGTTGTAGAGCCGCAGGAAAACAATTACTTTTAATGTAACTTAGTTACTTTCCAAATCAAGTAATCAGTAATCTAAGTTATATTTTCAAGGAGTAATTAGTAATCTGATTAAAGTTACTTTTTCAAAGTAACTATGCCATCACTGTGTCTTCTGTGTGGCTGTAATGAAAGAATATAATTTAAGAATATAATCTATCAAACTTCTCAGAAACACAAAGACAAGAATATAAACATCATAGAGCAGCACAATAATGCATTTCAGTTTATGTATTTATCTTGATATTAAGAAACATATTTAGGTTTTCAAAACAATTTAAGTTTTTGCTGTTTGCCTGTTGAAAATATTTTCCCTTGAAGTTACTGACAGTCATAACAAAATATTGCTTTATTCTTTTAATTATTAAATAATCTACACTGTGTTAGGTCTTGGTTCAATAAGCTATGTGCAATTATTTCAATATATTTTAATAAACATTGAACCAGTTCGGCCCTCGGCTTGTAGGAAATGGTTTTTGGCCCTCTGTGTTTTTGACTTTGACATCCCTGGTCCGGATGAACCGTAAGAACATGAGCCCTAGAAAGAACTGCAGCTTAGAAGAATAATAAATGGAAGTCTTATATAAAGAAGATGTTGTTGAACAAATCAGGGTGTTATTACTGCAGATTTACTTGTCTAACATCACAGGCTTGAAAGCAGTGGTGTATCTAGCCAGCCCTGTTCCTGAACAGGATTGCCACCCATCCCATAAAATATGGAATCATCCCATATTTGGCTGTTAAATGTGCGTCCCGTATTGAACCGATACATAACTGTCCGATAGACACATCTATAATAAACACACAACACTAAGTTTAACAATAATCGTCAGCTACACTGGTGGCGGGAGCTGAACCCCTGAACGCTACGGACCGACGCTGAACGTCGCCTAGAGACGGACACTGCGCAGGCGCGGTGAGCTGCTAGCAACCCGCGTCTTTTTAAAACGTCCTCTTCCTGATTCCATGTCCGTAGAAGAAAAAACGCTTTAAAAAATACAGACGTGAGTGAAAAGACCCACATTACAAGCTGAACAGTTTCCGTGAGGATGGATACTGTGAACATAAACAAAAACAACAACGTGTCCGTCGTGGCACAGTTTGCTGCTGTGTGCTGGACAGAACCGCAGACCCGTCAGAACCTAAAGAACCAGAAATCAGAGTCTCTTCATCCTCAATCATCTCCTCAGGCTGATATGGTACAGAACATTTTGCTAAGATTTCTTATTATGAGTTTAGTTTGATTATTATTATTGCTTAGGGTGCTGAGTTTGGATATTTAATAAATAATAGCATTAGCCTAAATAAATGGCCAGTTAAAGAACAAATCATACTAAATACATCAGTATTTTCTACATTACATTAATTTCTGTGTGTTTTATTCACAAATGTTGATATATTTTATAAATAGTTGTTCAGTGGCCATTTAATGTATTACTTCATTAATATTTTATTAATATTGTTTACCAGTTTGGATAAGCTGACTTCCTATCAATGAAGAAAAAAAACACTATGCAAAAATGCACCAGACCTGCAGGCCAGGGGCGGTTCTAGACGGGGCCCAAGAGGGGTGCTGAAGAAATTATACTAAATAAATGTCTTTTTAAAAATATTTAGTGGTTGATTTTTTTTTAAACCTTCACAATTTTATTTTAACAATGAATTAAAAATTATAGTGCTACACTTTTAGCTACTGTATTGAGATAGGATGAACTTTCCATCTGCTAGATCAGGGATGCGGCAACATGAATCTCTGGAGACACAAGAGGCTCTTTGGTTCACATATTAAATGATGAAATAGCTCTGTTTGTGTTTAATTCTCTTTTTGTAGTGTCTCCATAAAAAACGCTGTCTACCCGGCCAAGAACCAACCTTTAAAGAAAACAGTAAAGACCATTAGGTCTTTATATACTATATATATATATATATAGTATGTATACTATATATATATATATATAGTATGTATACTATATATATATATATAGTATGTATACTATATATATATATAGTATGTATACTATATATATATATATATATATATATATATATATATATATTATATAATATATATATATATTATATATATATATATTATATATATATAGTATATATATATTAATATATAGTATACTATATATATATATATATATATATATATACTATATATATAGTATACTATATATATATATATATATATATAGAAACTATATATATATATATATATATACTATATATATATATATATACTATATATATATATATATATATATATATATATATATATATATATATATATATATATATATATATATAATATTCCCTTCTCACCCACCGCGGTGGTTCTTACCCTCTGAGCTCGGGTCCTCTACCAGAGGCCTGGGAGCTTGAGGGTTCTGCAGTATCTTTGCTGTGCCTAGAACTGCACATTTCTGGACTGAGATGTCTGATTCCTGGGATCTGTTGTAGCCACTGCTCCAGTTTGGGGGTGACTGCCCCGAGGGCCCCGATGACCACCCCTGTGGTCATTGGGGCCCTATATATATGTTTATCTTTTCATGGAGCAACACTGACAAAATGACACTTTGACACAATGAAATGTCTGTGTGCAGCTAATATAACAGTGTAAATTTAGTCTTCCTTCAAAATAACTCTATTTACAGCCATTAATGTCTAAACTACTGGCAACAAAAGTGAGTACACCCCACAAGTGCTCGTAAGTGTCAATAGTTTTGCTGTGCAGCATCGCACGAAAATAATATCTATATTTCCAAGTTTGGTTGAGTTAACGGAGTTATTCGACGGCGGCAGCGCAGATATGGATGACATGTGAAAGTAAAGTCTTTTTGCCCTTCAATGTTGTCCGCATGCGCGAAATTTCCGTATGTAAACAATGACATGCAGGGTGTCTCATGATTTTTAAGTCAGAACCTCACTAGCCATGAACCACCGCATGTCACTGATATGTATGTGCGTGTCTGTATATACCGTAACACTTTCCAGTCCAATAGGTGGCGGTAAAGATGCTTTGCCTGGTTACCAACCACCACAAAAACATCAACGAAGAAGAAAAACCTCCCATGTTTAGGTTGTAGGCGGAGGAACATCTGCGGCTTCCGTCCAGTTGATGGCGGTAATGCACAAAGTTTGTAAACTGCCAGAAAACGCTATAGAAGAAGAAGAACATCTGCGGCTGCGCGGACTTGTAGCTCCAGTAGTCCATGTAATATGACTGGCGGGAAGAGCTGCAGCAGCAACAAGGACTCGCAGCCCAGCATGGACGTGGACGTGGATTCCAGCCGGACGGAGAGCGAGCGGGGCGACCTGGACAGCAGCGTTCCCGTTGCGTGCTCGTACAACGGCAGCGGCGGGGAGGAGGACGAGGCGGAGGGCCTGGGCAGGCCCCGAGAAGCCGGGGGCTCGAGTGACCAGCTCACACCGGATGAAGGCGCCGAGATGGGCATCGGCAAGGAGCAAGAAGTGTCTGTGGAAATTGGAGAGACGTATTTGTGTCAAAGAACCGATAAAACGTGGCGTAAGTGAAAACACGGCTTAACTCCATCTCGGATTTAGTTTTGCTGAAAACCTTACATTGTTTGAGAAATATGTAAAACGTGAATAATGTATATTTATGTTATCCGAAGCTAGGGGTGTTTCAGCTTTCATAGAAACAATAAGCTCATTTTAGACACATAACGGTTGGAATATTAGTTGGTGACGAATAAAAAAATGTCTTTGTTGAAATAAATAGTTTTTGTTTATGAAGCCGAAGTTGGCGTCCGATTCGTAGTCTCATTGAAGAGCTGCTTCTAATAAATCCGGACCATAAATCTGCAAAAAGATTTATAATGATGCTTAGTTACAGAGTGTGAGGTGAATGAATTAAATAACCATACCTAATAAGTATTTAAATGTGTACATGTCCCATTAATTGAATGTATATGCATCATTAAATTGTTTATTTCACCAATAAATAAATTGGTGAAATAAACCAATTTGATATAATCAAGTTTCTTGATTATATCAAGAAACTTTGGAATATGCAAATAAATAATTAAATATTCCTTGAGACAATTAAATCTACCTATTTAAATAATGAATTTAAATATCAGAGGGTCCTTTTTAAAGAAAAGCTTCATTTATTTCTGTTATGGGGTGTGTCCAGGTGTGTCTGAGGTTCTCTGATGTTGCTCCTGACTGTGTTGCTGTTGTAGACATGGCTGAGGTGATCCAGTCCCGCCTCAACGAGCAGGAGGCCCGGGAGGAGTTCTATGTCCACTATGTAGGATGTGAGTATCTGAGCAGTACCAGAACCAGAACCAGCGCCATCACCTGTCCTTCAGAGGTACTGAGAGTTTGTCGTTTGGGCTGCAGTTAACCGGCGCCTGGATGAGTGGGTGGGGAAGAACCGGCTGGCGCTCACCAAGACGGTGAAGGACGCCGTGAGGAAAAACTCTGAGGTTGGAGGAGTCGGAGACCTCGGCGATCAGCCCGAGAGGAAGATCACGCGCAACCAGAAGAGGAAGCATGATGAGATCAACCACGTGCAGAAGGTGGCGCTTCCAGCTGTCTGCAGAGATGCTGGTGTCGGTTTCACCTAACAAGAATTTTCTCCTCCACTCAGACCTACGCCGAGATGGACCCGACTACAGCTGCTCTGGAGAAGGAGCATGAGGCGGTGCGTACCTCCCACTACCTGTGCTGCCCCGATAAGCTGCTAGGGTGGAGGTCTCCTCCTCACTCCTCCGTCTCCTCAGATCACCAAGGTGAAGTATGTGGATAAGATCCAGATCGGGAACTTTGAGATCGACGCCTGGTACTTCTCTCCGTTCCCAGAGGATTATGGGAAGCAGCCCAAACTTTGGATCTGCGAGTTCTGCCTGAAGTACATGAAGTACGAGAAAACGTTCAGGCACCACCTGGTGAGTCCGGCCGTTGCTTTGACCCTGGTCACATGACCCTGTAGGGGTCAGCCTGGAGAAGCTGCAGTTTCATCAGCACAGCTGACCTTTGACCTTCTCCTCCTCAGTCTCACTGCCAGTGGAGGCAGCCTCCAGGGAAAGAGATCTACCGCAGGAGCAACATCTCCGTCTACGAGGTGGACGGCCGGGACCACAAGGTGAGATCGCCCCCTGGTGGTCGTCCTGGGTACGGCGGTGTCTCACTGGACTGTTGTTCTCAGATCTACTGCCAGAACCTGTGCCTGCTGGCCAAGCTGTTCCTGGACCATAAGACACTTTATTTCGACGTGGAGCCGTTCATCTTCTACATCCTGACCGAAGTCACCAAGCAGGGAGCGCACATCGTCGGCTACTTCTCCAAGGTACGCCGCTGCAGCCGACGATTGATTTTCTAAATAACATCTGAATTATGATGTGAAATCGCCAACGGTCAGCCGGTTTAAGATGCAACACGCCAACCTGAAGACTCTGCAGGGGTACTGGTACCGACGGTCCAGTGGTTCTGCTCGGGTCTTTGAATCATTATGGCAATGATCAGGTCTGATTGTTTTGTTTCTGCAGGAAAAAGAATCTCCAGATGGGAACAACGTGGCGTGTATTCTGACGCTGCCGCCGTACCAACGCAGAGGCTACGGGAAGTTCCTCATAGCTTTCAGTAAGTCGGGGGGTCAAGGGTCAGGGCTGGCTTTAGGGTTCTGTCTACCTGAACCGTTGGTGCTACCTGCCTAAGGTAGCGCTGCTACATTTAACTGTCTCCGACCATCTTCTCTGGGTCAAAGGTCGTGGTAGCATTAGTGACATCAGGTTAATCTGCTGCTGAACTTCTCCACTCTGGAAGGAAATGAAGATAAACATGAAACATTGATGTTGAGGTTTAGCTTCTCCCATCACAGAACCCACCTTTGGTTAGGTGTCCATTCAGAGCCTCTGGCTTCTGGTTCTGGTTCTGCAGGCTACGAGCTGTCCAAGCTGGAGAACGCGGTCGGCTCGCCGGAGAAACCACTGTCGGATCTGGGCAAGCTGAGCTACCGGAGCTACTGGTCCTGGGTTCTGCTGGAGATCCTGCGGGACTTCAGGGGGACGCTGTCCATCAAGGACCTCAGGTCGGTCCCGCACCGGGAGGGAGGTCCGAGACGCGGCCCGGGTACCGTCTTTGTGCAGACTCAGACTTTCAGAAAGTTAGCACACCCTCAGAGGAGCTCAGAGCAGAAACTTGACCGGATGTTTACTGCGGTTTAATATTTACATTTAAAATAGTTTCCGTTCTGATCCGAGCGACCCGGTTCCTGGCAGAACCAGAACCGGCTGACCCGCTGCTGTCTTCCAGCCAGATGACCAGCATCACTCAGAGTGACATCATCAGCACACTGCAGTCACTGAACATGGTGAAGTACTGGAAGGGGCAACACGTCATCTGCGTCACGCCCAAGCTGGTGGAGGAGCATCTGAAGAGCGCCCAGTACAAGAAGCCGCCCATCACAGGTGAGCCGGGGGTCGGGACGGGTCGGGACGGGTCGGGACGGGTCGGGACGGGTCGGGACGGGTCGGGACGTCCCCCTACAGGAAGACTACCCTCTGACCTTCACAATAAGAGCATGGGCAGTGTCTGCTGGAAGAAACGCATAGAAACAGCTAGAAATGTTTCTATGCGTTTCTAGACCTGATGGCGTCCAGCAGGGGGACACCTTGTCCTCTCTGTCCATCCAGCAGAGACATGGAAAGACAGTCAAATGTCTTCAACAGTTTCCTGTCTCTGATGTCCTCTTGTCTGTCCACAGTGGACACCATGTGTCTCAAGTGGGCGCCTCCGAAGAACAAACAGGCCAAACTGTCCAAGAAGTGAGGAAGAGGAGCTGCTCGTCTTCATCTCCTGGACTGTAAATAAATGTTATTAATCTGTTAATATTTTCATAGAATAAATGTTCTCAGGTAAAACTCGGTTCTGGGTCCGTCAAGCTTCAGAATAAAAGTTCTTCCTTCATTTCTTGACGCGTTTCTGACCAAAATTTAATATTTGTTTTCTTCACATTATTAAAAACTGGAAATAAAAAAAAACCTTCCTGCAGTTTGGAACCAGAATTAAAACCCAACATCCAGAGAGACGAAAACCCAGAGGTCCGGTTACACTGAAACACCCAGAACCGGACCGGCAGAACTGGACCAGGACCCGTTTGGTCGATAGCTTGTCAGCAGATTCTGCAGGGAAGCATCTGGATCCGGACCGGACCTCCAGAACCGGTCCTTTGGACACCGCCCTCCGGTGATGAAGGTGCAGCGGCGTCGGCCATTTTGGATCCCAACATGGAGGCCCTGAAGGGATTTGAACAGGCAGCGGCGTTAACCCCTGGTTTAAAACTTAAACATTTTAAATGTTCATTTTTAAACATTCCTGTTTGTGGTTAATACCTGGTAATGACCAGCAGGGGGCGCTCCAGGCTGCAACTTCCTGCTGTTCTCAGTCCTGCAAAAGTTTTAGCACCTTTGAACATTTGATTTCATTGTTCTGGGTTTTATGTGGCAGAACAGCACGGTTTTACTTAAAGGAAGATCATTTCTGGTTTTAAATAATAGAATCTGAAAAGTGTGGTGTGCATTTGTATTCAGCCATGATTCTGCAGCTGCTCTGAATAATGACTGAAATGTAGCTGTGGGAGGTCAGAGGTCAGGGCCATTAATCATGTTGGGAGTTTAAAACATTAACATGATGGTTCAGATATTATTATGGTTTATAATGAACTGGTTTCAGCATAAACCAGTCAGCTCAGAACCGGTTATATGATCTGGACCAGATTGTTTCCACTAGGTAAAGGTTAAAGGTTAAGCTCCAGAGTAAACAGACTCATAATTAGTTTATTCAGAGTAATTACATGTTTACAGGAATTGTGACCTGGTTAAAGGTTCTGTGAACTCAGCGCACAGCGAAGTCACAAGTTTACATACACCAACCGGGGAAAACCCAGATGATGATGTCATGACTCTGAAAGCCTCTGATTGTTTCAGTTGCAAAATCTACAGCTGCTGCTTCCTCATGTGACATCATGGAAAACATGAATCATCATTGCAGAGCTCAGAACCAGAACCATCGAAGCCGGTCCGGGTCCAAAGGTTTACCAGTTACCTTCTACTGGTTACCAGTTACTGGTTAACTGGTTTCAATTGGAATCCATTTCAGCTGCAGCTCCTTGTTCCCAAGAGAAAAGATTTTTAATCTTAATGGTTTTTAAGATAAATTCAAATATTAATGAAAGCCCGGTCCTCCAGCGCCTCCTACTGGTCCAGAAGAACAGATAAAACCTGGAGCGGGTCGTTTCAGGATAAGAATTTGGACTCTTTAGTCAAACTTTCTTTTTCTAATGATTTATTTGATATCATCTTTTTTATATTTAATAACCTGGATAATTTATTCTCTCTTTAATCGGGATTTACTTTAATAGTTTCAACTCCAAAATGAGCCAAAGAAGCTTGAAGGAAATAACGTTTTACTGAGTAAACTTCTGATATAAGTAGAAATAATTATGACAGTAATAATTATTTCTCTACAGGTGGAAACGTCTGATTTGAGGAAAGTTGCTGATTTTATGTAATGATGTGACATGAAGGTGACGTTTGGTCTGAAATGATCCTGTGAGGTAAAAAGTCTTTTCAGATGCTGACTTGTTATTTACGCACAAACACTCGGCGTGATGAGCTATAATCAGGTTTATTATCTGACGTTCCGAACAAAGAACAGTTTGCTCGTCAGCCGTGTTGAACCAGTTCAGCTGGTTGGTTCAGTCGGTCACAGATGAACTGGTTTCCATGCAGATCGGATCATCTGGATGATTCATTTTTCAGAGCTTCAGCTCAGACATGGAAAGATGTTTGATTTGTTCCCAGGAACCAGAGAAGTCGGCTCTTTTCCCTTCGTGCCTTGGTTCTGTACCGGTACTCGGTTCTAAGAAACGGAAACTCAGACGCTTGGCTTTTCCTTCATGAATCATCAGACGTTTTCACACAGCAGAAAAAAAACACGTAACTAGAACATGAGAGGGGATCTGTCAGTCGGGTTTAATTATCAATTAGTAACTGCTGACTCAGCAGGCGGCCATGTTTCTTCGTGCTCTAAGTGTGTGTGTGTGTGTGTGTAATGAGCAAGATGTTTACATTCCTCTCAGTGAAAGACGTAGTTCTGCAGCATCAAAATGCTGCGTCACTCTGACATTCAGAAGCTAAAATTAACGCTTGTTTGTTTTTCTTTTGGAAGACGAACTTCTGACCGAGTCTTTGGCCTCTAGCAGGTTTCGTTCAGGTTTGTTTTGAATTTGTCTCATTTATTTTTCCTTTATTTCTACCATCTTCCCTCCCTGCAGCATGACGCTGCCACCACCGTGTTCTGTGAACTTGCTGGGCCCGGAGATCACGCAGCGCTCCATGATGGTTCTGCGTTAAAATGTTTTTAAGTTGACAATAAATGTGAAAATATGCCTTGATAATTATGTGTTGTTGGAATATTAATATCTGAAAACCAACTATAGAAAGAGAAACATTAAAAGAACTAAAATAAACGAGTTTCTTCACTGGGAGAAACTCTTCATGACCTGCTGAAGGTCAGGCAGCGTTTGAATAATCAATCCCTCATATTTAGACTCGCCCACATTCATCCTCCGTCTGGTGTGTTTAACCTGTCAATGAATCACATACAGGCCGACATGTAGTCTGGAGCTCAGGGAACGTACGACTGCAGACAGGAAGAGTCTGAGGCGTAGGGAGGAGGGACAGGTGAGGGCGTGTTGTTGGCCAGGGGTTCTTAAAGCTGCAGCAGAGCAGCCAACGCTAACTTCCAGAGATGGCGCTCTACAAGGCGATCTGCGTGGCGGCGCTGCTGACTCTGTTTGCTCAAGGTAGGAATCTCACCTGCATGGGCTCCACCAATCAGCTTCATCTGTGACAATATGTCAGAAATCAGCATTTAATCAAATAATTCTGATTTTATCAAGCAGAAATGGGATTTTCCTGATTACAAATAAGTTAGTTTTTTCCCACTGAATGAATTTTCCATCTAAAATTTTGATTTTGTGTAAAAATATAGTTTTTAACTAGCAGCTCTCTGCATAACAGAGAAAAATGTTTTAAAGATTTGTCTGAAATTGCATCAAAAGAGTCTGAAAAAAGTTTCTCTGACCTAAAATTAGAATAAATATCATCTGCTGGTAGTAAGATTATTAAACTGTTTGGATTTTTTTATGTTCAGTTTTCTTGTTGCTGCTTTACTTTCTATTTGAACTTTTGATCATATTACATGTATATTGAAAAGTTTTACTTGCTTAAATTTTTGTTGTTTGTTTCATAAATAAAATCGGACTGGCTGCTTTTTATTTTAACATGAGTGTGAAGATAAATCATATTTATAAATGTGCAGATATCGATTTAGCCAGAATATGAAAGTTTCTGCTGTTTTTGACATTTGAAGCCGAAGGAGAAACTCCAGGTGTTGAGTGAACATCTGCCACCACGACCACCAGATATGAAGTTTATTATGCTCTAAATACACGACTGTTTGTTTCAACAAGATTATTCCCAAGAACAGATGATGAGACCAACTGACGGAATATCAAATATAAAACCAGTTCTGTTGGTCTGTCAGGAACCGGTTTATATTTAAGAACCAAATGACTAAAATATTTTTCCTAGACTTTTCATCACATAAGAAAATGTTCCTTATGTGAGGAATGAGGAAATGTTAGGAGTTTTATTTTAAATCAAACAGCTTAACCCTTCAAAGATGCTGCAACTGAACTAAATGCAAGGATGGAAAGACATCAACAATAACAAAGAGGATTAATGATTAATGAATGGTTAATTATCTGCTCATTAATCTGGGATTATTCCCAGCAGTTAATGGTAAAATATATAACTTACTTCAATATTCAGCACCACAATCAGCCTCAGCTGAAATCATTCTTTCACTTTAAATTAATGATTAATAACTGAGCCAAACAGCGAAGCTCTCGATTTACCAGTCGATCTACGTTCCTACCCTCATCTACGGTCATGAGCTTTGGGTCATGACCGACAGAACAAGATCTCGGATACAAGCGGCCAAAATGGGTTTCCTCCATAGGGGGGCTGGGCTCTCCCTTAGAGAGAGAAGCTCAGTCATCCAGGAGGGACTCAGAGTAGAGCCGCTGCTCCTCCACATCGAGAGGAGCCAGCTGAGGCTCGGGCATCTGGTCAGGATGGACGGCTCCCTGGTGAGGAGTTCATGTCCCACTGGGAGGAGGGGAAGACCAGGACACACTGGAGGGACGATGATCCTCTGCTGGCCTGGGAACGCCTTGGGGTTCCCCCGGAGGAGCTGGAAGAGGCTGGGAGAGGGAAGTCTGGGCCTCCCTTCTTAGGCTGCTGACCCCGCGACCCGACCCCGGATAAGCGGAAGAAGATGGATGGATGGATAATTACTTTCATTATTTTATTATTAATAGTTTATTTTATAAAGATTAGAGTACAAAGAAATTGGTTTAATTAAAGGTTTAACTTTTATCAGACGTTTATTGTTGAAGGAGCCACCACGAGGGTCTGATCAGCCAATAGGAAGAGAGCTTATAGATAAATATATACCATTGTAGTCAGAAGAATAGATCATGTAATGTCTATGTTTATCGTATTGGTTATTGTGAAATCAAACTGTCGCTGTAGATAAAAGTCAAGGATGATTTTAGATCAACATTTAAAACTGATCATTAAGAACATTTGTTAAAGTTTCTACGGCTCCCTGAAGGCAAAAGTCTGAACAAGTTCATGTCCAGGATGTGTGGGGTCTGCAGAGATGCTAGGTGACTTTGTCCTGACCTTTGACCTGTACGTCCTGGATGGATACTCTCCTCTCTCCAATGGTTTGCTGCAGAGCGGGGGTGTTCTTCAGTTGGTTCTGACCCGTGGACCGCTCCATCCACCTGCTGTCTGTCTGCAGACCGTCCTGGATCAGAGCGGTGGAGTCATGTCAGACAGTGACCTTAGTTAGAGGGTTAAAGGTCAAAGTTAATTCATCCAATGTCTCGACCTTCTGACGTGTTTGCAAGTTAAAAACGTCCTGCGCGTTCTGCAGCACAACATGTTTCCATCGTGTTGAAGATACTGAACTGCCAGACTGGTCGGGTAACGGGCCATGACCCAGTCCGATCTTCGGATGGGTCTTTGGTTCTGCAGGAACTGATACCAGAATTTCTAATAGCCGAGTTCAGATAAATCGTGTTGAGTTCGTAATAATATTTCTGAAGGAACAAGAATTAAATCAAAATAACTCCCTGTGTGTTTAACTTGCTGCTGTGTTTCATTTTTCAGAATCTTCTTCTCAGTTGTCAGGTAGGAGAAATTTTCCAAGTTCCTCCATCCTAACTTTCCTGTCTTCTTGGTGCTTTCTGATCAATTCCTTCAAGTGAAACCAGATCTGAACTTTCATATTCATGCAGAGGCGACTAAGCAAAGAACATCAATACTTTTATGATAAACGTGATAAACAGAGAAAATAATCGAGAAAAATTGTATTTGGTGCTAAAGCTACTGATGTACTGAGTACTTCAGTATTACTGTGTAACTCAGACAAAATATTACATGATCTTTAAGTTCTTGTGAATAAAAGAATATCATCAATATTAAATAATAAATTCAGGTAGAAGAAACTAATCTCAGTTCATCGAAACTGAGACTAGTTTGAACCCAGTACTTCCAGTAAACTTCTGGCACATCACTGGTTTGGACATCCTGGTTCTTCATTCAGTGCAGCAACTCCAGGTTGGTGGAGGAGTCAGACATTGGACTCAAGCAGAAGTAAAAAGTACATTACAGTAAATCTACTCCATTTATTTGAAAGGTTCCTTGTGAACGTACATAGTCACCCGCTCTGCATTCATGTCATGTTGTCAGGACATTTCAGTCGTTTTGTCCTGGTCTGCAAATCCCCCAGAAGTGATGAGATGTTCATGTGTCCTCAGATTGTGGTAAACCAGCACTAAACATCAGGATTGTTGGAGGAGCGGCGGCTCCTGAAGGGTCGTGGCCCTGGCAGGTCAGTCTGCACGACTCCTCTGGCCACTTCTGTGGAGGATCTCTGATCAACAACCTGTGGGTTCTGACTGCAGCTCACTGCGTCTCAGCGTAAGCAATCCAATCCATCTGATCTGAGCAGGAGTCTTCTGTCTGTAGAAAACAACTTTACTGTTCAAACTGGTTTCCCAGATAGCAAAATATGGCAGAATCAACACAGAAACAACGTAGAAGCCTGACATTGAAACGAAACATGGGCGGGGTTAGCTATCGGTGACTCACATGTTGAATCAACGTTGTTGTTTCAACCATAACTGACACTTTATCATTGACTGAAAGTTAAGGAATCAATGTTGATTCATGTATATTTGTAGGCCGTAACATACCACTAAAAGTTTCTTCACTGGTGTTAAACACTATTTTATTGGCAGATGCTGAGTGTTATGTTGTTCAGAATTATCTTACGTTACCATATTTCCAAAAGTGTGTGAACACAAACTTAAAAAATGACACCCTGCCATTAATGTAACATTTTATGTAAGATCTGGAAACATATTTGACTCCTGGTGAGGCAGAACATCATGAAGAGCAGCATCCATGAGGTCCAGCCTGGTTCTGTACGAACCAGGACGGGTCGGGCCGACCCAGCTCCGACTCTGGCCGGCGTCTCTTCGGTTCCCGATGTTTTCCTCCCGTTGTGGCGCCTGATGAAGCCGCTTCCTGACGTTCCCTGCAGTCGGTCGGCTCAGAGTGAGGAACACCATGAACATTAGAACCGTTCTGACACTGAGATGTTAAATAGAACGGGGCCAGCGGTTCCCCACGTTCACTCGGTCACACTGAGAAGGAGACGCTAATGAATATTCATAACTCGATGCTCGTTGATTCAATCACGTCTAGCTGCAGCACAGAGCAGCATTTCTGATGCTGCTCTCGTTAAAATGAGCGGATCGATATTTAAAGTTCTGTTAATCTTACCCTAACCCAATGCTGATAAAAGATGGGGGCATCCATCCATCCACTGGAGGAAACGGGGAATGGGCCGCTCCACTGCTGGCAGATGTCGACACATTATGCATCAACAGTCAGTAATAATATTTATAGACAAGTAAGAAAATGTACAGGAAGGAATCAGAACCCACCGTCCTCAACATATAGAGCTGGATTTAAGACGTGATCAAATCTGTTCAATTACCAAACGTTCTGAGCTCAAAGAGGAGAAGGGCCGGTCCCTGACCTCTCCCTCCCTCGTTCATGTTGGAGGTTAAAGGTCACAGTGTGTCCGCCCTTCTCCAGTGACGTTGGCAAAGTGCATTACCCACAATTCATTGCACGTTACGTTTTGAGTTAAACGGTGGATTTACGACGATGTTCTGTTGGTTTTTCCATCTTTATGGAAAATTCACAGAAAATATCATGACAAGACACATGAATAATAAAAAGTTTGATTTAATAAACTGCAGAAAAAGAAATAAAAATAATCACAAACTGAGGAAAGAAAACAACATGTCACAAATACAAGACAAATTTTAATGAAGATATTAACATGTTGGGCTTTTATGATGTAAAATGATTTCACTTTAAAGTGGAGGTGACTTTTAGAAAGCAGTATTTGTGAATGAAACTTTAAATGTATCATAATTTAACTCCCTGTTGGACCGAAATGTATCATATTAAAACTTAAAGATAGATTTCTTATACTTTAGAAAACTTTCTAAAACATTCATGGAAAGTCTCGATTTAAAAATGTTTGTCTTAAAAAAATGCAGGAATTGATATTTAACTTTTATCTGCGTAAAACAGATGGTTTTATGGGTAAAAATCGTGTTTCTATTTGTCAGATAGATTGATAAATTGATTATTAGAACATTTTAATGAGTATTTTTTGCCATCTTGGAAATATGGCAGAGTCACAAAGCGATTTGTCGCAAAAATACAGAATAAATCAGTTTTGAAAAGTAAAGTGTGTGTTGTGGACAGACGTAGCGCCGGATCACGTGGTGTTATTGGTGATTATAGATCACCTGTTGCTCACCTGGGTGACTTTAGTGAGTGGGTGATGGGGGAAGGTCTACTTTCTGCTGACCGCCTTAAGTTGGTATATTTTTTGTCTTTAATCTCTGTTTAATCCTACGGATCTGTTTTTATGCTGCTTGGACGCTGTTCTGCTTGGATATTGACAAAAATCAATCACCTAAATGCCTCCTGGATTGCGTTTTGATCAGCTGGCGCATCAACAAGGATTCCCCCATTCAGCCGCTCGGCGACTTTGTTTGACAGTCGCTGATAGTGTGGAAATAATTGTAGTTTTGCTGAACATGAGGGATCATATTGAATTCACAACAAAACACATTTCTGCAGCAGAAATACCTTCATTGTACATTTAAAATAATCTGGGACCAGTCCGCCATTTTGGACGTGAAGTTCCGACCCAGGGCCCCAACCCTGGCCCCTGACCTCTGACCAACGTTGCTCAGATGTTGGAATTTCAGTCGTTACAATTCAACCACAAAACAACATTGATTTAAAGAATCTCGTCACCATTGGTTACTAGGCTAGAATTGGATGATTGTTTGACGGTTGATCCACCATCAATCGTCGACGCCAACCAAAACTCAACCTTTCTGACCATAATTCACCATTGAATTACCATCACTTGCTAGCTGGTGTGTTTTTGAAACTGCTGACTTTTCTGTCTCTGAACATGTTGGGCTCAGTGGCAACCCGTCCGTTATCAGCACCGTGTACCTGGGCCGTCAGAGCCAACAGGGAAGCAACCCAAACGAACAGAGTCGGACAGCGGTGCAGATCATTGTTCATCCTGACTACAACACTGCTGACAATGACAACGACATCGCCCTGATAAAGCTCTCCTCGGCCGTAACGTTCAACAACTACATCTCGCCGGTCTGCCTGGCGGCGGCGGACAGCACCTTCTACAGCGGCGTGGACTCCTGGATCACCGGCTGGGGCAACATTGGATCTGGTGGTGAGATTTTAAATGACTGATTAACTAACCCTAACCCGTCTCTCCTCTGACTACTCGGTGAAAGTGCACCTGTGTTTCCGTGGCAACATTTCCTGTGCGTTTGTTTGTCACAACCTAATGGAGGATGTTCCTTTTTCAAGGACTGAACCTTTAAACACTGCGGTAAAACTAACTGCCTCTCCGAAAAGCCCGCATTCAATATTCACGTGCGCCACGGCACAAACGTTACGGCACCCTAATTTAAGAGCTCCTTTCAGAGTAAAAGCTCTGGTCCGGTTCATGTTTGATCTGCTGCCAGTAGATTTCCAGCAGCGTCAAGTTTAGACTTTGTATTTATGCAGTTGCAAAAAGAAATAATGTATCGGGAATAATCGGGACATTAAGCAGTGCTGAATGCTCTGTTTCCAGAAGGACATCTCTAGAACCAAACCAGCAAATGTCTCATCCACAGTAGATCAAACATGAACCGGATGTGCGCTTTTATTGTGAAAGCAGAACGTAAATGGGGGTACCGTAACATCTTGCGCACGTGCATATCGTGTGCGGCCGTCTTTCCGAAGAGGTGGCTAAATTTACCGCAGTCTTTAAATTGTTGTTCTCTGAATCTGTGTCGCCTCAGTTTCTCTTCCATCTCCTCAAAACCTCATGGAGGTGGAGATACCGGTTGTGGGCAACAGACGGTGTAAATGTAGCGGCTATGAACCGACCTCCATCACCGACAACATGATCTGTGCGGGATTACTGGAGGGAGGAAAGGACTCCTGTCAGGTGATTATCTTTGCTTGTTAGAATCTGGTTTCATCCAGCAGATCATCCAACATGTTTCTCATTTTAAAGGGAGACTCGGGAGGTCCGATGGTGAGCAAACAAGATGGCCGCTGGATTCAGTCAGGAATTGTGAGTTTTGGCATCGGCTGTGCTAACCCAAATTACCCGGGGGTCTATGCCAGAGTCTCCCAGTATGAGAGCTGGATCAAAGCCCAGATCACCAGCAACCAGCCGGGCTTCATCACCTACACATCAACCGGAACCAACAGCGACCTCAGCGTCTCTTGCACTGGCGTGCCACCAATCCCGACCCCCGCACCACGTAATTCCTCCTCTATCCACAACATTTCAGCTGGCTCACCCTAACATGAACACCTCACATGTCCAGGATTTGTAAAATCTGTTTATCATTCATGTTCAGGAAGTTGTGAGTTATAATTAAAGACATGATCTAAAATGTGTTCAGAAGAGTTACTGTGCTTTAATCTGCCAGCGACATACTGCGGCCAGGCCCCGCTGAACTCTGGCATTCTGGCGGGTAGTTCTGTGGCTGCAGCTGGCGAGTGGCCGTCCATGGCGAGTCTGCAGCAGAACGGACAGCATGAGTGTGGAGGAACTCTGGTGTCCATGAAGTACGTTCTGAGCAACGCTGCCTGCTTCTCAGAGTGAGTCACGAAAGATCCCACTGGTAGTTTTGCTCTGATACCGTGATGGGCCAATCTGGTACCGGTGCTTGTGCTGATGGACGGGTCTGGTACCGGTGTGTTTGCATTGGTCCTCATGTCTGGGACCCAGCCTGCCGAGAGCTCTGGTTCCATTTGGGCCGGCCAGAAAATGATTGAGAAAAGTGTTTGAACAGTTAAACAGTTTAGCATTGACCAACTGCTCTGACAACTTTCAGTCTGGTTTCCATGGTTATCACAGTACTGAGACCGCAAAGAGTTGATCAATGACATATAAACACAAACTGCAAAAGAACCACAGAGCTGGTTCTGTTGGATCAGTGGCATTAACCAGCTCATCTTAAGAGGAACACCTCACATGGTCAGGATTTGTAAAAATCTGCTTATAATTCATGTTCAGGAAGTTGTGTAAGTCATAATTAAAGACGAACAAACAGCTTCCTGTAGTGGCAGGAGAAAAAGTTCAGCTTCTTTCTGCTGAAGCTTCTGGATTTTATTTTTCTGGATGAAAGAAGCTACACCTGCATGTTTTCTACATTCCCTTTAGATTTACAAGTTGCTAGTATAAATCCAAAGTTTTGAAGTTTCAGTCCTCAGTCAGCCGATCTTCTTGCTTTAGATCTCCTAATGCGTCTGAGTGGACGGTGGTTCTGGGTCGTCTGAAGCAGAATGGGACCAACCCGTTTGAGTCATCGTTCAACGTGTCGAATATCACCGTGAGCAACCTGACCGGGTCCAACATCGCTTTGGTTCAACTGTCCACGCGCCCCACCCTGAACAACTACATCCAGCCCATCTGCCTGAGCAGCGGCAGAACCTTCCCGGTCGGATCCAGCTGTTGGGCTGCTGGCTGGAGCTCTGGGCGAGGAGGAGGTGAGGCTGCCAGATTGAGACACTAGATTTCTAGAGCTCTCATCTGAAACGACATTTTATGTCCCACATCTTCAGTCGAGGAGCTTCTGCAGGAGTTTCAGACGTCGGTGCAAACCTGTGAAAATGTTTCCTCCGCGGAGAACATCTGCACCTCACAGTTGACTCTGGAGAGGGTGAGTGGCAGCTTGACCTCTGTCCTGTTTCATATAAAATGTATTTCCAACAAGTTTACCAAAGTATTTACACATATTACACGTTTTTACATTTCATTTGATTTTAACAACAAACTTCAAGTAGATTAGTTGTGATTTTATGAGGAAGGAAAATAGTTGATAATCTTAAATGTGAAGCACTGCCACTTTAATCTGTTGACCCAAAGTAAAACCCAGTGCTGCCTGGCTCCAGAGGTTCTGCTGAGACCATCAGAAATGCAGCAGCATCATGGAGGGACCCAGCAACAGGTGGTGGAGGTACTGGTTCTGTTTAAAACGGGGTCCGGTTCTCCAACATCTAGAACATCTAACAGAGACACGGAGACAAGACGGATCGCCTGGACATGGACGTCCACCTAAAGGAGAGCACTGATCAGAGAAGTTGGACCATGGAAACTCTGGAGGAGCTGCCGTGATCCCGAGCTCAGGTCCAGAAACCAGCCACTAGATGTGAACTCCACGAACCCGATGTTGAAGATCTCGTCCTTGGCAGCATCAGGAGAGGAGCCTGCGGCTTAATGTGACTCAAAACGGGAAACCTCTTTCGGCCCGAACACGGAAACGATTGACTGATTGATAGCTCTCGATTCTGTGCTGTTATTAGTTGGTGGAGCGTTTTGTCTGGTTAATTCCGATAACGATCTGGATCTGTGATGCCCTCAGATGTCCGGGCCTGCACGCGCCACACCGAATGGATCGGCGTGTGTCTGCCCTTCGCCGAGAGGCGCGGTCGCTCGCTGGACTCCTCTCATGATAGGGATTGGGGTTTGCAATTGTTTCCCATCAACAAGGAATTCCCAGTAAACGCGGGTCAGAGGCTCAAAAGTCAGCACTGAGAAGATGATCAAACTTGACTGACTGGAGGAAATAAAAATCGTAACAAAGTTTCTGTAGGTGAACTTGAGGAAAGATCATTACTGTCTCGGACTCCTGGCCAAAGGGGTCCGAGTTTACCTCAAGGAGGTAACAACAGGTCAGGTTCACATCCAGAAACGTAGAAGGATCTCCAGCACAACCAGAACAACCAGAACCAGGCTGAGTGTGGGTTATTTTCTTGTGCTAGGCTCGAGTCTCCAGACCTTTCTGCAGATTTGTGCTGTGGGGAACAGTGTGAATGTCTGCTCACTGTGGTGTTTGTAGCTGGTTCTGAATCTGGTTCTGATGGACCGTATCCCTCTGCTCCTCAGGGTGACCTTGGCGGTCCGCTCATGTGCCAGCAGGACGGTTCTTGGTTCCAGGCTGCCGTGGTTCTGGCCTTGAACTCCTCTACCAGCCGAACTCGAGCCAACACGAATGTCTTCGTCAAACTCAGTAACTTTGACGACTTCCTGACCCAGATACTCGGGGACTTCTTGACTCCAGAACCGTCCACTAACGCCACCGCCCCCACGGCCTCCAGCGGACACCCCGAGGCTCACTTCCTCTTCCTCTTCCTCCTCATCCTCCTCCTGTGTCTGCAGCTCTTCTCATAGAACGGCCGGGTTTGGTGGCTCTCCCTCGTGGGAGCCTAAAGTCTGACCGGATCTTTCCCTTTCTACGTGTTTAAACGGGTTCTCTGTGGTCCTCTGTGGTCCTCTGTGGTTCTCTGTGGTTCTCTGTGGTTCTCTGTGGTCCTCTGTGGTTCTCTGTGGTTCTCTGTGGTTCTTTGGGTTGAAGGTGGAAGCAGGTGCCGGTTGATGGATCAAGTGTTTCTGATCCTTCAGGTTTTCCTTCCAAGGAGACAGAATTAAATGTGTCTTGATCAAAAGTTCTCCAGATCTGCTGAAGGTTTCTCAAAGTCTTTCTTGGTTTCATCTGGAGCAAGTCTGGACTCTCTGGTTCTGTCTGCGACCCGGTCCAGCTGGAGCTGATTGAAGGAGTCAGAATGAAAAATTTGAACAGCTGCTGATATTTTTATCTGAAACCAAACAGATCAGATTTAGAAGTCTTTATCTCAGAAACCTAATCATTCACAATCAGTATCTGCACTGATAACAATAATATTGATAATAATCATCATAATTATTATTCTGTGTTGATTCTTTGTCTTCACAGAAAAATATTTTCAATTAACTGGTTGATTTTATGTCTGATTCTGTTTCATATTACAGTTGTTTACATAATTATCAATGAAATCAGAATAAATACATGTTGAGTATTTACTGTGTAACGTCCCCTAACACCGGGGCGTGGACCGCTTCCTGTCCGTGTGCTGCTCAGTAACGGGTCGCAGACGGGTCGGATTCTCTGATTCAGTTTTATTACTCTTAGATCTGAGTGCTGCATTTGACACTGTAGATCATCAGATTGTCTTGTACAGATTAAAACATTGTGTTGGCCTGAGAGGCCCAGTATTTGAATGGTTTCAATCTTATTTAGAAAACAGAACTTTCTCAGTTCATCTGGACCAATGCTGTTCTGGGGCCAAACCTTTAAAGTACGGCGTCCCCCAAGGCTCAATTTTAGGACCCATTTTGTTTATTTTATATTTACTGCCTCTTGGTCAGATTTTCCATAAATTTAATGTTTCCTTTCATTGCTTTGCAGATGACGTCCAGATTTATTTGCCCCTTAAACTGCAAAATGGAAAAAATGAATCTCTTCAGCTGTTGGCAGATTGTTTAGCTGAAGTTAAATCTTGGATGGATCAAAACTTTCTTCACCTCAATCAAAGTAAAACTCAAGCTATATTATTTGGTCAAAGTCTTTACATTAATAATCCAGATCTGATTCTCGGTTCCTGAGCCAGGAATCCTGGTTTTACTTCTGATAGCTGTTTAAAGCTCCATAAACAAGTTAGTTCTGTCGTTAAATCAAGTTTTTATCACCGATTTTTATCAAAAATCAAATCTTATTTTTGTTTTAAGGACTTTGAAGGACTTATCCATGCCTTCATTACAACTTGTCTGGATTATTGCATTTCTTTATATAATGGCCTGGATAAATCACAGATGCATCGACTTCAAATGATCCAGAACGCAGCGGCACGGCTTATTACAGGAACCAGTGTGACCATATAAGGCCCATACTGGCCAGTTTACTCTGGCTGCCCGTCTTTTATCGAATAGATTTTAAGATTCTTTTATTGACTTTTAAAGTTTTAAATGGGTTAGGGTGACTTAGGGTCATATTTTTCTAGCTCAACAATTAACGAAATACTGTAAGAACATCTAATATCTACGAATATAATTTAATTGTGTGGAAAACTAACGGTGATGAAGAGGGCCGCACTGGGTTAACTCGGTGAATTTCAAACTGTCAGACGCGCTTCAATACTCCAGGCCGCTTCTTTGTTGTTGCAATCATCGATTTATTCCACTTTAACTGCCATAACTTCAGACTTTACAGGACTGACACATGCTGACCAGGCTAAACCATACAATGGTGCCAACAATAAAAACGACATTATAGTACGGTCAACAGAAACTTTGACCACCACCAGTTTCTTTATACATACAAAGCCAGCGCGCCAGTATGGCTCCCATTCATACCTTAGTGACAGCCACGCCCACCTCGACACACCCACCACCCAAGTGTCAAAGCCGTGTGCTGCTGCCACAAGGGTAAATGCTTATTTCAATCATATGGCTCTTACATTATTTGTAAAATTTTTACTTTTTGTAAAACCTTCACGTGATTTGTGAAACTTCAATAACGTTTAGATTACTATTCACACTTGTTCCATGCAGGTTTTTTTCTGATTTAAATTCAATTACAATTCAAAACCACTTTATTAATCCCAAAGGGAAATGAAATGTAACTCATTAATTCTTCAAAGCTTTATTGTAGATGGTGATGGTTGTTGGAAGGAAAGATCTTCTGCAGCGGTTCGTTAAGTGAAGTTTCACGAATCCCAAACATGGTTCTAAATATTCTGCTACTAGTTGAGAATAATCTAGTTTAGGTTTGAAGAGCCTAGGTGTAGATTTGGAATTGGAGCAGATCTCGTGTGACCAAGATATGAAAAAAAAGTGGTGAAATCAACCTTTATTGAAGTTTCACAAATCCCAACCATTGTTTTAAACATTTTTGCTATTAGAGCAGAATATTATAGTCCAGGTTTGAACAGTTTAGTTGTTGCAGTTTTTAAACTAGAGTCGATTAAAGATGTGGAAGGCAGTGAAAAATTAAGTGGAATGGAAACCAACTTCAGCTTCATGTGGCTGGGCTGGAAATATTTGACCCTCTGAGTGGGAGCTGCACCAGTTGTGTTGGTGGCTGACCACTCAGTCATGATACCAATTGAATCTTCTATTTTCCAGCTGTGGGGCCACTTGCATGCAGTTAGAAGTCACATTGAGAAGAGTGATTTATTCTGTTATGCTGAAGAAGGTGACAAACAAGGTTACACTGGTGTGTGTGTGTGTGTGTGTGTGTGTGTATGAGAGACAGTTTCTGTGTGACTTTTGAACTTTTTTCTGCTGTTTAAATGGTTTTATAATTCCCGGGCCCATAAGACAACCATTGTACCCTGAGTGGTGTACAACTCCATGGAAACAGAAACAGAGCCCGTTGTTCTTCCCATTTGTATTTATGTGAACCAGTGCACAGCACTGCGGTAACCATAGAAACCAGCCTGAGGACAAAGTGGACAATGGTGATGCCACCATTCTGCTCCTTTCAGAGGCAAAATGGCTGACAGACGGATCCATGTACCTACAGAATTTTGGAAGTCAATAAAAAGAAAAATATTGGTAAAGTATTTTAATTATTGCACAGTGTCAAGCAACAAAACAATTAAAAGGACAGAAACACGGTTGTAAAATCAATGAGACAAAAATCACCTGTGGATGCAAATAGTTTGATTTTACTCTTGGACTCAATCATGTTTTCTAGGGATAAATTTTAAACTGATAATGGTATTTTATGTCAGCCTGGCGGTCAGCCTGGCGGTCAGAAGGAGGCTAGCTGCACAGTATAAATCGCCATGGTAACTAATACATTACTGCTTTGGTGAAACTGAATCAAGGATCAATTCAGCCAGAAAACACCGGCTTAATCTACTGTCTTGGTTTTATGATCCAGAATAAAAACCGACCCAGAAACCAGCGAACTGAAGCTGGTTCTGGTCACGTCGGCCATCTTTAACCCTTTGGTCCTGCTGTAACCAGATAAGCAGCTGATGTTTTAGATACGATTTTATTGGCAACAAAAACAATCGATAATCCATAATTACTACATTTAATAATATCAAACTGATTATTTCCCTTATTGACTCGGATTAAATGAACCCTGAATCAGCCAGATGAAGGCCGGAGCGCGATAACCGGGATATCTGCTGGGTTTGCAACCAGAGGCGTTAAACTGGTTCCTGCTGGTCCAGAGGAAGTCGAAGGCGGAGCTAAAATATTAGCATGAAAACAATAAAACTAAGTTTCTACTTACAAATTTCCCTTTGAGATCAATTCAACTAAATTGGATTAAACTAGACAAACACTGAATAAACTCCAGTTCACAGGTTCTGACCCGATTACTTCCAAGTATTCGCAGAACATTTTGGCCTAGTCCAAACCCAAGCTTTGGGAACCAGAACTATGATAAGGGAGTAAAATGATCCAAGATTCCCGAAATTTTTGGTTGATTTCTTTTTTACATTTTAATAATCTGAAAAGTGTGGTGTGCATTTATATCCGGACTGATGGACGCCGACGCCCTTAAATAAACCCAGGTCCAGTTAGTGCAGTCCTGCAGGTTTTAGATGAGCCTCAGGTGCAAATTGCTGGAATGAAACGACTTCATTTCCTCCTCCAGTGTGGATCGGTTCTCCAGAACCTTAATGACTCATCATTCTGTCCAGGTGATGCAGCAGAGGCTCATCTAAACGCTGCAGGGCAGCCAGTGGCCCTCTAGGACTGGAGTTTGACACCTGAGTGTTAGTGTGTCATTTAAACTGAGATGTTCTGGTTCTGGTCTCAGAGGTTCTGCAGAGAGCCCAGAACCAGCAGCAGGTTCTGTTTAAAGCAGGTGAGGAACGTCTCCAAAGACAGGTTGGACCACCTGGACGTCCACGGTCTCTCTGGGTGACCTGTAGTCTCCAGACACCTACAGCAGCAGCTTCCTCAGGTCTGATCCGCTCCGGGTTTTCCCTCCACCATCCAGCAAGGTGAGCTTAAAGAAAGAACGAGTTTATCTGGGAGGACAGCGTCTCCTGGCGTCCGTCCATCTGGGCGTCTCCCGGACGCTTCAGATGCTGTCGTAGTCCGACTCGCTCCTCCTGGACTTGGCGAGCCACTCGGCAGCAAAGAAGGACACGGAGCCCAGGAAGCCGAAGACGATGAGGATGAGGAGCTGCCAGTGCAGCAGTAGGAAGTTGCTGTAGAAGAAGGCCACGGCGGCCATGATGGACTGCAGAGAGAAGGAGAAGAGTTAGCGGCGGTCCGGTTTCACCGAGTTGGAGGCCTGGGCCGGAACCAGAACCTGGATGAACTTGAAGACTGCAAAGGCGGGAGCGCTGTTGTCCCGGAACAGGAAGCCGATGATGCTGAGCAGCTGCGTGTTGAAGCAGCTGTCGCCAAGGCCCAGCAGGAAGCTGCAGATCATCGCCACGGCAACACTGCAACACACACACACGCATACACACACAGACTGTTACGTTTGTCCAGAAACTTTTTACTGGTTTTTCAAAAGCCAAACTGTTCCAGTATGTTGAGCTGTAAAGGGGGTCAGCTATTTTACACCAGCTATCCCTCCCCAATATGGACGCCCAACTCTGCTCCACATGACACCACATACTGGTTTAACAGGATTAACTGGGAATCCTGTCAAACCACCTACTGGTTTGACAGGATTCCCAGTTGTGTTTCGTTGACTTTAAACTCTAAACTGATCCGAGTTAGGAATGCTTCAAACAACACAACATGATATGTGTGCATGAACAATTTTCTTAAGCTGATCAGGTGACCAGCAGAGACCAGTAGAGACCAGTAGAAACCAGCAGAAACCAGCAGAGACCAACAGAGTCCATCAGAGACTAGTAGACCGACAGAGACCAATACAGACCAAGTTATTTGCTGAAATTTTTGAAAATCTGTTAGATGCAGGCCTTGCTTCCTCTGGTAGCTGGGTAGTGGAAGCATAGAATGATTCTGACCAGCAGGGGGCAGCGGTTCCTACCTGGGCTCAATGAAGGCCTCCAGATCTGTGCCGCCCTCCGGCGCCAGAGGAGCATCACTAGCGATGTTCAAGAAAATCAGGAAAAACGCCACAAAGTGTGTTATGAGTCCCAGCAGAACCACAGGGTTCCGCCCAAACCGGTTTTTCTTGTTTAGCATTCCAAAGACGCCCCCTCCTGGAGGGAAAGGGAAACAGTTGGGTAAACAGCGCCGCTGCAGAGCCTGGACCGGACTGCACACTCCAACCGGAACGGACCGGCTGTTTACCTATAATCTCTCCCAGACCGATGCAGATCCCCGAGATGCCGATCAGACTCTTGGCATCGGACCCGAACCGGGTCATGGCGCCGATGCAGGTTCCGTACACGCCGCTGTAGAAGGTCAGCTCCAGACCTGAGAAGGAACAGAACCAGAACCTCTTTAGGCCCAATAATTAATCTGGGAGAACCAGAACCTCACTGAGCTGCAGGGTTGATAGACTTTTAGAACATTGAAACTAAATTGAGTCCACTTGGTTTCAGGTGGTTCCGACTCGGTCGGTTAAAAGTCTCAGAACCGGTCCTACAGCAGAACCCACCTGTATATCCGATGGAGGCGCTCAGCAGCAGCATCTCCTTGGTGACGGAGATCCTGCAGGCCTGGACTGGAGACAGAGAGCAGAGGTCAGGAAGAAGAGGAGGAAGAGGAGGATGATGAAGAGTGTGTTGATGGTACCAAAAGCGTCCAGAGCCTGAGTGCAGAGATCTGGTCTGGATGAACTGCAGAGACAGAAAACACGAGACTCAACTCCTCGAAACATGAACCATCGTCAGCCTGGTGGGGGCAAATACAGCCTGGCGTGAAACCAGGCTGTATTTGCCCCCTGCCAGGGTTCCCTTCATAAAGTCTTCAGTGGCAAAGAGGAAACTGGTTCCTACCATCCAGGGGGTGAATATTTTTTACAGCCCACTGACAACCTCACCTGTCTGTGGACCCATCTCCGGACTCAGTCTGTAGTAGAGACTCTGTCGCCTCAGAACCAGAGGAAGACTCCGGGTCGGGTTTCCTGATCAGGAAGAAGAGGAAGCAGCCGACCAAACTGATGACGGTGAGAGAGATGAAGACAGTCCGACGGTCCTTGTCTGAAAGACACGGGGTGAGTCGGAGTGGGTCGGGGTGAGTCGGGGCCTGCCTGCTGCTGCCTCCTACCTGTGATGTGGACGTGGCCATGCCAGGCGCAGTAGATGTAGAGGTTCCCGAAGAACAAGCTGCAACCAGAGGAGATCAGATCAAATCAGTCTAGAAACTAGCGGCTGCAGATAGAAACTAAACCCATAAAAGCATTATCACAACAATAGAAATAAAAATCTCATGTGGCAAAAATAGAAGAGTGAATATCAGCAGGAGTGATGGGTCCGTCAACACCGATGCGTCGGCGCTGCGCCTCGCCCTTGGATGAAACGGTCGCATCGGTGCGTGTATTGGTTTCAGTGAGTCATGTGACCAATACAGGAACCGTTTCAAAATGACAAACTGTGCTTATAAGGAAGCGAATCTGTCAACGGGATGCATTTGCCAAAAGAATTTTTGATCTTTTTACGGTGCAGCGTCAACTATTGAGCCTCAAGGCAAACGAAAGGTTTCGTAGTTTGGGACCATTTTGATCTACATCAGAAAATAAGGTATTGGTCATCACTTTGTTGTTGTTTCATCCGGTTCTTTCCAGTTTCTACTTGATCTACTTGATGTGAATCCAAATTCAGCTGAAATTGACTCTTTGTTTACTTTCATATTATGTTCTGCAGGTTAAGTGTTGCATATGTTTGACAGAATTGTTTTATTTAATAAATCCACCTCCTCAATGCTGAGGCATCATAATGAATCCCAGATAAACTCAGCCATTCTACAAATTACTTTTATAAATTATTTTATATTAATGTATTGTTTACTTCATTTCTTTTCTACAGCAGGAGAAGTTGTGTCAAAAAAGCGTAACTAAATTTCAAAATGTTGGAAACTTTTTTTTTTTTGAATGAAAAATTGTGAAGAAAAACCCCCAGTCCACAAGAACCCTCATTCCATGTTCACATTATTTATTTACTGCATTTAAGAATATCAAATATATTTTGAATTTAACTGAAGATATGAAATGACACTATAATGAACAATAAAATACAATGACTTAAATATTATTGTATAGACCAGGTCATCAAATCAGTCTGTCAACTATGTTGCCTGCAGGGATTGTTAATGTCCAGCAGGTGTCAGTATTCAGTGACACAGTATCAACAGTTTTGCTTCGGGTCGAAACGCTTTGTGACGCCTCATTTCCCCATCGCTACTCAGCAACGGGCTCGGAATGAGACGATCAGCTGTAGGAGCCGAACGCTCAGCTAAATCTGCTCAACGATGACGGTTGATTTTATTGTCTGGATGTTAAATGGATGAAACTGAAGCGGCTTCCTCTGATTGGCCTAAACCGAGAGTGACTGGAAAACTTGGAGAAAGGACGACACCCAGGAGAGGAACTCTGAGACTAAAGCTCCAGCTGGAAAGATCCACACCGAACCATCAACTCCCTGGGTCAGAACCGGGTCAGAGTAGAAAAAGAAAGGGGTGTGAATACTTTCCTTCAGGGTTCTGGTAAAACCCTGTCTATGGTTTCCTTGGTAACCAGACCCTCACTAGCATCAGCCAGCTGAGCATTGGTTCTGGTTCTGCTGGACGACCCGGTTTACCTGAACTGGAGCAGCGACCAGAAAATGCCACTGTTCCTCCCGATTGATCGATCGGTGGAATTGATCGCCAAAACGTTTCCCTGAGCCGTCCACAAGACTGGAGAGAGAGAGACGGGTTAGAGGAAGAGGAGGACGAAGAGGAGGACAAAGAGGAGGAGCATCAGCTGTACCTGCGGCGGCCACGCCCACCAGGACGGAGGCCGTGTAGAAGCTCCAGGTGAGCGGGTGGATGAACATGGCGATGTAGCCACTGGAGACAGGAGACGGGTAAGAACCGGGTCAGAACCGGGTCAGAACCTTCAGGTGTGTGGCAGGAAGTGGTACCTGTACAGGATCCCGCTGAGGAACATGGAGACCTGTGGGCCGATGAGCGTCACCACGGAGGGCGCCATCAGGTTGGAGGCGGAGAAAACGCCGTAAATGATCGCCATGCTGGGGAGGAGGAGACCATCAGAACCAGAACCTGGACCGGGACCAGAACCAGGACCAGAACCTTACCTTGTATAGCCACTTCCATGAAACTCGGTGCTGTTGAAGCTCTTGATGACTGTTTGCTGCAAACACAAAGAGGAGGAGCTTCAGCTGCTGATCCAGAACCAGAACCAGAACCAGAACCGACCCACCTCAATGTTTCCACATGTCTGGAAAGCTGTGAACATGAACATGAAGCCGAAGCCGAGGATGACGATGTTTAGCAGCTTCTTCCCGTCTGGACCCATCCTGGAGGGTCGTCCACGCCCAAATTAGGAAAACTTCCTGCAGAGGACAGGAACTAGAGACAAACAGGTTGCATCAGAACCATCAGAACGTCGGGCCGGGTCGCTAATGGTGGGTTCAGAACTGGGCTGCAGCATCACTGCTCTCACATTATAAGCTAGCGATGGAAGTAGCATCAGGCTCTGCATGCTGTAATAAAGCTCTAGTTTGACGCTGCTAGCTACGGCTTTAGAAACTGGTCATGGAGATGGGAGGAAGGCCCAGCTACAAGTGGCAGATTCTCACCTGACGCAGCTTCTCCAGTAGAGAGCAGGTGGGCAGGAACTACTTACACTTACAAGAAAAAAGTAGTTTTAGTACAACATAGTTTTACTTTTATTGAAATATATCATCTTGAAGTATCTCAACGATTACTGGATCCTCTGGCCACTGGCTAACTTTACTGAATTAAAAACAAACATGCTCTGACCATAAATGGACCGGCTCTGATGGACACAGCTCTTATGGACACAGCTCTTATCAGCTGGTCTAGTTAAAGCACAATTAAAGGGATTGACCAGCAGTTGGTCCCTGAACCCACACCTGACCGAACTGGACCAACGTAGATCCTGTCTGTCTGGGTAGATATTCATAAATGTTCTGATCCTTATTAGAGTCACAGAGGTCCAAACCCCCCGGAACAGCAGAAGGTTCTGTTCGGCTAAGATGACCCAGATAGGAAACCTCTGGAGCTTTCATCGTTTTAATGACCAGAAAAGCGGCTCTCTGTCATGATTAAGGCGGATGTGGCTTCCAGTCAGGTGATCTAAAGATACAATAATAAGCATAAGCAGCAAGAAATGACTCACCGCCCGAACCAGAACCAGAACCAGGCTCGGCTCGCTTGTTGAACCCAGCAGCTTCTCACTGGGTCTCCAGCTTTTTGCCTCCTGCTGCGGGTAGTTCGAGGAGAAATGGAGATATTCTCAGGTGGGAACCGGACCGACCGGGAGTCACATGATCAGTCAGCTGACCAACACGCAGCAGGAGAAGCTAGCGCTGCTAATGCTGCCAATGCTGCTAGCGCTGCTAGCGCTGCTAATGCTGCTAATGCTGCCAATGCTGCTAGCGCTGCTAATGCTGCTAATGCTGCCAATGCTGCTATTGCTGCTAATGCTGCTAATGCTGCCAATGCTGCTATTGCTGCTAATGCTGCTAATGCTGCCAATGCTGCTAGCGCTGCCAATGCTGCTATTGCTGCTAGCGCCGCTAGCCGCTTCCGGCCGAACCCAGTTTACCAGTTTAAATTCACCACCAGGTGGAGACGTTTCAACTGCAGCCGGAGACTACGTCATAAAGAATCGCTACAAACGTGCTCCGTTTCGGACAGTTTAATAAAAAAGATTGTTGTTAAACTAAAATATTTTAATGTATAGGGACAGGGTCATAAAGCCTGATATAAATAAAGTAATTTAATGAAGCTTACCTTAATATTCGACTAAATAAAACAGATGAAACAAAACTTGCACAGGTAGTATTGATAAGAAATCTGCTGAGTAAGCAGTATGTGACGCAGCTTCGACGTGCGCATCACCAGGTAGGACGGATTGATGGGGAGCACAGAAAGTTAGAACGCCTGTTCCAATCAAGTGTTCGGGTCACAAGCTGCAAAAATGTGAGAATTGGGACAGAAGGCTTCTGTGTCACAACTTCGACATCCATATTTGTGCTTCGAAAAAGTAATTTTAAATGTACAGTAGACATAGTTTTACTTCCCAAAGTCATTGCAAAAGATATTTGGCTGTTCAAATGTTTTTGTTACGACTTGTTGAATATGGAGCAAAATTAGACGGAATCACATGTTCAGTGGATTGAAACAAAAGTTATTTTAATACTTTACATTTGAAATCTGATTTTTTGCAACAGCTTGCTCTGTGAAACTGTGATATAAAAAAATACTCCCTCAAATGTTCTAATTTCAATTTAATAGTGTTAAAGGCAATTCCCTCTGCAACTCTGCAGACATGATTAGATATTCAGTCATTACTCACAAAAACAACAAACAAAAACACACAATCTCTCGTTATGAATGTTGTCATAGACCAAAATAACAATATTATTGTTGTTATTTTATAGACCAAAAATCTATAGACCAAAAATCTACCAGAAATTCATCAGGAACTTTGACATCAATATTCTTCCTCTATGAAGAAAAATTTAAAAATCATAATTAGCTCTAAATAAATTACAAAATATCTTTCTATTCCACAAAAAAATTTATATATTAATTTCATAATTATGTGTGAAATTTTCCCTTTAGTGACTTCCTGCAAAAAATAAATAAAAAAAAATGAATTTTTGTTTTGAGACAATAAACATTTTTTCAAGGTTTCAGAAGTGGCTCTTGTACAAGAAATCTATTCTATCTTTAAGTTTTAATATAACAAAACTGAGTCGAACAACGATGAAAAGTTAAATTAATAAATTTAATTTTCTGGTGAAGTTTAATCATAAATACTGCTTTCTAAAAATCACCTCCATTTCCATTTTTAAAATAAAATAATTTTATTTAAGAGAGTGTTTAAATGCAAAAAGCCAATATTTATGCCAATATGTCATTTAAGATTTGAAGTTCCTCTTTTATTAACATTTTGTTTTACTTTCCTCACAGTTAGCTTTGACTTTTCTTTTTTCTGCTCTTTATCATATCAGACCTTGTTACTGATGACTGCGTTGTCAATATTGTCTTTGAATTTTAAATAAAAGTGAAAAACACATTGCCATAAATCTGCCTTATAACCGAAAATGTCCATGCAGGGGCAGAACAGGACCCAAAATATTCATTAAATGTTGTTTCCTGTTAGTGCGTTGCCTTAATTTTTTTTTTAATACAAAGGAAAGTAACTCAAGTCCACTTTTTTCTTCTATTTGTTACATTTTCCTTTTTTCTGCATTACAAATAGTATTAAAATTAACATTACCTCAGAACTTGTAAAAAGACTCCTTGAGTATATACATTTATTTTTGAAATTTTATATCTTATAAATATATACATGTTTTTATCTGCAAGAACATCCTGTTTTTTATTTTTTACTTAAACTATTTTTTTACTTCAACCCAAAAACAATTAATAAGAATTTTTTTTACATAAATGGCTTGGTCTTTGATGAATGTATATATTTTATAAATGAAATAATTGAACCTGAAGATTCATTCATTTCAAACGCCATAAGTGCCATAACTAGTAACATTAGAATATTATTTTAAGCATAAATATTCCGATGAGATGTATTTCTGTAAACATGTCAGTATTACCAGCAGTACTTAGACTAATCAGTAAATCAGTAGTTATTGTGACCATTATATGCAGTAATCTTCATAGTTTTCAGTAGTGATAGTAATCAATAGTTACAGTAATTTATACTAGTTTATATAGTAGTCAATAGTATTTTTTGCTCCTTGTTGTGACGATGACTTCACGTTCACAGAAAATGACGTCATCCTTCCAGTAATGTGGGAAACCTTCTCGAGGAGGGGCACGGCAGTTACGCGCTGACGTCAGTTTCGGGGCGTGTCTATAAAGCCTTGTTTTCGCAGCTCTTGTCTCCATTTTGTGAGAGCTGGTAAGAACGAGCCGACCGGGCGTCCCAGCGAGCAGAACCCACTAAAACAACCAGAACAGGAGAAAAAAAGAGACAGTCAGCAGCCGAACATTCATAAATGTTCTGATCCTTATTAGAGTCACAGAGGTCCAAACCCCCCGGAACAGCAGAAGGTTCTGTTCGGCTAAGATGACCCAGATAGGAAACCTCTGGAGCTTTCATCGTTTTAATGACCAGAAAAGCGGCTCTCTGTCATGATTAAGGCGGATGTGGCTTCCAGTCAGGTGATCTAAAGATACAATAATAAGCATAAGCAGCAAGAAATGACTCACCGCCCGAACCAGAACCAGAACCAGAACCAGGCTCGGCTCGCTTGTTGAACCCAGCAGCTTCTCACTGGGTCTCCAGCTTTTTGCCTCCTGCTGCGGGTAGTTCGAGGAGAAATGGAGATATTCTCAGGTGGGAACCGGACCGACCGGGAGTCACATGATCAGTCAGCTGACCAACACGCAGCAGGAGAAGCTAGCGCTGCTAATGCTGCCAATGCTGCTAGCGCTGCTAGCGCTGCTAATGCTGCTAATGCTGCCAATGCTGCTAGCGCTGCTAATGCTGCTAATGCTGCCAATGCTGCTATTGCTGCTAATGCTGCTAATGCTGCCAATGCTGCTATTGCTGCTAATGCTGCTAATGCTGCCAATGCTGCTAGCGCTGCTAATGCTGCTATTGCTGCTAGCGCCGCTAGCCGCTTCCGGCCGAACCCAGTTTACCAGTTTAAATTCACCACCAGGTGGAGACGTTTCAACTGCAGCCGGAGACTACGTCATAAAGAATCGCTACAAACGTGCTCCGTTTCGGACAGTTTAATAAAAAAGATTGTTGTTAAACTAAAATATTTTAATGTATAGGGACAGGGTCATAAAGCCTGATATAAATAAAGTAATTTAATGAAGCTTACCTTAATATTCGACTAAATAAAACAGATGAAACAAAACTTGCACAGGTAGTATTGATAAGAAATCTGCTGAGTAAGCAGTATGTGACGCAGCTTCGACGTGCGCATCACCAGGTAGGACGGATTGATGGGGAGCACAGAAAGTTAGAACGCCTGTTCCAATCAAGTGTTCGGGTCACAAGCTGCAAAAATGTGAGAATTGGGACAGAAGGCTTCTGTGTCACAACTTCGACATCCATATTTGTGCTTCGAAAAAGTAATTTTAAATGTACAGTAGACATAGTTTTACTTCCCAAAGTCATTGCAAAAGATATTTGGCTGTTCAAATGTGTTTTGTTACGACTTGTTGAATATGGAGCAAAATTAGACGGAATCACATGTTCAGTGGATTGAAACAAAAGTTATTTTAATACTTTACATTTGAAATCTGATTTTTTGCAACAGCTTGCTCTGTGAACACTGTGATGATAAAAAAATACTCCCTCAAATGTTCTAATATTCAATTTAATAGTGTTAAAGGCAATTCCCTCTGCAACTCTGCAGACATGATTAGATATTCAGTCATTACTCACATAAAACAGACAAACAAAAACACACACAATGTCTCGTTATGAATGTTGTTATAGACCAAAATAACAATATTATTGTTGTTATTTTATAGACCAAAAATCTATAGACCAAAAATCTACCAGAAATTCATCAGGAACTTTGACATCAATATTCTTCCTCTATGAAGAAAACATTTAAAAATCATAATTAGCTCTAAATAAAATTACAAAATATCTTTCTATTCCACAAAAAAATTTATATATTAATTTCATAATTATGTGTGAAATTTTCCCTTTAGTGACTTCCTGCAAAAAATAAATAAATAAATAAAAATGAATTTTTGTGTTTTGAGACAATAAACATTTTTTCAAGGTTTCAGAAGTGGCTCTTGTACAAGAAATCTATTCTATCTTTAAGTTTTAATATAACAAAACTGAGTCGAACAACGATGAAAAGTTAAATTACGATAAATTTAATTTTCTGGTGAAGTTTAATTCATAAATACTGCTTTCTAAAAATCACCTCCATTTCCATTTTTAAAATAAAATAATTTTATTTAAGAGAGTGTTTAAATGTTCACAAAAGCCCAATATTTATGCCAATATGTCATTTAAGATTTGAAGTTCCTCTTTTATTAACATTTTGTTTTACTTTCCTCACAGTTAGCTTGTGACTTTTCTTTTTTCTGCTCAGTTTATCATATCAGACTCTTGTTACTGATGACTGCGTTGTCATACTATTGTCTTTGAATTTTAAATAAAAGTGAAAAAACACATTGCCATAAATCTGCCTTATAACCGAAAATGTCACATGCAGCAGGGCAGAAACAGGACCCAAAATATTCATTAAATGTTGTTTCCTGTTAGTGCGTTGCCTTAATTTTTTTTAATACAAGAGGAAAGTAACTCAAGTCCACTTTTTTCTTCTATTTGTTACATTTTCCTTTTTTCTGCATTACAAATAGTATTAAAATTCAACATTACACTCAGAACTTGTAAAAAGACTCCTTGAGTATATTACATTTATGTTTTGAAATTTTATATCTTATAAAATATATACATGTTTTTATCTGCAAGAACATCCTGTGGTTTTATTTTTTACTTAAACTATTTTTTTACTTCAACCACAAAAACAATTAATAAGAATTTTTTTTTACATAAATGGCTTGGTCTTTGATGAATGTATATATTTTATAAATGAAATAATTGAACCTGAAGATTCATTCATTTCAAACAGCCATAAGTGCCATAACTAGTAACATTAGAATATTATTTTAAGCATAAATATTCCGATGAGA
This sequence comes from Poeciliopsis retropinna, assembly GCA_010277075.1. Taxonomy (NCBI): domain Eukaryota; kingdom Metazoa; phylum Chordata; class Actinopteri; order Cyprinodontiformes; family Poeciliidae; genus Poeciliopsis; species Poeciliopsis retropinna. The sequence goes on along the minus strand of VMRM01000035.1, from coordinate 155,098 downwards.
TGTATTTCTGTAAACATGTCAAGTATTACCAGCAGTACTTAGACTAATCAGTAAATCAGTAGTTATTGTGACCATTATATGCAGTAATCTTCATAGTTTTCAGTAGTGATAGTAATCAATAGTTACAGTAATTTATACTAGTTTATATAGTAGTCAATAGTATGTTTTTGTCTCCTTGTTGTGACGATGACTTCACGTTCACAGAAAATGACGTCATCCTTCCAGTAATGTGGAGAAACCTTCTCGAGGAGGGGCACGGCAGTTACGCGCTGACGTCAGTTTCGGGGCGTGTCTATAAAGCCTTGTTTTCGCAGCTCTTGTCTCCATTTTGTGAGAGCTGGTAAGAACGAGCCGACCGGGCGTCCCAGCGAGCAGAACCCACTAAAACAACCAGAACAGGAGAAAAAAAGAGACAGTCAGCAGCCGAACCGCCCCAGAACCAAGTTATTATCCGAAAGGAAAGCAAATCTTATCGTATGTCCGCTATCCAGAACCTCCAAACTTTTGGTGAGTGCTTTTCTGTCGACGCAGAAGGTGGGGGAAGGGCGGGAGGATTTTGTTGTTTTTTGAACCGGTTTCTTTTAATTCTGTCTTCATGAAGTTGATATGAGCGGTTTGGTGTTCCGAGTAGAACTCTGAAAACATTTTGTTGTGGGGTTTTATTTTCTATCGGGATTGAGGCCTTCAGCCCAACATCCGCCATTACTCGGCCTAAAGGAGCTAACGGTCCCGCTACTGAGGCTGTTAGCTGTTAGCTTCCCTACCGGGACCGCTCTGAGCCCCCGGTCAATTCATAGGGCCACTTATTATATAAATGCATAGATTCTGCGAGGTACATTTCACATATGATCCCCTTCATAAAAACTGATATGTCTGTTATGGTTCCGGAAGTTGGCTCAGGTCCAGACCCGGTTCTGATCGTCTTGCTCTTTCAGACCCCTTTGCTGATGCAACTAAGGGTGATGACCGCCTCCCAGCCGGGACTGAGGACTACATCCACATAAGAATCCAGCAGAGGAACGGCAGGAAGACCCTCACCACTGTCCAGGGCATCTCGGCCGACTATGACAAGAAGAAGCTAGTCAAGGCCTTCAAGAAGGTAACATGTGGCAGCACATCTGGAGCTGCAGCCTGAGCTGCAGCCTGAGCTGCAGCCTGAGCTGCAGCCTGAGCTGCAGCCGATTCCCCTGAACGTTTATCTGGTGGTACAGTGAGCTGACCTGCAGCTTGTTTCTGTTAACAGAAGTTCGCCTGCAATGGGACAGTGATTGAGCATCCGGAGTATGGTGAAGTGATCCAACTTCAGGGAGATCAGCGCAAGAATATCTGCCAGTTCCTGATTGAGGTAGTTAGTCCCTCTGTGGATGTAGTTAGTCCCTCTGTGGATGTAGTTAGTCCCTCTGTGGATGTAGTTAGTCCCTCTGTGGATGTAGTTAGTCCCTCTGTGGATGTAGTTTGCCTCAGGTCTTCATGGCTCTCTCTCTCTGCAGATTGATCTGGCCAAGGAGGAGCAGCTCAAAGTCCACGGCTTCTAGACGCGGCCGGCGGCCCCCCCCCTCTCCTGGACGGCCATCGCGACCCCTGCAACCCTGACCCTCTCCTCTATGTGCTGCTGTTGCCCTTCCTCTCTCTCCTCCCTCCTCTGCGACCCCACCAACTCTTCTTAGCCAGCGTGCGAATTACCTCTGAAGAACATGGGACTCTGTACCTCCACTACTGCCCTGCGACACCAGGGGGCAGCCTTGCTCTCACAAAGACACACCGCTGCAGCTCCACACATCAGGGATGAGTGGTGACGACCCTCCCTCACACACTTCCTCCTTCCATGTCCCTCTGGTTTTTCTTTTAGGTGCCACAAGGAGGCGCTGCTTCATGTAACATTTTTGTTTTGTACTTTAAGGTGTTTCAATAAACGATGAGTCTCCATTTGCTGGGTGGAGTGTTGTCCTGGGGGGGTCGGGTTGGAGCCGTCTGATTGACCGAAAGGTTTTAGTTTGCAGCAAATGGTTTGGCTGGAGCGGTCCAAGCCGGCTCACTGTGATGGAGCAGTTCTGGTGCTGACCCGCTTCCTGGTTCGATCTTGACTAAATGTGCTTCTGGATGAGCTTCATGTCCTCAAGTGCAATAATTTATGCAGAAGTATTAAAGCCATGCTGACTGAGGTTTCAATAAAGCTTTTCCAGCCGATTCTGTGTGGATGGTTCTGATCAATTTGGAGGGAAAACCCGATCTGCTCTACACGCTTCCTGTAACTTATCAGAACCAGGAAGATCCAGTCTGGGTTTATTTCAATAGTTTTCTCATCTAATCAGAACTTTCCTGGACCCAGTTAGGATACTCAAGTTAACTTAAATTAGATCAAATATCAAACTGGTTCTGTACCTGATAAACGGACCTCAGCAGAACCAGACTCGTGTACTGAATCTGTTTTGCTGGTGATTTCTCTCCAGCTGTAAAAATAGGATTCAATCCTGGCAGGAGTGTGTCAGCAGAAGGTTCTGGTTCTGGAGTTTGTTGACCAGTTTAACTCCAGAGAGTAGAGTCTGCTTAAAGACGGTGGTTCTGGTCTGGCTGCGTTCAGAACCAGCGTCTGATTTCCTTTCAAATAAAGGTTTAAACAAGACTTCTTTTTTTACAGATCTAATAAATTCATTACAATTTTATGCTTTAAAAAAGTCAATTAAATGGGAATAATGCTAGTTATAATTTATCTGACAAATTACTTTAACTTGATTTTTCTTCATAGAATATCACATATTTGTTTCCAACAATTAAAATTTGGTTACATCTTAAAACATTTGCACCTCTGAATAAAAATTGCCCCATTAAAATTAAAATAAATTTAAAAACCCATTTTCTTCAAAGTAAAAGGCTAAAAAAGAAGAAATTTCGCTCTCGCTTCTTCAGTCCCTTGCAGGCATCCATCGGTCTCCATGGCAACGCTTCTGATGCCGCCATAGCTCGTTTGTTTTCGCTCTTCCTGCTTTTCGTCGATATTTCAGGATGAGGAAGAAGAAAAGCGACTTTATTTGGTTTCTGTTAGACTTGAAGAGTTTCACTCACTGAGCAGTGAGTCTAAATTGTTTCCAGGAAAGGTTCGGTCCCGCCGTTCTGTTCATGTGGACCAGGTCCGGTTCTAGATGAGCTTTTTCATGCTAACAGACTCCGGAGTCTGGAGCTGAAGTTGGCCTCTGATTGGGAGGTGGATTAAAGGGTTATTTCCGTGAATTTAAGGTAAAACAGGAGAAACATGTTGTCCCTGAATACATCATGGATTGTGATAAATAATCGAACATTGATGATCTGGCGGTGATTCTGCTGTTTCAGGCTCAGGAATTTGTGGAAGGTTCTGCTCCAGACGCAGAAGACGCAGCATGCAGGTCAGCATCTAGAAAAGAAACATCTAGGCTGAGAAGGCCTGAGCATCTAGAATTGGTGGATCTATTCTGATAGATCTAGGCTGGTAGATCTATACTAACAGGTCTAGACTGGTGGATCTATACTAACAGGTCTAGACTGGTGGATCTATACTAACAGGTCTAGACTGGTGGATCTATACTAACAGGTCTAGGCTGGTGCATCTATACTAACAGGTCTAGACTGGTGGATCTATACTAACAGGTCTAGGCTGGTGCATCTATACTAACAGGTCTAGACTGGTGGATCTATACTAACAGGTCTAGGCTGGTGCATCTATACTAACAGGTCTAGACTGGTGGATCTATACTAACAGATCTAGGCTTGTGCATCTATACTAACAGGTCGAAACTGGTGCATCTATATTAACAGATCTAGGCTGGTGGATCTATTCTAACAGATCTAGGCTGGTGGATCTATTCTAACAGATCTAGGCTGGTGGATCTATTCTAACAGATCTAGGCTGGTGGATCTATACTAACAGATCTAGGCTTGTGCATCTATTCTAACAGATCTAGGCTGGTGGATCTATACTAACAGATCTAGGCTGGTGGATCTATTCTAACAGGTCTAGGCTTGTGCATCTATTCTAACAGATCTAGGCTGGTGGATCTATTCTAACAGGTCTAGGCTGGTGGATCTATACTAACAGATGTGTTTGGCGCCGCCCTGCAGGTACTGCCGCCCTGGGGCCTCGCCCTTCCTCTCCCTGCAGTGATGCTGATCGCCGTCAGTCTGTACATGATGGTTCTGGGGGTCGGGCTGTGGATCCGCTCCTGCCTCAAGGTTGGTTCTGATGGTGCCCTGCTTTAGTATTCACACCCTAACAACCAAAGGCTTCAAAAGGTTCTGCTGGGTTTTCATCTGAGGAACCAGAAAATAATTTTTGGTTTTCGACAGTTTTACAAGTAAAAGCCTGAAAAGTGTGGCAGGCATTCGTCTTCCACAACCCTCTCCCCGAGTGTTTCCATGGCAACCTTGGGTCTGAAGCCATCCAGCTGGTCTGATCAGGAGGCAAAGCTAATGAAGAATGTTCAGACTTTAACTAGACACCTGTCCCTCCTGGACACCTGAGGCCTCATGTATTAAACACTGAGCAGTTTTCACTCTAAAACGAGGCGTTTTGGACAAATGGACCGGTACCGGTACCCGCTATAAGTTCTGCTCAGAGCTCCAGGATGATCAGTCTGGATCAATCTAAATGCCAATAAACCAGCAGATCAATATGATCTCTGATCAATGGCTCCATATTCTCCATCAGAGCCAAAGATCTTGATACCTGATCACCTAATCACACCTATTGATCACCTTCAATAATCAGACCTATTGATCAGTTTCTCTTCAGTGAGAATAAATGAGCCACAGATCAATTTAGACGAATCATTTTGTCTTTCTGAGACAAACTGAGCTAAATTATTTACAGTGTTGTGAGGTTTTCACATCCTCTATTTTATTTTCTTTATTTTATGTTAGTTTATTGTCTGAGGATAAATCTATTCAGTTTCTTCATTTAAACACTAAAATATTAAAGTCCTGGGGTTTGATGCTTCCTGGTCTAAATAACTGAATGTGTTCAGGTTCCAGTTTGCTCAGGTGACTTTTGACTGTAGTTTATTGTTGTCCACAGATATAAAGTTTGAGTATTGCCGCACATTTTCACGCCAGAGAAAAAGTGCACATATTTACGTAAACTTTGACAAAAAGTTCATCTTTAAACATGCCGACTTGTGCATAAAATATGGCGGCGCACATTTCTGTGCGCACAGCGCTTCAACGTTGAGCCCTAGGTGTCCCTGGGACTAAATGCTAACCCTGCTCTCCGTGTGTGATGTCCCCTCAGGACTTCTGTCCCCCTTGTCCCAGCTGTCCCTGCTGTCCCACTGTCTCCGTCTGCGACCGATGCTTCAGACTCGCTGAGATATGTGACTGCCGTCTACCAGGCGTCAGCGCCTTCCTGCCAGACTCATGTTCCAACGCTCCGGTGAGACGGATGGATGACTGATGGGTGATTGATGGGTGATTGATGGATGATTGATGGGTGATTGATGGATGATTGATGGATGATTGATGGGTGATTGATGGATGATTGATGGATGACTGATGGATGACTGATGGGTGATTGATGGGTGATTGATGGATGATTGATGGGTGATTGATGGATGACTGATGGGTGATTGATGGATGATTGATGGATGACTGATGGATGACTGATGGGTGATTGATGGATGATTGATGGATGATTGATGGGTGATTGATGGGTGATTGATGGATGATTGATGGGTGATTGATGGATGATTGATGGATGATTGATGGGTGATTGATGGATGTTGATGGATGACTGATGGATGACTGATGGTGATTGATGGGTGATTGATGGATGACTGATGGATGATTGATGGATGACTGATGGGTGATTGATGGATGATTGATGGATGACTGATGGATGACTGATGGATGATTGATGGATGATTGATGGATGACTGATGGATGATTGATGGATGATTGATGGATGACTGATGGATGACTGATGGATGATTGATGGGTGATTGATGGATGATTGATGGGTGATTGATGGATGACTGATGGGTGATTGATGGATGATTGATGGATGACTGATGGATGACTGATGGGTGATTGATGGATGATTGATGGATGATTGATGGGTGATTGATGGATGATTGATGGATGACTGATGGATGACTGATGGTGATTGATGGTGATTGATGGTGATTGATGGGTGATTGATGATGACTGATGGATGATTGATGGATGATTGATGGATGATTGATGGTGATGATGGATGATGATGGATGACTGATGGATGACTGATGGTGATTGATGGGTGATTGATGGATGATTGATGGGTGATTGATGGATGACTGATGGATGATTGATGGTGACTGATGGATGACTGATGGATGATATGAGACTGAGGTGATTGATGGGTGATTGATGGATGATTGATGGGTATTGATGGATGACTGATGGTGATTGATGGATGATTGATGGTGACTGATGGATGACTGATGGGTGATTGATGGATGATGATGGATGACTGATGGTGATGATGGATGATTGATGGTGACTGATGGTGACTGATGGGTGACTGATGGATGACTGATGGATGATGATGGGTATTGATGGTGATTGATGGTGACTGATGGATGACTGATGGTGATTGATGGATGACTGATGGTGATTGATGGATGATGATGGATGACTGATGGATGACTGATGGTGATGATGGATGATTGATGGATGATTGATGGGTGATTGATGGATGACTGATGGATGACTGATGGATGACTGATGGTGATTGATGGTGATTGATGGATGATTGATGGGTGATTGATGGATGATGATGGATGATTGATGGTGATGATGGATGACTGATGGATGACTGATGGTGATGATGGTGATTATGATTTGTGGTGATTGATGGTGATTGATGGATGACATGATGATGAGGTGATTGATGGATGACTGATGGATGACTGATGGTGATGATGGATGATTGATGGATGACTGATGGATGATGATGGGTGATTGATGGTGACTGATGGATGATTGATGGATGATGATGGTTGACGTGATGGGTGATTGATGGTGATGATGGATGATGATGGGTGATTGATGGTGACTGATGGTGTTGATGGATGACTGATGGGTGATTGATGGATCTGATGATGATTAGGATGATTGATGGATGACTGATGGTGACTGATGGATGACTGATGGGTGATTGATGGGTGATTGATGGTGATTGATGGCTGATGGATCGGAGCCACAGTGGCCTCGTGTGATCTGATGGATCAGTCTGACCTGTGACCTCTGACCTAGTGTTAGCATGGACTGACTGACCTGCCAGCGCGAGTGCGACTCTGCAACTGCCTGTTCGAGATCCGGATCAAGTAGATGACCCATGGACCGGATTGTGGACCCGACTCAGATGGAACGACATGGATGCCGCCCAGTTCTGCTGAACAAAACTGACCCGACCCGTTTTCACCGACCCATCTGTGGATTCTGACCCGTTACTGAGCCGATGTGTTTGGACGCATGCACCCTGTCTGACCACCAGATGGTGCTGCCGCTCCACTCTGCTGGGTGTTTGAGATGATGCATGCGGCGACGAGTGGTGAACCGTTCCTCCTCCTCCGCTAAAGTCTGATGCACCCCTGACTTTGCCTCAGTCTGTTATGGTTGCCCATCTGGTGCACTGATTGTTTGTGACGGGTCAAAGGATTTTAGCTGTTCCCGCCTGGGCCAGGGGTCTCCAACCTGTGGCTCCTGGGCCCACACGATCCTTTGGCCTCTTCACTGTGGCCCTTATGAAAGACTAAAACAGTTTTTTATTCTAAAAGCAAAAGAAGGGCTGGTTTGACCAGTTCTTATTTGTACATCATGCTTTGTTTTTGAATATAATGAATGTTTTTACGCTTCAAACTTTGCGCTCCATTTTTTTGGATGGCTGCGAATCTTGAACAAATTAAGTGTTGGATAAACCGGTTTGTTTGAAATCTGAACCCTAGGGAAAATACCCCCGTTTGTAACTGTGGGGAGATGGATGTTGATGGATGATTGATGGGTGATTGATGGATGATTGATGGATGACTGATGGATGACTGATGGGTGATTGATGGGTGATTGATGGATGATTGATGGGTGATTGATGGAGGACTGATGGGTGATTGATGGATGACTGATGGATGACTGATGGATGACTGATGGATGATTGATGGATGATTGATGGATGATGATGGTGATTGATGGTGATTGATGGATGATTGATGGTGATTGATGGATGATTGATGGATGATTGATGGGTGATTGATGGGTGATTGATGGATGACTGATGGATGACTGATGGTGATTGATGGGTGATTGATGGATGATTGATGGTGATGATGGATGACTGATGGGTGATTGATGGATGATTGATGGATGACTGATGGATGACTGATGGGTGATTGATGGATGATTGATGGATGATTGATGGATGATTGATGGATGATTGATGGATGACTGATGGATGACTGATGGGTGATTGATGGGTGATTGATGGGTGATTGATGGATGACTGATGGTGATTGATGGGATTGATGGTGACTGATGGATGACTGATGGGTGATTGATGGATGATTGATGGATGATGATGGGTGATTGATGGATGATTGATGGTGACTGATGGGTGACTGATGGGTGATTGATGGATGATTGATGGATGATTGATGGGTGATTGATGGATGATTGATGGGTGATTGATGGATGATTGATGGATGATTGATGGTGATTGATGGATGATTGATGGATGACTGATGGATGACTGATGGTGATTGATGGGTGATTGATGGATGATTGATGGGTGATTGATGGATGATTGATGGATGATTGATGGTGATTGATGGATGATTGATGGATGACTGATGGGTGACTGATGGGTGATTGATGGGTGATTGATGGATGATTGATGGTGATTGATGGATGACTGATGGTGATTGATGGATGATTGATGGATGACTGATGGATGACTGATGGGTGATTGATGGTGATTGATGGATGATTGATGGGTGATTGATGGATGATTGATGGATGATGATGGATGACTGATGGGTGATTGATGGATGATTGATGGATGATTGATGGGTGATTGATGGTGATTATGATGATGATGGATGACTGATGGGTGATTGATGGATGACTGATGGGTGATTGATGGATGATTGATGGATGACTGATGGATGACTGATGGATGATTGATGGATGATTGATGGATGATTGATGGGTGATTGATGGATGATTGATGGATGACTGATGGATGACTGATGGGTGATTGATGGATGATTGATGGATGATTGATGGGTGATTGATGGATGATTGATGGATGATTGATGGGTGATTGATGGATGACTGATGGATGACTGATGGGTGATTGATGGATGATTGATGGATGATTGATGGGTGATTGATGGATGATTGATGGATGACTGATGGATGATTGATGGGTGATTGATGGATGACTGATGGGTGACTGATGGGTGATTGATGGGTGATTGATGGATGATTGATGGATGATTGATGGGTGATTGATGGATGACTGATGGATGATTGATGGATGACTGATGGGTGATTGATGGGTGATTGATGGGTGATTGATGGATGATTGATGGGTGATTGATGGGTGATTGATGGGTGATTGATGGATGATTGATGGGTGATTGATGGATGATTGATGGATGATTGATGGATGACTGATGGGTGACTGATGGATGACTGATGGGTGATTGATGGGTGATTGATGGATGATTGATGACTGATGGATGCGGAGGCCACAGCTGGCCCTCCAGTGTGCTCTGTGGTCAGTCTGACCTCTGACCTCTGACCTCAGTGCTTCAGCATGGACTGCGCCTGCACCTGCCAGCCGCCAGAGTGCGACTCCTGCAACTGCCTCTGCTTCGAGATCCGGATCAAGTAGAACCCAGGACCGGTTCTGACCCGCTCAGAGGAACGACATGGAGCCGGCCCAGTTCTGCTGAACAAAACTGACCCGACCCGTTTTCACCGACCCATCTGTGGTTCTGACCCGTTTCTGAGCCGGTGTGTTTGGACGCAGCACCCTGTCTGACCACCAGATGGTGCTGCCGCTCCACTCTCTGGGTTTTGAGATGAAGCATGCGGCGACAGTGGGAACCGTTCCTCCTCCTCCGCTAAAGTCTTCACCCCTGACTTTGCCTCAGTCTGTTATGTTGCCCATCTGGTCACTGATTGTTTGTGACGGGTCAAAGGAGTTTTAGCTGTTCCCGCCTGGGCCAGGGGTCTCCAACCTGTGGCTCCTGGGCCACACACGATCCTTTGGCCTCTTCACTGTGGCCCTTATGAAAGACTAAAAACAGTTTTTTATTCTAAAAGCAAAAAGAAGGGCTGGTTTGACCAGTTCTGTATTTGTACATCAATGCTTTGTTTTTGAATATAATTGAATGTTTTTACGCTTCAAACTTTGCGCTCCATTTTTTTGGATGGGCTGCGAATCTTGAACAAATTTAAGTGTTGGGATAAAACTTGTTTTGTTCTGAAATCTGAACATAACGTTGAATTTAGTTTAATTCCCTTGTTTGTAAAGCTTTTAATGCGGTAGAGGGGCAGGAACGAGAAGGTTGCTGACCTCTGACCTCTGACAGGTTCGGGGAGGGGAGCATCGATAAGAGAAGCAGCCTGGTGGCTCTGGAGGAGCTGCATCTCAGGTGGGAAACGCTTTGCTCTCTCACTCTGATGTTTCCGTGCTAGAAGAAGCCGAGCAGCTTGGAGCGAGGCATAAAGAGAAGGTCTGTTCAGGTCGCGCCGCCTTTACTGCAGCAGGCGAAACAGGAACAGCAAGCAACACGTCTTCACAGTTTAGAGAAGACTCATTTATTTCTGAATACAGTTTTACAGTGAAGGACAATCAAAGAGCCGTTGATTTGATCAGATGAAGCTCGCCTCTTACAATCAATTTAGTGCAAACATTCATGTAAACATTAGGAACGTCGTAGCTTCAGGTGGAAACGCCTGCTGCAGCGCGGTGAGGTAGTTCATCTGCTCACAGGTTCTGGATCCACGCTGCTGCATCAAACTAACCAAACATGACTCAACAAAAACAAGGTATTCCTGAGGATGGAAAGGCTGACGAAGCTCCTCCAGAACCAGAACCTGCCTGGCTGCGCCCCCTGAGTAGCAGCTTACATTCATTTGTGCATCACATCATGTAAAGGTGGAGGAGGACGTCTATGAGAGGAGGTGGAGCCACGCCGCCAGGAGGAGCAGGTGCAGGAAGAGCACCGAGGCAAACGGGTTCTGGGTTGCTCTGCTCGTCGTCATGGCGACAGTTGCAGCGGCGGAGGTGCTATTGGCGGTGCCGTTTCTGATGACTGGAGTCAGAAACGGCCCCAGAGAGCGAATCAGAAAGTCCTGGAAGTGGTCCAGTTTCTCGAAGGACATAAAGGGAGCCTGGCGCTTATGTCTGGTAGAGATTTCAGCAGACGAGAGCACGACCACCTGGAACCAAGCTCCTTCCTGCTGACACATGAGCGGGTCGCCAGAATAACCCTGAATGAAGATACCAGAGGTCAGAGGTCACTAAACACATTTAGTTTCTGAAAGCCAGTAAGACCTTCCTGACTTTTGCCACACACTGATTCAACTTTGGTGTTCTGTAAATCGTCCCTTATAAGAACCTTAAAGTTTCACTTTAGATTGATCTTATTGAGCAATAATGTGTCTGTAGTTTGGCCTGAGTTAGATCTACTGGGAGTTCATCAGGTTTCCCCCAGTGCATGATAAGCTTCCAGGCCAAGCGGTTTGTTTTTAAAAATTAAATAATAAAATAATAAAACATATATATATTCTATCTTAAAGCCGGACTGCAAGCGACTCCGTTGCTCTGAGAGTTTCACTTTCAGAGCAGAGTTATTCCTAAAAGATGTTTATAGTTGATTATTATTTGAATCTGGCAGAGCGACCAATCACAGCGCATTGCCTCAACCCGTTGCCTCAACCCGTTCCCTCATCGCGTTCCCTCAGTGCATTGCCTCATCGCGTTGCCTCAACCCGTTGCCTCAGCACGTTGCCTCAGTGCGTTGCCTCAACCCGTTCCCTCATCGCGTTGCCTCGTCGCGTTGCCTCAGTGCGTTGCCTCAACCCGTTCCCTCATCGCGTTCCCTCAGTGCATTGCCTCATCGCGTTGCCTCAACCCGTTCCCTCATCGCGTTGCCTCGTCGCGTTGCCTCAGTGCGTTGCCTCAACCCGTTCCCTCATCGCGTTCCCTCAGTGCATTGCCTCATCGCGTTGCCTCAACCCGTTGCCTCAGCACGTTGCCTCAGTGCGTTGCCTCAACCCGTTCCCTCATCGCATTGCCTCGTCGCGTTGCCTCAGTGCGTTGCCTCAACCCGTTCCCTCATCGCGTTCCCTCAGTGCATTGCCTCATCGCGTTGCCTCAACCCGTTGCCTCAGTGCGTTGCCTCAACCCGTTCCCTCATCGCGTTGCCTCGTCGCGTTGCCTCAGTGCGTTGCCTCAACCCGTTCCCTCATCGCGTTCCCTCGTCGCGTTGCCTCAACCCGTTGCCTCAACCCGTTCCCTCATCACGTTCCCTCGCGCGTTGCCTCGTCGCGTTGCCTCAACCCGTTGCCTCAACCCGTTCCCTCATCGCGTTGCCTCGTCGCGTTGCCTCAACCCGTTCCCTCAACCCGTTCCCTCATCGCGTTCCCTCAGCACGTTGCCTCAGTGCGTTGCCTCAACCCGTTGCCTCGTCGCGTTGCCTCAGCACGTTGCCTCAGTGCGTTGCCTCAACCCGTTCCCTCATCGCGTTCCCTCGTCGCGTTGCCTCGTCGCGTTGCCTCAACTCGTTCCCTCATCGCGTTCCCTCAGCACGTTGCCTCAGTGCGTTCCCTCAACCCGTTCCCTCATCGCGTTGCCTCAGCACGTTGCCTCAGTGCGTTGCCTCAACCCGTTGCCTCGTCGCGTTGCCTCAACCCATTGCCTCAACCCGTTGCCTTGTCGCGTTGCCTCAACCCATTGCCTCAACCCGTTGCCTTGTCGCGTTGCCTCAACCCATTGCCTCAACCCGTTGCCTTGTCGCGTTGCCTCAACCCGTTGCCTCGTCGCGTTGCCTCAACCCGTTGCCTCGTCGCGTTGCCTCAACCCGTTGCCTTGTCGCGTTGCCTCAACCCATTGCCTCAACCCGTTGCCTTGTCGCGTTGCCTCAACCCGTTGCCTTGTCGCGTTGCCTCAACCCGTTGCCTCAACCCGTTGCCTTGTCGCGTTGCCTCAACCCATTGCCTCAACCCGTTGCCTTGTCGCGTTGCCTCAACCCGTTGCCTTGTCGCGTTGCCTCAACCCGTTGCCTTGTCGCGTTGCCTCAACCCGTTGCCTCAACCCGTTGCCTTGTCGCGTTGCCTCAACCCGTTGCCTCAACCCGTTGCCTTGTCGCGTTGCCTCAACCCGTTGCCGCTGCTCGATCCTTTAAGTTTCCCTCAGCAGGATCGCGCTCCTCCTTTCACAATCAGTTGTAATTGTAGTTTCCTAATTTATGTCTGTGAACAAACAGCTCAAACGTTTATCTGCATGACTGAAGTTTTTCACCTGTTCCTGTGTAAACACGCCGGTACACAGGGTGTCGTTTTCTGAAGCTATCCCACAGCTTAAAACCTCGCTGGAACTTCAGAAGAACTTTCTCGGCTACATGAAGAACAGGAAACTTTAGTTTAACAACCGTATGTTTATGTCTGATTGTTGATGTTACATTGCTGTGTGTTTGATTCCCCCTCCTCCCCTTCACAGAGCTCCAGCCAGCAGCCCAGCAGGTGGATCCCTCTGGGAAGGTTCTTCCATTGTCCAGGCAGATGGGCCAAAGTAGTCGGTCAGTTTGGGTTTGGCCGACAGCTGAAGCAATGCGATGTTGGAACCTGTTAGGTTGCTCCGAGTGATGCTTCCTACAGCAACAGACTGCTCCAAAGGGTTCGATCCGTTCTGCTTCAGACGACCCAACACCACGGTGTATTCAGACGCAACAGAGTCTCTGATGGCGAGAATGGAGTCAAGATGAAGAACTGCTGAAATACAGCCGGTCAAGAAGCACTTCTCTGATTATTCACAGAAAAAATGGGTTGGAATCACAATTGACCCAAAATTATGGTACAACTTGTGAGATCAGGCTGAACAGTGTCCTCTACTGGAGCTCACTCTGGAATGCAGTTGGCATTGGTCAAACATTGTCCTCAGACACCAGCGTCCCTCCACAGATATGCTTTCCTCCTCTCTGCAAACTCGCCATCCACGGCCACTCGCCTTCTGATGACAAGCCTCCATCCGGAGAGCCGAAGTTTAACGGGGCTTTGCCACACGCTACAGCTGGAGAGGGAGCGGCCAAACAGTCAATAAAACTCTGGGGTTCATCAAATGGACTCATACTCATTTTCTCCAAGTCTAAGGTTGAAAACAAACCTTTCTAGTCTATGCGTGATCAGTACTTACGCCTGGATGTGGTTGTGGTCGCTGTAGGAGACGGTGCTGAGGTACTTGTAGCTTTTGTTGTTGGTTTGAAGACGTTGGTTTGTTGTGAGTTTTATTGCTGCTGAGGCCATAGTAGTCAGTGGTTTTGTTGTTGGCTTTGTAGTGCTTGTTGTAGTGGTAGTATTAGCTGTAGTGGTAGGAGTAGTGGAAGCAGGAGAGGTAGGAATGGGAGTAGTAGTAGTTAGGAGTAGTAGGAGTAGTGGGAGTGGTTGGGGACAAAATTGGTGGCACGCCAGTGCAAGAGACGCTGAGGTCGCTGTTGGTTCCGGTTGATGTGTAGGTGATGAAGCCCGGCTGGTTGCTGGTGATCTGGGCTTTGATCCAGCTCTCATACTGGGAGACTCTGGCATAGACCCCCGGGTAATTTGGGTTAGCACAGCCGATGCCAAAACTCACAATTCCTGACTGCGCCTGCACCTGCCAGCCGCCAGAGTGCGACTCCTGCAACTGCCTCTGCTTCGAGATCCGGATCAAGTAGAACCCAGGACCGGTTCTGACCCGCTCAGAGGAACGACATGGAGCCGGCCCAGTTCTGCTGAACAAAACTGACCCGACCCGTTTTCACCGACCCATCTGTGGTTCTGACCCGTTTCTGAGCCGGTGTGTTTGGACGCAGCACCCAGTCTGACCACCAGATGGTGCTGCCGCTCCACTCTCTGGGTTTTGAGATGAAGCACGCGGCGACAGTGGGAACCGTTCCTCCTCCTCCGCTAAAGTCTTCACCCCTGACTTTGCCTCAGTCTGTTATGTTGCCCATCTGGTCACTGATTGTTTGTGACGGGTCAAAGGAGTTTTAGCTGTTCCCGCCTGGGCCAGGGGTCTCCAACCTGTGGCTCCTGGGCCACACACGATCCTTTGGCCTCTTCACTGTGGCCCTTATGAAAGACTAAAAACAGTTTTTTATTCTAAAAGCAAAAAGAAGGGCTGGTTTGACCAGTTCTGTATTTGTACATCAATGCTTTGTTTTTGAATATAATTGAATGTTTTTACGCTTCAAACTTTGCGCTCCATTTTTTTGGTTGGGCTGCGAATCTTGAACAAATTTAAGTGTTGGGATAAAACTTGTTTTGTTCTGAAATCTGAACATAACGTTGAATTTAGTTTAATTCCCTTGTTTGTAAAGCTTTTAATGCGGTAGAGGGGCAGGAACGAGAAGGTTGCTGACCTCTGACCTCTGACAGGTTCGGGGAGGGGAGCATCGATAAGAGAAGCAGCCTGGTAGCTCTGGAGGAGCTGCATCTCAGGTGGGAAACGCTTTGCTCTCTCACTCTGATGTTTCCGTGCTAGAAGAAGCCGAGCAGCTTGGAGCGAGGCATAAAGAGAAGGTCTGTTCAGGTCGCGCCGCCTTTACTGCAGCAGGCGAAACAGGAACAGCAAGTCAACACGTCTTCACAGTTTAGAGAAGACTCATTTATTTCTGAATACAGTTTTACAGTGAAGGACAATCAAAGAGCGTTGATTTGATCAGATGAAGCTCGCCTCTTACAATCAATTTAGTGCAAACATTCATGTAAACATTAGGAACGTCGTAGCTTCAGGTGGAAACGCCTGCTGCAGCGCGGTGAGGTAGTTCATCTGCTCACAGGTTCTGGATCCACGCTGCTGCATCAAACTAACCAAACATGACTCAACAAACAAGGTATTCCTGAGGATGGAAAGGCTGACGAAGCTCCTCCAGAACCAGAACCTGCCTGGCTGCGCCCCCTGAGTAGCAGCTTACATTCATTTGTGCATCACATCATGTAAAGGTGGAGGAGGACGTCTATGAGAGGAGGTGGAGCCACGCCGCCAGGAGGAGCAGGTGCAGGAAGAGCACCGAGGCAAACGGGTTCTGGGTTGCTCTGCTCGTCGTCATGGCGACAGTTGCAGCGGCGGAGGTGCTATTGGCGGTGCCGTTTCTGATGACTGGAGTCAGAAACGGCCCCAGAGAGCGAATCAGAAAGTCCTGGAAGTGGTCCAGTTTCTCGAAGGACATAAAGGGAGCCTGGCGCTTATGTCTGGTAGAGATTTCAGCAGACGAGAGCACGACCACCTGGAACCAAGCTCCTTCCTGCTGACACATGAGCGGGTCGCCAGAATAACCCTGAATGAAGATACCAGAGGTCAGAGGTCACTAAACACATTTAGTTTCTGAAAGCCAGTAAGACCTTCCTGACTTTTGCCACACACTGATTCAACTTTGGTGTTCTGTAAATCGTCCCTATAAGAACCTTAAAGTTTCACTTTAGATTGATCTTATTGAGCAATAATGTGTCTGTAGTTTGGCCTGAGTTAGATCTACTGGAGTTCATCAGGTTTCCCCGTGCATGATAAGCTTCCAGCCAAGCGGTTGTGTTTTTAAAAATTAAATAATAAAATAATAAAACATATATATATTCTATCTTAAAGCCGGACTGCAAGCGACTCCGTTGCTCTGAGAGTTTCACTTTCAGAGCAGAGTTATTCCTAAAAGATGTTTATAGTTGATTATTATTTAAATCTGGCAGAGCGACCAATCACAGCGCATTGCCTCAACCCGTTGCCTCAACCCGTTGCCTCAACCCGTTGCCTCAACCCGTTCCCTCATCGCGTTCCCTCGTCGCGTTGCCTCAACCCGTTGCCTCAACCCGTTCCCTCATCACGTTCCCTCGCGCGTTGCCTTGTCGCGTTGCCTCAACCCATTGCCTCAACCCGTTGCCTTGTCGCGTTGCCTCAACCCGTTGCCTCGTCGCGTTGCCTCAACCCGTTGCCTCGTCGCGTTGCCTCAACCCGTTGCCTTGTCGCGTTGCCTCAACCCATTGCCTCAACCCGTTGCCTTGTCGCGTTGCCTCAACCCGTTGCCTTGTCGCGTTGCCTCAACCCGTTGCCTCAACCCGTTGCCTTGTCGCGTTGCCTCAACCCGTTGCCGCTGCTCGATCCTTTAAGTTTCCCTCAGCAGGATCGCGCTCCTCCTTTCACAATCAGTTGTAATTGTAGTTTCCTAATTTATGTCTGTGAACAAACAGCTCAAACGTTTATCTGCATGACTGAAGTTTTTCACCTGTTCCTGTGTAAACACGCCGGTACACAGGGTGTCGTTTTCTGAAGCTATCCCACAGCTTAAAACCTCGGTCTGGAACTTCAGAAGAACTTTCTCGGCTACATGAAGAACAGGAAACTTTAGTTTAACAACCGTATGTTTATGTCTGATTGTTGATGTTAACATTGCTGTGTGTTTGATTCACCTCCTCCATTCACAGAGCTCCAGCCAGCAGCCCAGCAGGTGGATCCCTCTGGGAAGGTTCTTCCATTGTCCAGGCAGATGGGCCAAATGTAGTCGGTCAGTTTGGGTTTGGCCGACAGCTGAAGCAATGCGATGTT
The DNA here is from genome assembly GCA_010277075.1 of Poeciliopsis retropinna. Taxonomy (NCBI): domain Eukaryota; kingdom Metazoa; phylum Chordata; class Actinopteri; order Cyprinodontiformes; family Poeciliidae; genus Poeciliopsis; species Poeciliopsis retropinna. Next base: position 137,298 of record VMRM01000035.1, on the reverse strand, counting down.
GGAACCTGTTAGGTTGCTCCGAGTGATGCTTCCTACAGCAACAGACTGCTCCAAAGGGTTCGATCCGTTCTGCTTCAGACGACCCAACACCACGGTGTATTCAGACGCAACAGAGTCTCTGATGGCGAGAATGGAGTCAAGATGAAGAACTGCTGAAATACAGCCGGTCAAGAAGCACTTCTCTGATTATTCACAGAAAAAATGGGTTGGAATCACAATTGACCCAAAATTATGGTACAACTTGTGAGATCAGGCTGAACAGTGTCCTCTACTGGAGCTCACTCTGGAATGCAGTTGGCATTGGTCAGAACATTGTCCTCAGACACCAGCGTCCCTCCACAGATATGCTTTCCTCCTCTCTGCAAACTCGCCATCCACGGCCACTCGCCTTCTGATGACAAGCCTCCATCCGGAGAGCCGAAGTTTAACGGGGCTTTGCCACAGGCTACAGCTGGAGAGGGAGCGGCCAAACAGTCAATAAAACTCTGGGGTTCATCAAATGGACTCATACTCATTTTCTCCAAGTCTAAGGTTGAAAACAAACCTTTCTAGTCTATGCGTGATCAGTACTTACGCCTGGATGTGGTTGTGGTCGCTGTAGGAGACGGTGCTGAGGTACTTGTAGCTTTTGTTGTTGGTTTGAAGACGTTGGTTGTTGTGAGTTTTATTGCTGCTGAGGCCATAGTAGTCAGTGGTTTTGTTGTTGGCTTTGTAGTGCTTGTTGTAGTGGTAGTATTAGCTGTAGTGGTAGGAGTAGTGGAAGCAGGAGAGGTAGGAATGGGAGTAGTAGTAGTAGTAGGAGTAGTAGGAGTAGTGGGAGTGGTTGGGGACAAAATTGGTGGCACGCCAGTGCAAGAGACGCTGAGGTCGCTGTTGGTTCCGGTTGATGTGTAGGTGATGAAGCCCGGCTGGTTGCTGGTGATCTGGGCTTTGATCCAGCTCTCATACTGGGAGACTCTGGCATAGACCCCCGGGTAATTTGGGTTAGCACAGCCGATGCCAAAACTCACAATTCCTGACTGAATCCAGCGGCCATCTTGTTTGCTCACCATCGGACCTCCCGAGTCTCCCTTTAAAATGAGAAACATGTTGGATGATCTGCTGGATGAAACCAGATTCTAACAAGCAAAGATAATCACCTGACAGGAGTCCTTTCCTCCCTCCAGTAATCCCGCACAGATCATGTTGTCGGTGATGGAGGTCGGTTCATAGCCGCTACATTTACACCGTCTGTTGCCCACAACCGGTATCTCCACCTCCATGAGGTTTTGAGGAGATGGAAGAGAAACTGAGGCGACACAGATTCACATTAGGGTTATTAAACATGAAAAAGTAAACCTAAAGGCACCTGCAGTGCCATGCCATGGAGTTTCAGTCAGGGCCTTCAATAGACGTCACACCTGAACAATTGTGCAGGACAATGTAAAAACTATGCATCACATCAAGCAACAGGCATCCAAAAATATGCAGCAATGGAGCCCAACAATACAAATATCAAGCAATATATCAATATCTAACTAAATACACAAGCAACAGCACACATAACGGATCAGCCAGGAATTTAGCTAAACTTCGCCATGTTCCCCAGTGAAGCTCAATGTCAATCCAAACTGCTTAAATAGCACATGTGAACAATTAAAATAAAAAAATATTAAGCAAAATTTGTATGAGAATGTAATAGAAAAGTAACACCCACCCATTCCTTGTAAATAAAATCCAAATTTTGTGCTCAGTGCTAGCTGTTAGCCGCTGTAGCGCTAATAGAGTCTAAGTCTTTAAAATGCCTCACAAAGTTCTGACTGGTCTGTTAGTGAATCCAGGCTTGGTATGGCGTTTCCATTTTTAGTTATTTATCTTTTATCTGTGCAAAAGCGTCTTTAAAAAGGCGATTTTGATAAGTCAGCAATTAGTAAACCGTAGCTGAAGGGAGCCATTTTGTAAACACCAAATTCACTACAGGGGGATCTCTTGACTTACATTCGGGCCTACGGGCGGACCGTCACAGTATGCCAGCTCTGATTGGCCAATTATTCTGTCAGTCATACCAACTGTGGCCTGTTGCTTGGCGTTTCTGGCCAGTGAAAGGGTAGCTGGGCTACCAAAGGGTAGCTGGGTTACCAAAGGGTAGCTGGGCTACCAAAGGGTAGCTGGGCTACCAAAGGGTAGCTGGGTTACCAAAGGGTAGCTGGGCTACCAAAGGGTAGCTGGGCTACCAAAGGGTAGCTGGGTTACCAAAGGGTAGCTGGGCTACCAAAGGGTAGCTGGGTTACCAAAGGGTAGCTGGGCTACCAAAGGGTAGCTGGGCTACCAAAGGGTAGCTGGGTTACTACAGCAGGTCTTGAGGCAGAGCTGCTCGCCAGACACATTTAAGGCACATTTTAAAGTAGCAACTAGTTTGTAGAATAAAAATGAAATCATAGATACAATTAAGTATGATTAAAACATTTTGCACTTTTTCTTATCAATTTTCTTGGGCTAGCAGAGAAGACCCTGCTACAGCCCACCACTGGACACTGGTACTATGAAGTGACCATCAGTGTTTAAAAAGACTTAAAAAAAAACTATTTCCATCTGTGTGAGAATAAATCACTAAATGTTTCAGGTCAGTTAAGATCACCAGTGTTACATTCTTTGCTAAGTGTTGCAATAGTCAAAAGAGTTTTACTCAGATATTAAGATGAAGCTGTAAAAAAGGAGGCAGACAGAACCTTCTAATATTTTGACAAATTTTGATTTGAAATCTGCTCTACAGGATTCAGCCAGCTCTGCTTCTGCTTGTTCTTTCATGGCGCATCTGATTGTTTTATAATATCAGAGTAGCTCTGTTCTGTAGTGAGACCTACCACCAGATCCAATGTTGCCCCAGCCGGTGATCCAGGAGTCCACGCCGCTGTAGAAGGTGCTGTCCGCCGCCGCCAGGCAGACCGGCGAGATGTAGTTGTTGAACGTTACGGCCGAGGAGAGCTTTATCAGGGCGATGTCGTTGTCCAGAGTAACAGAGCTGAAACCAGGGTGACGGGTAACCTGTGCTACTGTCCGGGTGACTTTGTTTGGGTTGGTTCCTGTCAGACTCTGAAGACCCAGAACCAGTCTTGCCGAACCAATGTTGCTAGAAGAATTGCCAGAAAAGACAAACACAGAAGACTGTAAACCTTCCTGAAGCTTTGAGTTAATCCAGTGAGACTTGAGCCACTGGGTGCATGGAGATCTCTCACCCATCAAACTAACCAAGCGTTTTGCCTTCTGTGCTCACCTGATAATGCAGTGAGCTGCAGTCAGCACCCATTCGCTGTTAATCAGAGATCCTCCACAGAAGTGAGACGAGGTCTGCAGACTGACCTGCCAGGGCCACGACCCTTCAGGAGCCGCCGCTCCTCCAACAATCCTGGTGTTTAGTGCTGGTTTACCACAATCTGAGGACACATGGACATCTACAGTTACTCTGCTCTAAGCTTCCTACATCTCACCTCTTGTCATGTGGATGCTTTTAGCTGGATCTACTTTGCATTCAAGGACTGACTAAAACATTACAAGATGAAAAACAAACCGATGGACTCACCAGAGAGCTGCGACTCCGACTCTGAAAAACAGAAAACAAACTATTAGAGGTAGAACTCTGGTTCTGAGGTCGATTCCTGGATGTGATGTGATGGCTGGACGTTCCCATCACGTCACTGTTAGAACCTCCTGGTGTCTGGACCAGGACTGAACCAACAGGTTCTGATATCTGGGCTGATTCCTTTCTATGATGTCACAGGAAGCAATGCGCTTTAGGAGCTGCTTTAAAACAGGAGCATGTTGTGGATTAGCCAATCAGAAGCGTCCAATAGAGCTCAGGGATGTTGTAGGTCATGAAGACGTTCTCATTAGGAACGTTTCTTATCAGAACAGCAGCTGTGACCAGATGTGAGTTTATAAATGCAGTTTTTTCCAAATACCTGGAAACACGTACAGTCTGAGTCCAGAGATCCCACAGGCTTTAAAACACACTGGAATAGATTTGTCATAAATTGTTTGCTGGTAGTGAGGATGACACAGTGGATCCAGGTTATGGTGAACAAATAATTGTTTTAATGACGATCACAGGTGAGTACAGAATCCAGGCAGCACAGGTGAACAGTGGGGCGAGGAACTCAGACACACTGGTAGAAAACAGGACTGCTGACATCTGAGACAGGACGCAGACACACGACAAGGACCCGACGGGTGGGTATAAACACCCAGGGAAGGGACAGACGGGACAACACAGGAACTAAATAAACACAGAAAACCCAAATCCTCACAAGATTTGCTCATCATGTTGCTATGGCAACACCACTAACATCTTTGTGCCAACCTAAAATCCACCCAAACTAAATAATGAAAGTAAATGGGAATATTTTCTGTTCCTTTCACCCTCTAGATCAATTTTTCCAGTTTGAGGTTTTTCCATCAGAAACACCTGAACCTGCTTGTAGTCGGAGGCAGGGGGCGCTGCTGCTCTCCTGAGCGCAGCGTCTCAGACAGGTTTGGCTGCTTCGTCTCTAAGAAATGTAAGCACACATTTTCCAGCATAGTTTCAGTCTCTGACCCTGATGACAGACAGTGAACATAACATACAAAATGACTGTTTGTGTCTTTTGTTAGTCAGTGAGTAGCTTTATGGTGGAGATGCATTCACTGACTGTCTGGACAAACAAACCACTCCCTCCACACAAAGCCTTCAGTCTAAAAGCCTTCAATATTCACTGATCAAGTTATAATAATCTGTGCTTTTCTAACCACTTAGGTCTAGTTGGAGATAAACCCTGTTAGAGATTCTGGAGAAGATCCCAGGACCGACCAGACCCAGACCCAAACCCGATCAAACTGGACCACAGGAAGTGGCTCCAGTCCAGAACTCTCAGTTGAGTAAACAGAATAAAAACTAGAAGAAGAGTCTGAGTTTATAAATGTTTTTTCTCATCCAGGAGTCTCTAGAGTCAAATGATGTTAGAAACACGGTCAGCGTTCAGAAACAGCGACTGTGAACGCAGCTCTCGCTGGTTTAACCTCTGACCTCTGGCTGAGGTTTCAGTTCAGTCTGATCCTCAGCAGTTTGTACCTCTGCTGGTTTAACCTCAGACTTTAATCAGCCGTCTCTTTAGTCCTTGGAGAATCTCTGCTAAAGGTAAAGGTCATTTTATTTCTCCTGCACATTTTCAGCAACACAAAGAGCTTTACAGGAATTAAAAGGAAATACAAACAAAATGACAAAGAAGAGAAAGAATCTAATGTTGATGTAAAGTGTGTTGGTGCTCCTGTTCAGGGTTGCTAGATAAGTATAAGTAAGTATTCTCTGGACATTTACACCCCAAATTAGTAAAAGTAGTGAGTAAGTAATAATAAAAACTAAATGTTCTAAGTTCGTTCTAATTCTAAGACGGCAGCAGATTTTGTCTTTTGGTGCTGGAACCAGAAAGACGCAGAGGGAGAAACTATCTACGTTATTCTTCGGGGTCTGGAACCAGAATGGGACCAGTAAACTGTGGACCAATCAAACTCTGGTTCCCAACCAGATTTTAAATTTCAGTCTTTAAAATACGGAACTGTTGGCATCTGAATCTGCCTGTTCATTCATCTCACCAGAACCTTTATCTGTTCGTGAGTCACAGAAATTTCCCATGGTTGGAAAAGTGAAGGACGTTTCTATTTCCAGATAGTTTCTATCTCCATGCAGACATGACTGAATGTCTCTTCAGTCTGGAAGCAGCGGTTTGGTTTGATCTGGGTTTGACTTTTAGCAGCTTCTTCAACATTGATAAACCAATTAATGAAGCCATAAAATTGTATATATTTTTTTTATATTTCACTAGTTTCTCTGAAGATTTTGTCCTTACTGTTACTGTCCGAAATTTTTATGCCGTTATTTAACTGTTATGATCAAATCTAAACTCACCAGCAAGAAAACAGTTTTCAAGTTGGTCCAGAGATCAAGATTAAAACCTGCAGAGAAATTAATCTAATAGAGTTTCAACTATTTATCTCATGTATTTAAGTTCCCTTCATTGCATCTTCATATGTAATTATTTTCAACATGAGAGTTGATATTAACCTCTCTATGTTTGGATTTTGAAGCTCTAACCTTATATTCTTTCTTCTGATCATAATTTCGCTCCCAATAACCAAATTAGACCTGATATTAACTTTAACATATAAACCCTTTAAAGTGAAATTCTTTTAACTTCTGTAATATGAATAAACAAGAAAATAAAGATCTGATTCACCCTGAACATCTCTGTGCTTCATATCTGACTCAGTTTGGCATCATGACCTTTGACCCTGCAGGTGATGAAGGTCAGCAGGTTCCTACCTGGAGTCATCAGAATCAGCAGAACCGCCGCACCAATCAGCTGGTAGAGACCCATCGCTCGGGAACCATCTGCCTCTTCCACCTGCTGCTCCAGTATATGCCTGGCTGAGGCCACGCCCACTCTCTACCTGGCTGAGGCCACGCCCACTATTTTCATGTGGGTAGGGGTTTTATTCTTCAGGATGGTTCTTCTGATTTATTGGATCTGACTGTCAGGTCGGTTGGGACTCAAAAGTCCAGAACTTTGTTATCTGGACTTCGTCTGCTTCCTGTTCCACCAGCAGGAAAATGATTCTGATTGTTTTTTCCTCCACGATCGAAGACAAACATATCAGATGACTGGATTTAGCTTCCTGAAGGGTTCTGGCCAGGAAAACTGGTTCCAACTGTCGGTAAACGGGTCTCCATGAAGAAACATAAACCTGAGTTACATCACAGACCAATAATCCTCTGAAGGAGGTCTCACTCTGACTCATATTCCAGAGACCAAATATTGGATAAAGGAAGCAGTTCTTTATCTGAATTAAAGATAAATCCTACTTTCTAAATCCTCATAAAAACCTTTAATTGAGCGTTGTTGAAATAATACCAGACAAACAATAATAGATTATAGAAATAAGCCGAGTCATGAGTGGAAACACCTGTAGACAAAGGAGAAGCAGAAAATGGAGTAAATCCGACCTGACGACATTCCTCAGCGTTCAATCTGCCGCACTCATCAGTTTTAAAAGGTTTTTCTCTCTGGTTCATCTCGACCAACAAAACCTTCATGGACAACTTCAGAAACAAAGTTCTGACCCAAAGCTTCAGAGAAAACCAGCAACTGGAACCAGATGCTTCCATCCACTCCAGCTTTTATTTCTGTCTGACCTGAAATCGGACCAAACGGTTCCCGATTTGTTCTGCTAAACTCTCGACTAGTTTCCAGTTCCTTAATGATGATTAAACCGAACCGGGTCCGATGTTCTAGGTTCAACCAGCTTCTTCCAACAGTCAGCTTTAGTTCTGACCTGTTTGTCCTGACAGTACCAGTAGAACTGGGTCAGACTTCCTCACTTACACAGAACCTATTAGCTCTGGGACTGAGATCAGAACTTTGGCATAAACCTCCAGAACTCGGATCTTGTTGTCCTCAAGACACTTTGGAACCACTGTGGCTGCTGAGGGACATCAACCATCTGGACCAATCCGGACCAGTCTGGACTCTTTCAGACCTGAGCTTCAACTTCCTTTAGATGTTGCCAGACCCAACCCATAAAGACGGCAGGACGTTTCTCCAGAGATGAAGCTCTTGGTCCCTGTGATTTCTGGAAACTGTTGTGACTTTTTTGTTTCCGGTGGAGTCGTAGCTCCTCCTCGCTGAGCGGCTTTTCAGTCCCAGTCGGTTCAGAAAACCTTTCCCTGTGGCAACATGGCAGCCACGACACCACGTTGCCACGTTGCCGTCCTCACCACATTCAGCGGCCCCTGTCTTGAGGCCAAAACCCATGGCCGTAAATCTCAGGGGGGTCGAGAGGGTCTGGACCACCCAAATCTCTGAAAAGTCTATAATTGTCCCCCCAAAGAAATCATGAAGGAAACCCTTGCATTTAAACAATATCAATATGAAAAAAATAAGAATGGATCTTCAGGTCCCCCCTTTGTTAGAACAATGGTTCAGTCCAAAGTGGAGGAGGAGCAACAGCAGCTGAATGGTACCGGCTCTGTTAGACCGCTGAAGAGAGCTGTTAGCTGCTAGCTGCTAGCTGTTAGCTGCTAGCTGTTAGCTGCTAGCTGTTAGCTGTTAGCTGCTAGCTGCTAGCTGTTAGCTGTTAGCTGCTAGCTGCTAGCTGTTAGCTGCTAGCTGTTAGCTGTTAGCTGCTAGCTGTTAGCTGTTAGCTGCTAGCTGCTAGCTGTTAGCTGCTAGCTGTTAGCTGCTAGCTGTTAGCTGCTAGCTGTTAGCTGTTAGCTGCTAGCTGCTAGCTGTTAGCTGCTAGCTGTTAGCTGTTAGCTGCTAGCTGTTAGCTGCTAGCTGTTAGCTGTTAGCTGCTAGCTGTTAGCTGTTAGCTGCTAGCTGCTAGCTGTTATCTGCTAGCTGTTAGCTGTTAGCTGCTAGCTGTTAGCTGCTAGCTGTTAGCTGCTAGCTGTTAGCTGTTAGCTGTTAGCTGCTAGCTGCTAGCTGTTAGCTGCTAGCTGTTAGCTGCTAGCTGTTAGCTGTTAGCTGCTAGCTGCTAGCTGCTAGCTGCTAGCTGTTAGCTGCTAGCTGTTAGCTGCTAGCTGCTAGCTGCTAGCTGTTAGCTGCTGCACAAACATAAACCCTCCACTATAAATACTTACAGCAAAAGACATGAAACACATTTTATTTCATTTTACTGCTCAATAGGAAGAAACACGTTGACAGAAATCAGACTGCAGTTTATTTCATTACTTTGAATCTCGATAAACTGCCTCATTATGCTTTTAATCAAAACTAGCTAAACCACTACGTTTCTTTGATAGGGTTAGTTTTTTTTTTGTTAAAGGCAGCAAACATCTAATTATATTTAAGCTCTTTAACTCTTACATTAATAAGAAGAGATTGAAACTGGAGCGGCTACGCGTTAGCGCTAGCCCACAGCAGACGGGCTACTGCAGAGCAGCTGGCAGGGAATACAGAAACTATGCATTTATTTCTTACTATCTTCAACGTAGAGCCTTTAAAACCACACAATAAAATATGAATATGTTCCCATAAAGTCCCTTTGAACGTTAAGTTGAAGTTATGATTCTCCCAGATATTCACCGACCAGCTTTTCAGCTGCCAGGATGGGAAAACCAGGAAAAGTTTGACAATCAAGCAACTTACCAAGTTATAATTGAAATAACACATCACTTGTATTTGTCATGATCCGTGTTTTTCTGTTGTTTATTTGAGTTTCTGTGTCCCAGTCTCCTCATTGTTCTGTCTTCCCCTTGATTACTCCCAGGTGTGTCTTGTTCCCCTGATTATCCTCTGTGTATTTAATCCCTCCTGTGTCCTTTGTTTGTCGTCGATACTTGTCCTTGTTGTCGTGCTGTCCGCCTGTTTGACCAGTTGCTACAGGTGTGAGTCCTGGCCTCCGCTCAGCCGTGCTGCCTGGCCGCGGACTTGTGTTTGTCGACTGTTTGTTCTGGACATTTCTGCTTGCTAAACCTCCACCATTCACCTTACCTGGGCCTCCAGCGTCTGCCTCACCACCTCCACTACACCACCTTATGACAGTATTGAGAGCCACTGCAATAAATAAATGTTTATGAGGAGTTTTATTAAGTGGAGTCACTCATTAAAACTTTTTATTTAGTCGTATTTCTTGTGAAGGTGTAGCAGAGGCTAGATCAGCGACTCTGAACCAAGTCACATCTAAACAACATTTGAATCTTAGTTTGACTTTCTGGGTCTCAACAGTTTATTTACTGAGAAAAACTCGTTAGTTGTGCTTCACTAGTCATTTTGGGCCTGCAGCTTAAACTCATCAAGAACTTTTTAAACCTTGTTACATTTCCCTGTAACCTTTCTGACCCCCCAATAATGAGATGGGATTTACTCTGTTGTCAGAACCTGTTTGGTTGGACGTCCCATCATGTCTCTGCTCATCTTAATGGCTACAATAAAGAAACTTCTTTATTGGGGCCTTCTGGACCCAAACAGGCCCCACGTTGGTGGCGGTCCAAAGTTTTCCTCCTCATATCTTGTCTGATTTTCAGCTGCTGCTCACGTCTGCAGGTGTTCGGCCATTTAACCAAGATGTTGTAAATGAACCAATTAGAAGCATCAAAAGCCATGATGTCATCACTGTTTTCACTTTGGGTTGACCTCAGGGTATGTAAACTTGTGACTTCTCTGGCGATGTCACCTACGTTAGCGACTGGCACAACAAAACCAACACCGCCAAAAAAGGGAGATCAACAACACTGTTCCCATGAAAGTGAATGTAAATATTAAAACTGTAAAACTTTTTTATGCTGATGTTTCATATGTAAGCATCTGGTGCTAGCATGGCCCAGCAGTCCAACTTAAAAGTCAAAAAGTCTAGTCTAGACGCTCACTGACGTTCTGACATCATAAGTGGACCCAAACCAGGCAGCAGAGGTTCTGGTTCTGTTTACTTTCTATTCATGCAGGGATGAGAGCAGACTGTGTTCTGCAGTTCTACCATCTGTTAACCATTTTAAAGGTTTAATGTTTTATTATGAACCATAAAAATGACGTCTGATGCTGATTTTTGTTCCCAGTGTATTTCTGGGCAGTTTTTGACGACGATGCCTCGTTTCCCCTGAATGCGTCAGAGCTGAGCTGTCAGGTAATCCAGACAGATCTGGTGCAGCAGCTTACGGTAAGGAAGAGAAACTGCCTGAAAACTGGCTGGACAAGGATCAAGAAATGCTCTCAACACAAAAGGTTCAGCGATGTGTTAAATGAAACTCTGCAGGTCACAAGATGGGAACCGAAGATCATGTTTTCACCTTTTCTGTACAGTTTAGACTTTACTTTACCATAAACAGGAAGAAAGCTAAATGTTCTCTGGTTTCCCATCAACAAACTGCTGGGCTGCATTTATTCACTGTGATTCATCCTGATGCAAGTTGCCAGATCTGTCAGTTGCCAGATCTGTCAGTTTCCTGCCAGAGCCCGTCGAACCAAACATAAAAACGACTCGTTGGTCAAATCAGATCGCCTGATAAATGATCAACAAGATTAAATCATCCAATCACGAGGCTGGAGCATCTGGAGTTCAACGTGAGAATTAGAGGGGGAGCCACGTGACCATGTTGCCATGATTGATGCAATGTGGCAGTAAAAAGATCAAATCTGCTTTATTTGATGCATAAAATGATATTTAAACACATTGAATCCCCTCAGCATCTGGAGGGCCACCTACAAAATTTAGGTGGGCCAAATTTGGCCCCTGGACCTTGAGTTTGACACGTGTGGCCCAATCTGTCAAACGCAACATAATCAATTATTAGTTATTATTGTTGGTTATTATCAGTGTCACCATGTGATGGTAAATCTGTCTGTGTCTATTTGATGTGTATTTCATAAGAAGAAATCTGAGCTTTTTTGGAGGTCGGTGGGTTTTCTGCTTTGTTTTAGCTGCAAACTGTCAGTCAGATCTGGCAACCTCACTCTGGAGATAAAAGAAATAACCTTTGACCTTTACTGTTCCTCAGTGGATTTGAATCAAGTGGCCAGTAAGTGTCTAATATGGAAAGGCCAAATGGTCACACGGCCAATACGTCACGGCTAGTGAGCCTCACAGTGCCACCTGGTGGTGTGACAGGCTCATTGCAGGTCCATTATTTTACAGCAGCCAGTTTAATAAGTTTATTAATAAAGCTATAGTTGTGATTGTTTGTCAAACCAAACATCCAATAAAAGTTCCACTATGAGGGTCCAAATTCTTCATGCAGGCAAAAGAAGTTGAATGTCCAAACTTGTTGACGGTCTTTTATTTTCCTTTTCAGCAAACATTTACAATATTCAAACTTTCCTTTGTTCTCCTACCTCTCTTCTCTGGTAACAACCACAGGCCCCAAACCCCAATGCCTGCTGGTCCTTTACCAGGCCCCTACATTTATAGACAGTGGACCGACCCACATCACTTCCTGTCTGACTTACAAATAAAAAAAAGGAAAAATAAGAAAACAAAACTAATAAAATCAACAATTATTAACCTGCAAATAAACTCTGTAAATAATGCAAAAAATACAAGTTTAAGAATAAACTAAGAAACTTCAAACGGATAAAGAATAAATAGCTCCAACAACGTGTTTATACAGACATAAAACCACAAAAGAATCAACAAAAGAATTAACTGACACAAAGCATAAGAATCATGACATAAAAATAAGTTTATTCAGAAGCAACATTCCAGTTTTCATATATTTCTGTCCTGAGGAGCTTCTTTCGCTGTGTGGTGGAGAACGTTCTCTGCTGCATCACCGTGTGGCCCAGCAGCTGCACTGCTGCAGGGTCAGCTCTGCAGAGGGAGGTCAGAGGTCAGAGGACTGTGGGGAGCAGCTTTTCCTCCACCTCTGACCTACACGATGCAGGAGGAAGTTGCTCTTCATCATGAAGGACTGAGGCTGAGTTTCGTACCACAAACAAGCAAGGCAGGTATGAGAATAAAGAAATCTTTGAATCCCTGGATAAAAATAAACTCTTCCTCTAATCACTATGTAGTACAATTCAGTCCAACTGGATCAATAATTTAGCTAAAGCTACTAGCGGAGCTGAACGGTTTCCCTCAGATCTCCTGTAATTGGCCAACAAGTGAGTTGCCATGACGACAGGAATGCTGCGGTCCAAACCTGCAGCTGTACAATTAGGAATGAGGAAAAGCTGCTGTGGGGATTTGACTTCCTGGAAGGTTTAAAACTTGATTAATTAAAAACTTTTTGCGAACGACGGCCATCTTCCAGAAACTCTGCCACAGGCGCTCCACTCACTGGACGGAAATTTATTTATTTCACATATTTCATTCAAAAAGATGAAATTATGTATAACATTGGTGTTTTCCAGTATAAAGGCATTTTCAAATTCAGTTTGTCAGAAAATCACAAACGGATAAAATGAGTTTAATACAGAAATGTTCTACTGTGTCCAAGTCCTGACCTCCGACCCCCCATGTTCTGGGTCCAGAGGACATTAGTGGGTGGAGCTTCAAGGTTCTGTCAGGAGGAACGGGTCAGAACTCCAACTGACTGTTGGAGAAGAACAGTTCAAAGGTCAATTCTAGCAAATCCTGAAGAGGAGAAACTTCAAAGAAAGAAAAATTATTTTGAACAAATGAATAATTTATTGAATGTCAATGTCAAATTTATTTATACAGCACTTTAAAAACAGGTATAAAACTGCACCAAAGTGCTGCACAAAAACAAGTTGATAAAAACAGAGAATCAAACGTTGCTTCAATTAAAAGCCTAAGAAAAAAAATGAGTTTTGAGAAGCGATTTAAAATGTTCCAGGCTGTTAGCAGATCTAACCTGGAAAGGTAAATTGTTCCATAGATTAGCAGCAACAACAGAAAAAGGCCGATCTCCTTTCCTCTTCAATCGGGTCCGAGGAACTGTCAGTAACAGCTGATTGTTTGATCGTAGGGTTCTGGACACAGACTGGAATTTTAAAAGGTCCTGAAGATAACGAGGAGCTAACCCCTAATGTAGTGAAGAGCTGCTTCACCCCTAGCCTGCAGTTACTCATCACACCACTAGGTGGCTCTAAACATATGCATCGATTAAAAATCTCACCACAAATACATATTACTATTATTATTATTGTTTCGTGCAAAATTCAATCATCCTATCAATATATTCGTACACACATATTTCTCTGTGTTACACCTGCAGCTAAGCCCTCACATCACAAAGCTCCCAAACACAAGAAACTCTCTGAGACATAATAAAAACAAGGTCAGTATAGAGGATATATTTAGGAGCCCTAAATCAAAGTGCTGATTCCTTGCTGAAGCCGTGAGTAAATGTTTCACTGTCCAACAGGTCGTAGTTTTACGTTCACACTTACTGTCCGGCACAATCTTAGATAATTTTGCAAGATGTTAAACATAAGATTTTGAACATCTTAATCTGCAAGATGAACATAAATCCTGCAAAAATAATTTTGCAGGATACTAAATACAAGATACTAAAGATACAGGATACTAAATAATCACTTCACATTTTGAACATTACATGGTCAACATCTTATGTTGAAGATGTTCTTATGTTAAACATTTTCAACATCTCATGGTGAAGGGTGTTGCATGAGAGAAGTATTTTCATAATTGACGTCCTAAACAGTATAAAAGAATTAACTGTTGACAAAAAAGTTACAGATTGTTGACATTTTCCCCTTTCAGTATAATTAATTCAGAAATAATTGATAATCACTTCACATTTCTATAATTACAATAATAAACCTTTACTGTGTAAAAGAAAACTTATAACAGTTGGTTTGTTGTAAAAAGAAAAGAAATATATAATACTGTTGATCGTATTTTTGTGTTGTGTAACAAAAAAATACATGATAAAAATTAATTAAATGAGTTGAATTTATAAATAACAAATTGTTTCATCATGCAAAATAGATTTTGGATTTCAAATTCAAGTAAGTTGCTTTATTTTGGGGCTTTTGTTAGGGCAGGTCATTGTTGACCCGAGGAGGTCAACAAGAGGAGGAAACAGAATGTTAGGGTCGCCTGGTTAGATTCTCCAGATAATCAACTTCCTGTCGGATAAAGTGATTAAAACATTTTTTTGCATTTCATAGATTCGGGTCTTAAAGGGACAGATTCTCTAAAAGTTGGATGGTTTTGTTTAGGACAAGTTATATATATTTTTTTCACTGCAACAAGTTTTCCCACTTCCGGATGCGAAGTGAAGACTTTCTAGAAAGATCTAGATTTATCTTTATGATTTTTGGATTTATGAGGTCACATTAAATATATAATTAAATGCAGCGATGTGGCTTTTTGTTGCTTAGCAACGGATAACGCTGTGTGTTGAACGTGAAAATGTGCCGTGTGAAGCAATAGAGTTGGTGATTTAGTTTCCGGTTAGTTTTACAAAATAAAAGCACTGGTAAAATACTCGGAAAGATCAGGTTTTTCAATCTTATTTGATGCATTTAAAGCATCTTTGATGGACTCAAATCATCAGCAGATCAACAAAAATATTTGTTACAATTATCTACAGGATATTTTTAAATTAGACTCACTGTTATAAACTGGGTTTTAGTCCATGTTGATCCAAATAACTATAACTCTAACTGTTCCTGTTGGCTTATTGCTTATTGTTTTGCACTATGCTATATTTAACTGTACCACAGATTTATTATTAATATTATAATAATTATTTACTTTCTCTTCTTCTGCTTTTCTAATGTTTTATACCCACAATGAACCATCAGCTTTTAGTGCAGTTTGAATTGATATTTATTCTTAACTTGTAAAGTTAAATGAAAACAGTGTGAGCCGCTTTAAATGTGCTAGATAAATTACACTAACATTAATGACGTCAGAGAAGGTGGCGTTAGTTTCTGCAGGTCGGATCAGTGAACCCTACAGAACCATCTGGACCGGTTGTGGACTCCACAAGCGGTCATCTTGTTTGACCATAAAAGGAGTTCACACTCATTTAGAGATCTGTCAAAAGAAAAAACACCTCTAATAATTAGATTTCTGTAAAGTGTTTAAATAATGCTTTTCTCTAGATTAATAAACTGAAGTAATTAACCGACACGAAGTAACGCAGGATTTTTGTTTTTTAAAATTATAAAATTCCTCAGAAACACGTCGTGGTTTGACATGAACTTTATTCTGAAAGGTTCGTGACGCGTTTCCGCTGAATGCTGCTAACTTTGCATGCGGCTCTTCTTCTCAGTTTAACGGATCCAGGTTGGATCAAAGTTCCGAGATTGTCCCGTAGACGGAGTCCAGAACCGCGGGGCTGCTCACTCCCTCCAAAGCCGGACCATAATTACTTTTACGTAGCAGAACCGACCCGTGTTCCGGTCCCAAAGCCCGGGGAAGCTGAGGTCTCCTAGCGTCTGTTTAACCGTCCAGCCGTTAGCTTCCGTTGGTCCAAACATGGAGGAGAACATCAGCCTGTTCGAGCTGCTCAACCTGTCCATCGGGTCCCCTCACAAAAGTTCGGTGAACTTCAGCGCCCTCCACGCGCTGCTGCTGGAGATGCTGCAGCTGCTGGACCTGCGGGAGGCGACGACCCGCTTTAAGGTCAGCCCTCCCGGGGTCCGAGTGCCCGACGCCCCGCCGGGGGAGCCGGGGGAGGTTCCGACGCCCCCCACCGTGTCGGACCAGCTGGTTCCGCCCGGTTCCGACCTGCAGAAACTGACAGACTCGGTCTCTGTTCTGGATGGAACCGCAGGGGTCGACTTCCGAACCTCCGGGGACGGAGTGTCACAGGTGAGGAGAATAAGAGTAATAATAATAATAATAGTAATAATATGATTAAGACAATGATGTGGATATTAGTTTCTGGTTGAATAAAAACTGAACAGTTTCTCAGCCTTCGGCGCTTTACTGGGTTTGGACTGAACCGGAACCAGAACCGGAGCCGGTCTGCTCTAAGCCGCTGACGACAGACGGACGGCTCAGGTGATCTCAGAACCCGAACCGAGCCGGTCCCGCTGGGGAAACCTGCAGGTTAATGAGTGACGGACCTGTGGAGCTCCGAGCTAACAGAGCAGAACCGGACCCGCTGAATGTTAATCATTTGAAATGAGACCCGATTCGACCCGGTCTATCAGAACCACCAGGAAGGTCCAGATTAACCCGGTTCGCTGTGTCCCTGCAGGCCTTGAATCTCATCGAGGAGCTGCAGAAGAACAGAGACGAGATGAAGCAGAAGACGGAGAACCTGCAGTCCAAGGTGTTCATGTGTTCATGTGTTCATGTGTTCATTTCAAACTTGTTTTGTTAAAACAAATAAGAAGTGAAACTTCATAACTACAACAGATTAATGAGCTTTATGGACAAGTGAACATTTATTTTATTGTACCATTAATTCAATATAATGAAATATGAGTCACTGAATTCATCAGAAATGAGTCATTAAAACATTCATGAACCTGTTCAATTCACTGCTAAAGAACCAACAAATAAACTATTTTACATCAAAACAAAATACTTACAAACTGACTCATAGCAGGACCAGCAAATTTACCGTCTGATGATAATAATAATAATAATAATAATAATGATAATAATAATGATAATAATAATAATAATAATAATAATGATGATGATAATAATAATGATAATAATAATAATAATGACCCTTGTCAGTAACAGCCAGACATACAGCATCAGAGTAATGATGTTTGACCGTTGCCACTTCACCAGGCTGAGGCACTGAGGCGGACCGGAGAATTGGCCTGATTGTTTCCCCCAGTTGTTTGTCCCAGTACAGCCATCATGGCTGCTGGTTCAAGTCGAGCTAATCAGTCTGAGGAAGTAGCTCACTAGTTGGTGGACAGACAGTGAGCTCAATTGGAGGCAGTGGTAGCTGCCACAAAGTGCCACTGATTTATTGTGTACATACATATTTTTATTTGTTATTGATTTGTTTGAAATAAACTGATATAAATTCATATATAATTTTGCTAGTTTGGCATTAAGTACTGCAGAAAATATGACTGATGTATCTTAGTATTACACAGGGGTGGACACCTGATGCTGTCTCTGTCTTCCTCTTTGGAGTTTGTTTCACTTCACCACTCCACCCATGGCCTGGTTGACGCATCTCCGCAGGTATTGGCTCTTATGATGAGGAAGCTTGGACACACTCTCTACACTGGTCCACACCGAGCCTTGTAGGAGGCCCGTGTGCCCTCTGCTTGCAGGTACACAGGCCTTTCCTGTGCTGCTGTTTGTCTCTGGACGCCTTGGATCATACAGCTCTGACCTCTCAAAAGGCAGAAACTAGCAGGGCTTCACAGACGTGATCACCAACCAGTTGGCACTTGGGCAGCTGCCAGTTCCTCACGAAGTCCCCAGTCCGGTCTACTTCATTCATTGACTCCCAGGGTCCAGTTCCAGGTGAGAGATTGGGCTGGTGTCCAGACTTCATGCCCCTTTCAGGCTGCACAATCTGGCTGGTGCCCCCACAGGCTTTCACGAGGCCAGGGGGCCTGCAGAGTATGTTCCAGTCAATTATTTCACCGGGACAGCTCGGCAGCTGGGATGACCACACTCTGGCCTTGTGAGTGCTGTCCACCATGTCCCAGGGGTACCATCTTTAATTCTGATGCTGATCCCCTGTCCCTGACCAGGTCAGGATGATGAGCATCCATGACCTGGTGAAGGCACAGGAAATCCACAGCTTGGTGGCTGAGGGTGCTATAATGTCTGTGAACACCCTGATGAATCCAGGGGAATTTTAATCTGAGTATGTTTTCATTCTGGAGAAATCCGGGGGTTTACCTCCAGGCTTGGACCTCCGAATATATATCTTAAGGTCTTATCTTTTCACATGCTAATCACCAGGAAAGTTTTGCAGGCAATCCCCAGGCAATTGTTTCACTTCCATAGACCTTACAGAAGCTCTTTTTCATGTCCCAATTACTCCGCCTCATCAGCGGTTTCTTTGTTTGGCTTTCCAAGGGAAGCATTTCCAGTTCAGGCTCCTTCCATTTGGGTTTTTGCTGTCTCCCAGTGAGAATTCACCCAAGTGTGTTGCAGTTACCCTCTGCCTGCAGGTACAAGGGTTGAGAATCCTCTCGTACCGGAATGACTGACTCATTTGAGAAGCGACCCGCAACCAAGCGGGCCAGGACACCAAGTTGGTGCTCCATCATGTGGGGAGGCTGGGCTGCTTTTCAGATTTCTGTGAAGTAGCCAGAAAAACAGTCCGACTCCCTCACAGGAGACAATCTTCCTGGGCATTGCTGTGAGTTCTGTCTCAATGACTGCTTGCCCTTCACCCCAGCAACAGCAACAGTATATAAGGCATGCTCCCAGAATTCAGACGCGACATGCTGCCACCTCTTGTGCGGTACCTCTTGGGTGAGCTTATGAATGCATCTTGCATGGTGTCTTTAGGGTTGTTGTTATTGTGGCCCCTCAAGATGTTGATCAATACCCAGATCAATACCCAAGTGGGACCAGGTTAAGGAAACTGTTGTGCTTGACTCAACACCTTCTGACCTGAGCAGCTCTGTAATTTTCTAGCTTATATCCCAGGCCCTCAAAGCATTTTCCATCCCAACCTGGAACCTCTCCAGCTCTGGGTTTGGCCCCGACAAGGCTTAGATCCACTTTCTCAAAGTATGCCGGGGAAGTAGGACGTACAATGGATAATGCAAGGTGCTGTTCACACTCACTGTCTATGCTAACAGGTGGGTAGTCTTTGCTACCTGGTGTCATGGTAAACAGCAGGACCCAGTAGTGTTCAGTCGCTAACATACTGGCCTTTCAGCAGGTAATGCTTTGAAAGTATACATGGCTGCTATTTCCTGTTGGCACGTTTTGGTGGATGGTTGTTTGGTGGGCCGAGATAAAGACATTGTGCTGTTCTTCAGGTCCCTGATTCTGATGCTGCTGCCCCAACGATGACGAGAGGCAACAGACTGATAGAAGATCTGCAGCATCTTGCTGCAAACCTTGAAGGCTCTTATCTTCCTCCAGTCTCTCCGTTCCGTTTTATAGACGCTTCTCTGCTGCGTCTCCAGTCCAGTCTGTTGTCCAGATGAACACTGAGGTTTTTATATTCCTCAGCCACCTTCGCTTCTTCTCCCATGATGGAACTAGAGTTTGATCTAACCCTGTTCCTCCTGAAATCAACAATCATCTCATTTGTTTTGTTCACATTTAAGATGATGTGATTGTTCCGTCCATAACTCAAAGCGGTCCACCAGGAGCTCAGCCTCTTGTCCGTCTCTGATAAACCAACAACTGCAGAGTAATCTGAGTATTTCTGTAGATGAGAAGTCTGAAGTGTAGAGAGAGAAAAGGAATGGAGAGTAGAGAGCCCAGAGGTGCTCCTGTGTTGCTGAACAGCTGGTTGGACTCTCAGTCCTCCAGTCTCTACCAGTGGTCTGTCATCAGGTATCATGGATCCAGGTGATTGTTGAGGCTCCACTTGAGTCTTCTGGAGTTTCTCACAGAGCAGATCAGGCTGAATTGTGTTAAATGGAGAAATCAAAGAACATGATCCTCACAGTGCTGATGAAAATGGGTTTGTTGAAGCAGGTGTATGATGGTGTCTTCTGTTGGGTTTATTTTGTTTCCCAACCTGCAAGAATCAACCAGAGACACAAACTACTCTTCTCCAGAAGAGGGGAGAGAGCCAGACGCGGAGAACCGCCGTTAAACACTGTCTGGGATCAACTCCGCCGGCTCTCAGTCCCCAACTGCCTTTTATTATGTTAACAACAAAGAGATTGGCTTTTTCACACAGTCACACAAACAGTTGACCAATAAACATTCCCAGGAGACGTTCTGGAATCGTCTGTCGTCATGCCCTTACCAGGACAGGAGACTGACCATTATCAGTTTCACATGTAGCTGCTAACACAGACAGTTGATGGTCAAAGCAACCAATGACAAAAGCAGTTGGTAACACACACATGTGAAAACATTTCTAACCCCCAAGAAAACATCTGAAAAACAGTTAAGAGTATAAAACAAAAGAAAGGAGTCAATAGTATAAAACAGCATACAGAATAATATGAAAAGATTACCTTTCAAATAAACTCATAAGTAAATGAACTTAGATAATCTTCCTAACATCTTCAACTCCAGGGTGATAAGCAAACTGCAGGGAGGAGGTTTGGAGCTGGCTTCTGTAAATCCTGCCGTCTTTGAGCCCAACCAGGTGAGTCAGGTTCACAGACAAATGAGCTCAACTGGAACAAGGAGAAACATCTTGGGGAAAGAATTTCAGTCGCTCTGTTCAGCCCCGCCGTCCCTCACTTCGCACATTCATCAGGCTCCTCCAGTGATTCAGTGACGTAGCTGCAAAGGGTCAGTGGCATACTTCCATAATCTTAATTTTATCATAAACAAATAAAACAAGCTGGGTGAGAACCTGTGTCAGAACCTCCCCGATTGGACCGCAGTTGAGCCGAGTGTTTGTTCTGCAAACAAACCCTCTGCCCTTGCAGGAAATCCACGCCGTTCTGCTAAAGTGGACTGGTGTCTGATCCGGTTAAGACCCAGGTAATCAGAACCATCATGAAGGACCAGATTCACCTGACAGCTCATGTTCTCCCTGCAGGCCTCGATCATCATTGAAGACCTGCAGAGGAGCAGCGCAAATCTGAGGCAGAAGGCAGAGGAGCTGCAGCAGAAGGTGAGTCAGAACCTGCCAGAAGCTACCAGAACCAGGGTTAGAACCAACCCACACTCTGCTGATATGGAAACGGTGTCTGAACTATCAGGAAGGTCCAGATTAACCCGAGGGTTCATGTTCTCCTGCAGGCCTTGAAGGTCATTGAGAAGCTGCAGGACAGCAAAGATCTGAAGGAGACCGATGATTTGCAGCACAAGGTGGGTCAGAACAAGATTTAGTAGCTGTAAGAACCTGAGTCAGAACCAGTGTAATTTGATTTGCTTTGACATTCAATTCTTGAACAAACAAGATATATTCTGCCAAACATGGATACATTTGCTGGTTTCGACCAGCTTAAACCAGTAAAACCAGTCGCTGCAGTTGTTTTCATTCCTGGTCAAATGAATAAAAATACAGAATATTCTGATTATTCTCAGTCCTCCTCCTTTTGTGTTCAGGGTGTAGCGGAGCAGATGGAGATCCAGGCAGGTCTGGAGACGTGCTGCCAACGTCTGGACGTCCTGGACAAGGCAGTGGTGAGTCTGTAGGGGGTGCTCTAGACAAAACCTCTGCAGATGGTCTCTGTTTCTGATTTCTACTGGAAACTTAAGGCTATTGTTGCTGAGCTGAGCAGAAACAGAACCATGAACTGGACCTGAAGGAGGTCAGAACTTCTCTCATCCTGTGTTATGGTTCCAACAGGAATCCATGCAGGAACTCTTCCAGATGTATCCGGACCCAGAGGAGCTCAGCGAGTGTGTGACCTGGGTCCAATTGGTTCATAAGGACATGGAGGTTGAGAAGGTAAGGAGAAGAACCACAGAGAGGAACCAGTTCAGTGAACGGTTCGCCCCAAAGGGATTCACTTTCAGAATATCCAAAAACAACCATTTCTGGCAGTTCTGACGACAGATATGGGAATTAGACAGGAAGTACTACACACTGCTTGGTTCCATCAGTGGAAGTTACCCTCAGATCTGTGTTTCTGCAGAACCTGGCGACTCCACACTTTCTGGACCAGCCCTGGTTGGTAGAACAGACTGGACCTGACACCTCAGCGATGTCCTCTGGTATCCCAGTGCCATCAACTGGTGGACCGGTGCTATACTCATGTGCCAGTGAGCCGTTCTCCGGTGAAGCTCCCCTGACCTCCGGTGAAGCTGTGCCGACTTCGGGTGCCGCTGCGCCGACCTCTGGGGAAGCTGTGCCGACTTCGGGTGCCGCGGCGCCGACATCTGGGGAAGCTGCGCCGGCTTCGGGTGCCGCTGTGACGGCCTCGGGTGCCGCGGCGCCGACCTCTGGGGAAGCTGCGCCGGCTTCGGGTGCCGCTGTGACGGCCTCGGGTGCCGCGGCGCCGACCTCTGGGGAAGCTGCGCCGGCTTCGGGTGCCGCTGTGACGGCCTCGGGTGCCGCGGCGCCGACCTCTGGGGAAGCTGCGCCGGCTTCGGGTGCCGCTGTGACGGCCTCGGGTGCCGCGGCGCCGACCTCTGGGGAAGCTGCGCCGGCTTCGGGTGCCGCTGTGACGGCCTCGGGTGCCGCTGCGCCGACCTCTGGGGAAGCTGCGCCGGCTTCGGGTGCCGCTGCGCCGTCCTCCGGGAGAGCTGCCCCAACCTCGGGTGCGGCTGCACCAACCTCGGGTGCGGCTGCTCCGACCTCGGGTGCGGCTGCCCCAACCTCGGGTGCGGCTGCGCTGTCCTCCGGGAAAGCTGCCCCGGCTTCGGGTGCGGCTGCCCCAACCTCGGGTGCGGCTGCCCCAACCTCGGGTGCGGCTGCACCAACCTCGGGTGCGGCTGCGCTGTCCTCCGGGAAAGCTGCCCCGGCTTCGGGTGCCTCTGCGCCGGCCTCTGGTGTACCAGTTCCATCCCCAGGTGCCTCTGCACCGTCTTCTGGTTCCACTTCACTGTCCTCTGGTGGCTTGGTGCCGTTGGCTGGTGGTCCCCTCCACCCAGAGAGCTCCCCCCCGTCTGCTGCTCCATCTTTTCCAAGCATCTCTGCCGAGGACCGGTCCTTGGAAGCAGCAGTAGACTCCACTCAAGCCTCCTCTGATGGGTCCGAAGGTGGGACAATCGCTGGGGACCGGCCCAGGGCCACAGAACCACAGCCTTTGACCTCATCTGCCCTTCCAGGGGCCACCCCAGAGACTGTACCACAACCTGGAGCACAACGTGCTAGGCTGGCTTCCAGTATCACTCCTGTGTCTCCTGGAGTGCTTCGTGGAGATCTGAAGAGACCCTCGGAATCTTCTGTGAGTCGGCTCCACAGCCAGCAGATGGAGGAGTTTGTGAAGAACATCAGGAAGTTACAGGAGAGAGTCGCCCAGCTAGAGGCCCAGACAAGGAGTCTGGAGGAGGAGAAGGTGGACTGGACCAGGTTATCCCAGTTTCTCAGCTCCAGAGGTAATGTCAAAGGTTAGCCGAACATCTCCAGGTCGTACCTGGTCAGGTATTTCACTAGAAGCCCTGCCCAGGTGACCAGGTGTTTTCTCTTCAGGTTCTCTTGAAGTCCCTGACAGCACGATGGATCAGGAGCAGCAGCAGCACCAAGCTCTGATGGAGAACCTGAAGACTGAACACAAGAAGGTGAGAACCTGCTGCCACCCATCAGTCTGCTCTGGGTCTGGTTGCAGTTCTGGTTCCAGTTCTGGTTCTGATGGGCTGACATGTCTTCTGAAGCTGGAGCATCTGGAGGACATGTTGGGCAGCCTCATGAGCCAGAAGAAGGGCAGCAGCGCAGCAGGAGTGGCAGATTATCCTGATCCAGGGATTAAAGATCTCACTCAGCAGGTGTCTGACCTCAGGTAAAGGTAGAGAGGCAGGGACAGAACCTGAAACCTGTCCCACCAGGTCGATCAGGTGGTCTTCAGGTAGACCAGATGTTGGTCAGGTGGGCTGCTCTCCTGTGCAGGTCTTCCCTGGTCCAGGTGGAGCAGGAGGTGGAGCTCCTAAAGGAGAAGCAGGCTCAGAGTGAGGAGAGAGCTGCAGACCATCTGCAGGACCAGGTCAGAGGAGAACCTCCTTCCTACCATCCTGCACCCTTCCTCCAGTCTAACTTCTCCCCTCTGCCCTCAGCTGAACGACCTGCGGGGGACATTGGAGGACACCATTGTGTCTCTGAGCTCCCGGCTGTCCAGCAGCCTCCAGCAGGAGGTGGAGCAGGAGACAGAGGAGGCGGAAGAGGAGGAGGAGGAGGAGGAGGGATTCGACAGCTCGGTGGAGGTGGGCCGGAAGCTCAGCCTGCTGTTCCAGAACTTTGAGCAGCTGGAAGACACGGTCAACCTGCTGGTCCAGCAGCAGCAGCAGGGCGCAGCTAGGGTCGGCCTGGACGACGACCGAGACATGGGCAGGGTCAGTCAGGGACAGGGACAGGGACAGTGGCGTGTCTGCCACAGGGACGCGGCCGGACTTTATGGACTCTCCGTGTCTGTGTTTGGGTCAGAGCCTGGACCTGGTGTACGACGTCCAGAGAGCCATCCAGGAACTGCAGGCCGAGTGTGAGCGCCTGCAGGAGGCAACCAGGAGTCTGCATGAGGACAACCAGCAGAAGCAAGGACACATCGAGGTAGGCAGGCCAACACCTGGGTACTGACAGGCTGGACCACAGACGCTGGGGCCACAGTGGACTGACGCTTTACTGACGGTGGACCAAATTTGCACACCTGGAGGCGTTGTTCACCTGGAAACACTCAGTGATGGTGGCTGCTTCCACAGGAGCTCTACAAGACGGCAGAGGAGCTGCAGGTGAAAAAGGCTGACAAGCTGATGGTGGAGAGCGAGATCGTGAGTTCTGCTTCTGGGTCTGGTAACCTTGAATCTTTAGTTCCAGTGGAGATGCTGTGAGCTGCATCAGGCTTACTGTCCCCTCAGAAAGCGGACAAGTTGGCCCTGGACAGCAAGGTGAGCCGTCTTCAGTTCGACGCAGCGACGGAGCAGCTGACCTCCATGTTCCATGAGCTGCTCAACAAGATGACGGGTCAGGAGCACGACTGGCACCAGCTGGTGGACAAGCTGTCCACCGACATGGAGTGCAAGGTACCGGTCCTCACTAGAAACCTGGCCCGGTCCTGGTCCGGTGCGGAGGTTCTGATCCGTGTGTGTGCAGCTGAACCGAATTGAGTTGGACTCGGTGAAGCTGCAGCTGGAGGAGCGCTGGCGCAGCATCCTGAAGAAGCTGCAGACGCAGAGCGCGCCACTGGAGGACGATGCCGCCGGCATCAGGAAGTGAGTCCGGCCGGTTCCGGTTCAGGTCCGAAGTTCCGTTCATTATGGAACGGTATGATTTGAACCGTCTGTCTGTCTCCCAGGAAGCTGCTGGAACGGTTCAACTGCCTGTCCTGTGACCGCGTCATCATGAAGCAGACCCCAGGCCCGTGAGTCGACCCGGAAAGTCCGGTTCTGTTGTCGTGGCGTTCTGTCCCTTTAATATGACATCACAGATCTGTCTCCTTCCCCAGCATTGTGCCGACGCTGCCGTCTTTCCCTCCTTTCCCCCCGCCGAAGTCCGCCCGGCCCTGGACCATGGAGCAGATCCGCCAGCACTACCGCAGGTGGGTCTGGGACCAGAACCAGAACCACAGCCAGTCCGTCCCACATTCTCTCCCAGCAATAGTTTGCTATAAGGATTGATCTGAAAAGTGTGGCATGCATGTCGGTCTGGCCGACTCCACCACACTTTTCAGATTTTTCTCACTGAATCGTTTGGTCGGTTCTGACCCGGTTTGGATCAATCTCAGAATGTCAGAGAAAATGTGAGGTTGGTTTATGGAGGGGGACAGAATGAACAGCAGGTTCTGCTACATTGGACCTTCAGAACCAGCTGTGTGTTGTGATTCCAGCCCGACGCCCGGAACCAGCCAGCGCCGGGTCCAGCTGCAGAAGAACCACGCCGATATGGTGAGGCAGCTAGACAGCATCGAGCGCCAGCGCCGCCTCCGCCAGCGGTGAGTCAGGCTGCCGGTTCTGACCCGGTCCAGGCCCAGGATCCACAGCAGAACCTGCGGACAAGACCAGCTCTAACCTCCTCCCGATCTCTGTGCAGCCCCAACCGGGTCGCTGAGTCGCCAGCCCGGCCAGCAGGAGTGCCGCACGGCAGCATGTCTGCGGGTCAGCGTCGCAGCAACCTGCAGCACCACCGACTGATACACCGGGTCGAGGGCGAGGACCTGATGCAGGTGCGGTGGTAAATTTATTTTCCGGTTCGTCCATGAAGCAGCACTAAGTGTGTTCAGTCTATCCGTTCGCCTGTGTTCATGCACCCGCCGCGCTCTTCACTGCAGGAGGATGGCTGCTGGCATCGCACTGCTCATGTAAAACATGCTTAAAAAAACCAATAAGCATTGGTTTTTCAGGGGACCAATATCACAACTCAGTGAAATACCAGACCAAACTTGAAAATTGAACGTTATGCTGCTAATGCTTAGCAACAACTCAGAGGCGGAACATGGTGCCCTAAATAACAAAACATAATTTAACAGATAATTTGCCCCAAGAAGGGGGCCAGCAGGGGGCGCCTCTGTCTGACTGCCCCAGGGCAGCTGTGGCTACTATCCAGTAGCTCCACCTTCAGAGGAGCAATGAGTGACTGAAAATCTCCCTGTTGCTATGGTTACGCATCACAGCAACAGACCAATATGAAAAGTTATGTCAAAAATCAGTGCAGCTACACAGACCCCAAAACAAGAAGGAACGATTGTCCAAAAAAAAGCAAATTTTCCCCCAGGCTTCAAGAACCAAAGTTTCTTACAAACAGTAAGTAACAGACCTATCCTGCCTGCTATCTGAGTGACCTTTGACCTCTGGGTTCCAGGAAGCTGACATCATCGGACGAGATGGACGGATCTACAAAGGACGTTTCAGCATCGGCCAGCTGCAGAGCGCAGAAACCAAGTTGCCCAATATCGTCTCCAAAGACGGTGGGTTCTACCAAGTCTGGACCCGGCTCTGGTCCATCTGGACCTGGTTTCGGTCCGTAGTTTAGAGCTCTCTCTTTGATGGCTGCAGGTAAACTGAAGGAGAGGACCAGGAGCACACCCAAAGCCCCTCCTGCTGTGTCTTCGGAGGCGGAGCCTAGCCCTCTGGCCACGCCTCCGTCTCTCAGCACGAAAAGCCTGGAGCCTGACCGACCAGGTGAGCCGTGGAGGTCCGGTTCTGGTCCGGTTGGTGTTAGCCAACTCTGACACCATGCTGTCTTCTCCTCTGCAGCCTCCAGCGGTTCTGGTCCGGACTGGGCCGCATCGCCTCTGGGCTCCGTCAGTCCGATGTCAGCAGCAGAGAGCGAGCCACTCGGCCTGTAGGAGGCAGCGCTGAGCTATTATTTTCATATCAGCTCAGGAATAAAGCTCACTGAACACTTCTTCCTGAATTCACCCCCAGCAGAACCTGATGGGTTCAGGAGGTTCTGTTACTGATTACGTATTACTCCATGGTGGTTCTGGTGACCCAGCTGTTGGATCATCAGGAAAAGTTCACAGCTGCAAGCAACTTCCTGTTGCCAGAAACACCTGGCGGCAAGCCGAAAGGGTTCGACTATGGAACCCAGTTCACTCCGGTTCCACTCTGGTTCCACTCCGGTCCATGTCTGAACAAAGATCATCCATCTATCCATCCATCATTTTGCGCTTATCCGGGGTCGGGTCGAGGGGTAGCAGCTTAAGAAGGGAGGTCCAGACTTCCGTCTCCCAGCCTCTTCCAGCTCCTCCGGGGGAATCCCAAGGCGTTCCCAGGCCAGCAGAGGATCATAGTCCTTTCAGCGTGTCCTGGTCTTCCTCTCCTCCCAGTGGGACCTGAACTCCTCACCAGGGAGCCGTCCATCCTGACCAGATGCCCGAGCCTCAGCTGGCTCCTCTCGATGTGGAGGAGCAATGGCTCTACTCTGAGTCCCTCCCGGATGACCGAGCTTCTCTCTCTAAGCGAGAGCCCAGCCCCCCTACGGAGGAAACCCATTTTGGCCGCTTGTATCCGAGATCTCGTTCTTTCAGTCATGACCCAAAGCTCATGACCATAGATGAGGGTAGGAACGTAGATCGACCGGTAAATCGAGAGCTTCGCTGTTTGGCTCAACTCTCTCTTCACCACGATGAACCGGTACAGCGCCGCTTCACGGCAGACGCTGCACCAATCCACCTGTCGATCTCCTGCTCTCTTCTTCTCTCAGTCGTGATCCTAGAGATACTTGAACTCCTCCACTTGAGGCAGGACATCCCCCCGACCCAGAGAAGGAACTCTACCCTTTTCCGGCTCAAGACCACGGCCTCGGATTTGAAGGCACTGATCCTCATCCCGGCCGCTTCACACTCGGCTGCGAACCGCTCCAGCGAGAGCCGCAGATCACGTCCTGATGGAGCCAACAGGACCACATCAACTGCAAAAAGCAGAAATGGATCCTAAGGCCACCAAATCGGATCCCCTCAACACCTTGGCTGGTCTGGAGATTCTGTCCATGAAAGTAATGAACAGAATCGGTGACAAAGGGCAGCCCTGGCGGAGTCCAACCCTCACTGGAAACGAGCCCGACTTATTGCCGGCAATGCGGACCAGACTCCGACACCGGTCATACAGGGACCTGACAGCCCGTATCAAAGGGCCCGGTACCCCGTACTCCCGGAGAAACCCCACACAGGGATCCCCGAGGGACACGGTCGAACGCCTTCTCCAACTCCACAAAATACATGCAGACCGGTTGGGTGAACTCCCAGAACCCTCCAGGACCCTGCTGAGGGTGTAGAGCTGGTCCAGTGTTTCACGACCAGGACGAAAACCACACTGCTCTTCCTGAATCTGAGGTTCGACTATCCGACGGACCCTCCTCTCCAGGACCCCCAAATAGACCTTGCCAGGGAGGCTTAAGAGGGACCCCTCTATAATTGGAGCAACCCCTCCGGTCCCCTTTTTGAACAGGGGGACCACCACCCTAGTCTGCCAATCCAGGGGTACTGCCCCCGATGTCCATGCGATACTGCAGAGTCGCGTCAACCAACACAACCCTACAACATCCAGAGCCTTGAGGAACTCCGGGCGAATCTCATTCACCTCCGGGGCCCTGCCACCGAGGAGCTTTTTAACCACCTGGGCGACCTCGTCCCCAGAGTTTGGAGAGCCCGACCCAGAGTCCCCAGGCTCAGCTTCCTCAATGGAAGGCATGTCGGTGGGATTGAGGAGGTCTTCGAAGTATTCTGCCCACTGGCCCACAACGTCCCGAGTTGAGGTCAGCAGCACACCATCCCCACTGTAAACAGTGTTGGTGCTGCACTGCTTCCCCCTCCTGAGACGCCGGATAGAGGACCAGAATTGCCTCGAAGCCGTGCGGAAGTCTTTCTACATGGCCTCTCCGAACTCCTCCCACCCCCGAGTTTTTGCCTCAGCAACCACCCGAGCCGCATCCCACTTCACCTAACCCTAACCCATAAGCTGCTTCTGGAGTCCCAGAGGCCAAAAAGGCCTGATAGGACTCCTTCTTCAGCCTGACAGCATCCCTCACCAAAGGTGTCCACCAACGGGTTCCAGGGTTGCCGCCGCGACAGGCACCGACAACCTTGCGGCCACAGCACCAATGAGCCACCTTGACAATGGAGGTATGGAACATGGTCCACTCAGACTCAATGTCCCCGGGACGTGTTCGAAGTTCTGCCGGAGATGGGAATTAAAGCTCCGTCTCACCGGGGATTGTGCCGGACGTTCCCAGCAGACCCTCACAACACGTTTGGGCCTGCCAGGTCTGACCGGTTTCCTCCCCCACCACCGGAGCCAACTCATCACCAGGTAGTGGTCGGTGGACAGCTCCACACCTCTCTTCACCCGAGTGTCCACGACATTTGGCCGCAGATCCAATGAAGCGATGACAAAATTGATCATCGAACTGCAGCCTAGGGTGTCCTGGTGCCAAGTGCACATATGGACACCCTTATGCCTGAACATGGTGCTCGTTATGGACAATCCATAACGAGCACAGAAGTCTAACAACAGAACACCACTCGAGTTCCTCCCAACCACGCCCCTAGAAAGTCTCAACGTCATTGCCCACATGAGCGTTGAAGTCCCCCAGCAGAACGAAGGAGTCCCCAGGTGGGGCACTCTCCAGTACCCCTTCTAAGGACTCCAAGAAGGGTGGGTAATCTGAACTGTTGTTTGGCCTGTAGGCACAAACAGTCAGAATCCGTCCCCCCACCCGCAGGCGGAGGGAGGCTACCCTCTTGTTCAGTTCACCGGGGTAAACCCCAATGTACAGGCGCCGAGATGGGGAGCAACAAGTATGCCCCCTCCTTCCCGACGCCTCTCACCGCGGGCAACTCCAGAGTGGAAGTATGTCCAGCCCCTCTCAAGGAGACTGGTTCCAGAACCAGAGCCATGCGTCGAGGTGAGACCGACTATTTCTAGCCGCACCCTCTCAACCTCACACACTAACTCCGGCTCCTTCCCCACCAGAGAGGTGACATTTCACGTCCCCAGAGCCAGCTTCTGCAACCGAGGATCGGACCGCTAGGACCCCCTCCCTCGGCCGCCACCCATCTCACATTGCACCCGACCCCTTTGGCCCCTCTCATAGGTGGTGGGCCCATGGGAGGGGGGACCTATGTTTCCTTTTCTGGCTGAGCCCGGCCGGGCTCCATGGGTAAAAGCCAGGCCACCAGGCGCTCGCCATCGTACCCCCCCCTCCAGGCCTGGCTCCAGAGTGGGGCCCCGGTGACCCGCGTCCGGGTGAGGGAACGCGAGGTCCAAAGATTTCTGTCGTCATCGGGGTCTTCGGTCTGCACTTTGTTTGGTCCCTCACCTAGGACCTGTCAGCCTTGGGCGACCCTACCAGGGGCATGAAGCCCCAGACAGCAGAGCCCCTAGCATCATTGCGGCATCAAACCCCTCCACCACGATAAGGTGGCAGCCCAAGGAGAGGTAAACACAGATCAGATTTTTTAACACTTGAATTTCCGATCCGTATCTGTGATTTCCAAATGTGACCCATGCGACCTGAACATCATTCATACTCGACATGCGTCGCCATTCTGCGTGGTGAAATGGGAAGAAAAGCAGCAGCCGTGGCGGACGATGAGGTTTTAGGTTATTAATATTCCGGCTCTGGTTGGACAACTTTAAAATCTCACGATACGCTCCACCGTTAGCATCCACAGTTACTGAGCTCTTCTTCTTTGTGACGGTTGGCAAAATACTGAGCACACTCTCTATGTGTGATGTCATGGCGCCCTCTACTGGGCATGCGGTCAGTTCACAGGAGATCACATACAAGTTGCATTTATTTCGAAATATGAGCGACAAAGCAAAAAAAAAAAAAAAAAATCGGATGTGTGTTCCTTCAGGCTGAAGTGCCTGAATGGCCTAAATTTCTCGTTTTTTATACAGAGAAGCTGAAATCTTTTATTTGGTGATAAAACAAACGATTCTGAAATTTTGTTTTTCTGTCACCACGGGTCGGATTCAGGTTTTTGACATGGGATTTCACGATGAAGTGCCATACACACAGAAAGTGTGCAGCACTATATTTTACACAAAGTTGGCATGTATGAAAATGAATGTGGCGTGAAAGTTTGCATAAATATATGCAAACTTTTAACCTGCCATGAAAATATGCTGAAGCCTCGCAAACTTTTTTTGTGGACAATAAAAACTAGATGGCACCAAAACTCACCTAAACACATTGAAACCCAACTATAGTGTTTATCAGGACTTTAATATTTTAGTGTTTAAATGAAGAAACTGAATAGATTTATCCTCAGACAATAAACTAACATAAAATAAAGAAAATAAAATAGAGGATGTGAAAACCTCACAACACTGTAAATAATTTAGCTCAGTTTGTCTCAGAAAGACAAAATGATTCGTCTAAATTGATCTGTGGCTCATTTATTCTCACTGAAGAGAAACTGATCAATAGGTCTGATTATTGAAGGTGATCAATAGGTGTGATTAGGTGATCAGGTATCAAGGTGAATCGCTACCTGAGGATGTTTGGCTCTGATGGAGAACATGGAGCCATTGATCAGAGATCATTTTGATCTGCTGGTTTATTGGCGTTTAGCTTGATCCAGACTGATCATCCTGGAGCTTTATGGAAGCACATTCATGCTTACAGGCACAGCAGCTTTTCTCAGATTAAAAGCTTCCTTCAAACTTTGATGAGAATTTATTGTGGCACCAATCTGAGGATGACTGAGATGATGATGGATCACAGGTTCAGTCAGAACAGGTCGACGGTTCTTCGCTGCTCGTTTGGTCTGGACTCAGATCTACGCTTGTTATAAAACGATATTTTCAGTTGATAACTGGATGGATGTTAAAACTGAGGAACATATTTTAATTAGTTCCTGGCTCTTCCATAGTTTAGCACAACGAAAAGTTGACTTTTATTTGTGGAGATTTTCACATTGATTTGCTGAAATATAATGAGAAACGACAGAATTCATGAAACGGTTTGTTTTTTTTCTGTCCTAAAACCTAAACCAAACATTGTACTATGTATTAAGACCTACATGAATAACCGAGCGTCACTGACTGATAATTTAGTTCCATCTGAAGAAAGTGGATTGTTGATCATTTGCCATGTTTACTGTGTTGGATATTAATAATCAGTTTAATTATCACAAATTTAAATAGAGTAAAATCACCTGAAGCTGTGGAAGAAATGAGAACAGAATTACTAAACTGAATGTTCATGTTAATGATGTTAACCAGTCATATCATATGTTTTTGGAAATATTTGTAAGAGTTTATAATTTTTATTGTCCCCCAAAAGAACAAACATCAGAAATAGATCGACTCCCTGATTTGGCTTGTAGAGAGAAAAACAAGTTATAAGGATTTAATCAGGAAAAATATAACATGTATAAAAACAAGTTAACATCAATGCTGAGGAAACAAAACAGAATTATTATGATTTGCAAAAACACAGCAGTCATATTAAGGGTGGGGGGAATATAATTAATAGTATGAAAAACAATAGAGAAATTTCCCAATATGTATTAAATATAACAAAACCACAGTGGAAAATAAAGAGGATTGTTATATTGTTGAAGCCTTTAGTCAGTATTTTGATCATATTGGTTCTAATTTAGTAAACCAAATTACTAAATGAATTTGGCAGATTTAGCCCTGACCCTGATGGGTCATCCGCTGGCTGACACCAGCAGATGTGGAAGAAACATGTCCGACAGATCGGAAGGCCGCACAAAACTACCACTGCGCCTGACCTGCAAGAGCACACCTGGCACAAAACCAGTCCAAACCTGAAGCACTAAAGCAGCGCAGCTTTCTTTACACAAACGATACTAAATGATAAAGATATGGAAGCGAAGCTGTGATCCACGGAAAGAGGAGGACGTTGGTTCCCAGGTTCAGGCGTCCAAAGGAGGAGAAGGTGAAACAACAATGTTTGCTTAATTTTTACTCTTTTGTGGAACGTTTTGACTAGATTAAATTATTTAACCTGAGAAGCTCAGCAGGAGCGGCAGATGTCAGCCGACCCGCCAGAACCGGCATCCAAACCGATCTTAGAACAAAGGGGACATTCAAACTCCGCTCGTTCAGTTTTAACTACAGAAAAAGTGCCAAGCTGCCAAATGGACAACAGCAAACTGACCAATAAGATTTAAGCTTTGGCGTGGCCTTTGACCCCCACAGACTGAAACAGTAAAATGTTTTTCTCAAGGCTCAGTAAATATTTATTCGTTATTTGAACAATATTTTTCAGTGTCCAGTATTTTGAAGTTTGTTAAAAGTCCGTCCGTTTGGGTAGGACTACATTACCCATGGTGCATCTGTTCTTTTTTGTAGTTCTCATTGCACATAGCTGGGCTAGTTCTTTTTCTGGGCTTCTGTGTGGCTCGGTGGCGTCCACTGATGGCATCCACCATCAAACCTTTTTTGTCCCGTTTGTGTGAAACCTGTGTGTGTTGTTTATGATGTCAGTGTGCAGTTTCATGTCCGATATTGGTGTTTGTGTCGGTTGTTAGCACAGGAGGAGGGAGTCCTCGTGTTTTCTGGCTGCCGACGGTGCAGGAGTTTACTGTAATAACTCAGGTTGTGCTAGACTTTGCTTGCTATATATTATTGTATTAGTATTGTGTAAGAGCATTTACCACTAATTTATATTTTCTGACGGTTTTTTGTCATTTGTGTTTTTTACGTTTGACCGATGGTTCATTTGTGGTGTTGTGGTGCCCTCTGGTGGATTTCTGTGGTGCTGCAGGCCATTCTTCGTTGTGTATCTATGTGTAGCCGTTTTTGCTCGCATGGTTATTAATGTACCTTTATTGTTCTTTTCTGTTTCACACACACACACACACACATATATACACACATAAACACCTTACAATAAACCCTCGGAGCTGAATCTGTGGAGTTAGCCAATTCCTCCTAACCGAGGACAATTCAATTGAGAGATCTGGAATTAGTGCCTGTTCGACACACACAGTCTTCTACAAAGTTTATGTTTGACGATACAAATTTATTTTTTTCTGGAAAAAATATGGATGAAATAATGAAAACATGGTTAGATTACAGTAAGTTATCAGTAAATGAAGGAAAAACTGAATTAATGTTTTCTCTGGTAATCGGATCTATAATAATGTAAAGTTGAAAGTGATCGAGTTTATGAGACATTTTTAGGGATTATTATAGACAAAAAATTCAGCTGGAGCCTCATATTGAATATATTAGAAATAAAGTTGCCAAAACTATTGAAATGTTTAAAATAAAAGGTTTAATAAATGCTAAAGGCTTGCATATTGTATTTTCCTCTTTAGTTTTGCTTTGTCTCAGAAATCTGAGAAAACGCAAGTAAAAAAAAACAGTGATATTTGTTAAGTTGCAAAAAAAGCTATAAGGCTTATTAATAGTGTGGATATCATGAAACCAACTAATAAATTCTTTATTCAAGGTAATACTTTAAAGTTTAAAAAATATTGCATATATACAAATATTGGAGATAATGTATATATATATATATAGATAAATATACATGCATTGTGTAATTATGTTTGTAAAATGTGTCTGTGTACATGGATATAAATGCGTGTTTGTGTGTTACTTATGTAAGTTTATGTAGGACAGAAGACATTTTATGATGGTAGGCAAGTATATAAATTATGGGTTTGTTTATTGTTATTTTTTTAATTTCTTGTGTTTAATGTTGATCATTTATCAAAATAAAGCGACCTGAACAGAACCTTCTGTTGGCTGAGAGGTTGCCAGGTAACGGTACATTGAGCAGAAAATGTTTCGCTTGCGAACAGAAAAGACTAAATCTGGGGACATTTCTCACTCTGTGATAAAGGAGCATCTTTATCAAACTAAAATGAAAACACTGGGACAGATAAGTTTACATATTTATTAACACTTTAAAAATCAAATCTAAAAGCAGGAACGTGTCTCTCCACTCAGTGGTAATATTACTATTAATAATGATAAAAGTAATAGCAGCAATAGAAAATTAAAACTGGAAATATGGGTGGAAATTGTGTCCATAGATTGTAAATGGCCATGCATACACATTAATACCATAATCAGTATTCCTGTTAATGAATAAAAAACCTACAATGGTAACAGAAGAAACTTGAAACTGACAAAAGTAGGAAAAATTTGCTCATTGACAAACTGATGAAAGTCAGACACTGCTTTTAGATTGTGGCTCTATTAAAATGATGGTAGTTAAAACTTATTTGCATTTTTGTGTCTGTGACCATAGAGCTGATGGACCTTTTGTCTCATCTCTCTCAGAACATGTGTGGTAAATTCCAACCTCACTTTATGATTTGCTGTCCTTCACATGAAGTCCAGCTTGACCTTAGAGTTCACCTTTACTTCCTGTGGAGGTTGTTCTGGACTCTTACTAGCCGTTCATATCACATTTCTCTTGAATTAGTTAATGTTCTTCCTGCAGCCACAGCCAGGCTGATTGGCTCCAGTCCTGTGGGCCTTAAGTTTCAGAATAATCTGTACAACTGTAGTCATCCTGGTCTGTCATTTTCTTGTTCTGTTGAACCTCAATTCAAAACAATGTCTGACATAATATCATCTCAATCTCCTCCAAAAACATCAAAATGTATATGACAAACTGAAAATGTACAATTTAATAAATTAGTTTTCTTTTAGAATCTGGTTATTTTGAGATGAGGAGCTGGATTATTCCTAGTAAAATCTGAATATTCACCTTTTTCATCAGCTGATAAAATCTCAAAAATGTCATATTTAGCAAAAAAACAAATTGTTTGGACTAAACGAACAGCAGAGATGATCTCATCAGGTTCAGTTCATGCTCCTCTTCAGTCAGTTTTATTGTCACTGAGAAACAATAACTGATTCCAGTTATTGTGAGAAACTTTACATGTATAAACTCATATCTAGTTTGGAAAATGCAACCCGGTGATCACCAGTTAATTCCAAATCATCATCTTTACGGTGACTTATTTTAACCTTCCTGTTACTATTTCTCACTCTGGCTAATTCTGTAGCTGCTCATTGTGCTCTCGTCTTATTGTGTTAATAAAAGCTTAGTTTTATTTTACCGCGAACCAAATCTTTATGACGACAAAGATTAGCCCAGCTCAAACAAAACACCTGGTTTCACACGTACCGTATCGGGTCAGCAGGTCATAAAGCTCTCCTCTTCCAGCTTGTTGTCCTTCCTGCCAGCGCGCGCTGCTCTTCTTGATTTTTATTGGCTGTTGGCTCTGACGCTCTTCTTCTTCTCTGTAACGTTTATAGCAGCGCGAGCAGCTACCGTAACTGCTGTTGTTGCGCGCAACAACTCGCGCTTTCTACTCCCTACTTAGCCGATGGAAAAGGGGCAATGGAGTTTCCGGCTACCGTAATAACGATATATATAGGAAACTTTTTTTCCCCTCATTCATAAAATGCTAAAATCGGGGACTTTTCCGGGGACGGCTTCAGCCGGGGACAGGTGACCTAAAACGGAGACTGTCCCCGGAAATCGGGGACGTCTGGTCACCCTAATCTGAACACCAACCGAAATTAATAAAACTGAAGACGACCTGCTATGTGACCAGCGCCTGTTTTCCCGTTTCATTTTGCTAAGATGTTTGCTAGCATTTATTAGAGCAAAATATCATTTTGAAAGCTAACTACATGCTAGCGCTCTGAAAGCTAACTACATGCTAGCGCTCTGAAAGTGCTACATGGCTCCATACATTGTAACCATTTTTATTACATAGATCCAGCTCAAATGTTTTTATTTTCTAAAACTGTATTGTTAAGCTTTTCTCTTGTCAGAGATCAAACAGTTTCCTATAAACATTGGAAGTTTTAAATCTTATAAAAATCCACCGTAAATTTTCTCTTTGACACTGGAAACACACCAGAGATAACCTGGCCCGGATGGTTCTAGTTCTGACCCAGATGGCTCTTCAGACCAGATCAGAATGTCTTTTATTAAACATATAAATAAATCCAACTGCAGAATTAAAAGTACAGAAACTCAGGAAGTCCAAACTAAATGAAGGTTTGGATAAATTCGTCTCCATGGCGACAGAACTAGGCGGGTTCAGGAGTTTTGACCCAACCCGGAAACTAAAACCTGAAAATGTTCATGTTCATGTTCACCGACCCGTAGAACCCTGGCATCATCCAAAGGGCCAAACATCCGGGCCAGGACAGAACCGAACCCGTTCTGGTTCTGGATCCTTCTGGTTATTAACTTTCAATGAAATTTGAAGTTTTTTTAGATCCGGAAGCAAAGATAAAAAAAAAAATTCTGATTTATTGATAATCTGCTGATAGTTGATGATAAGAACTCCTTTAAGGAGGCCGTGACCCGGTTCTGTGACCCGGTTCTGGAATTTGGCCTCCAGTCCAAGGAGAGTCAGGAGATTCTGGGGATTTGCGGGTCGGTTCCGGTCGGAGTCCAGTTTTACTCGGAAGTGAAAAATCAACCGGAACAGAAAGGAGCTGTGAAGGAGTGTTCAGGTTCTGGTTCTGGTTCTGTGTGCAGCAGAGAAACATTCAGGAGGTTCAGCGTCTCAGGAATGATCCTTTGACCTCTGACCTCGTCATGGCCAACATTCAGCATGAAGGAGAATCGGAGCGGTTCTGAACATTTGGACCCAAACGGCTCCCAGCCGTTCAGCGAACAAAGGTTTGGTTCCAGGTCGGGTTCTGATGGATCCGCTTTCAGAAAGTTTAAAGTTTGGAAAAAAACGGAAATAAAAATCAATGTGAAGCAGAACCGGGTCGGTTTCCCTCCGCGCAGAACCTGGCCGGACCCGGACCTGGTGCCGGCTATTCGGACCTCATGGCTCTGGGTTCTGAGTCCAGCGGGCCGGGACAGAATCCTTACAGAACCTCCATGAATCCGTGGTTCCTGATTTCCATCCAGCAGAGACCGACCTGACCAGAACCAACCCGGTCCTCATCTCGGGCCGTGGAGCGCCGACATGGCGGCCGGTTGCTGGGGGCCGCCGGGCGCGGCGCCGGGGGGCCACAGGGCCGCCGGGCGGCGATGCAGGTGGAGGTGACCTTGATGGTGACCTGTGGGGGAGGGAGGGGGCAGCCAGGGCGGTTGGTGGGTGGGGGGGGAGGCGGCCCACGTGGGATGGGGATGCGGGGGGGAGGCGGCCTGGGGGGGGCAGTCTGACGCCCGCAGCCGGGAGAACATGGCGATGGCGTCCGGGAAGTTAGGGGGCGTGGCCGGCGTGTTCCTGGGCGTCACCGTCTGTGGGAGGAGACAAACCGTTAGACGCTGCTGCCCCTCCCCAACCCGGTGCTGCCCCATGACAGATGTGAAAACCAGACCAGCAGATCTACATCAGGTCTAAATCAGCTGCTGGTGCAGAGCTTGACTGTTAGCCCCGCCCAAACACTCATGAAACAATCGTGTCACAGATTGGACGCTGAAGCGGCGCCCCCTGCCGCCTCATTCCGGTACTGCAGCCTCTGACTGAACCGACACAGATGACCAGGTTCGGCCTGGATCTGGACCCGACCCGTGAGTCGGACTCGTTTTAAAGCGATAACGTCTGGACTCGGTTCTGTAGAACCAAACTGGTCCAAATGAAGGTTCTGCTTGTTTTCCAGGTTTCCGACGCTCCAAACAGAACCATCAACTCTGACTGGTTCTGGTGCGATCCGAATGGCCGGGTTCTGGTTCTGCAGGGGGATGAAGCAGCTTCTTACCATCTGGTGCTGACCCGGAACGTTGGCCTCCTGGAAGAAGGAGCTCAGCGCCGTCTGCAGACACAGCAACACAGCAACATCAAAATGGACCCAGAACCGGGTCAGAACCAGCACAACATTCCCCTTCACAGTGGCCCTGACCTCTGATCTCAGGACCAGAAGCTTTATCTGAAGGCTCGGAACCTTCTGGTCCTTCTGGAGGTCAAAGGTCCTTCAGGTGAGTCACGTGTTCACCCAACAACTGAACTGTTCTTCCCTCTGATCCGTATCAGATCCGAACAGTCAGTGGACGGTTCAGTCTAACAACTAAAACGGTTCCTCCCCGGTTCCAACTTTCGTTTTGACCGAAGGTGAATCGGTGAATCTCTCCGGGATAATCTGGTTCTCAGGCGGATCCGGATGTCGGAGAACTGTTCATCCAGCACGGAATGACTCACTTTCAGAATGTAAACAAAGGCAGCCATTGGTGGGAACACCGCATCCTCTCAGTGGCTAATGTTAGTTAGCACGAGCAGCAGCGCGGTCCGAACCCGAACCGCAGAACCGATCCCCTGTTAAGTCATTCGTGTCGGTCCGCTCCGAAACCCGAACCCACTCCGGCTGATCCCGCTACAGGAAGCGGGCTTAAAGCCTCCGCTATCCGGACTCACCTCGAACTGCCAATGGGCCGCCTGGAGGAGCTGCTTGGCCTGGTCGGCGGCGCATCCGGCCGCCAACACGAACTGGTTGATCATCACCTGGTGCCTCAGCTCCTCCATGTTCACCGACATGACGCTTCCGCCTGTCAGAAAGCCAAGCTGGCGAGAAACCCGTCGGTGATCCGGGACAAACCGCAGCGACACCCCGTAGCTCGCTGGCCGTCCGCGTCCTGCGGCCCGAAGCAGCAACAACAAAGAGCTGCTCGCTGCTGATTGGTCCGGAGCGCAACAGAGAGGCGCTGATTGGCTGACACAGTGAACCGATCAAATTCTGTGAGTTTGGTTTATTACAGGGGGACTAAATTTATGGGCGGCGTCAAAAAATCTGATCGGAATTATAAAGCGACCCGCCCGGTTGGATGACCCGGTGGAACTACAAAAGGGCCCTTTTTCTGTCCGTTAGAGTGACGTCATGTATGAGTGGACGAAATCATTGAGCTGATTGGCTGCTTTTCCCAAGAACACCTCGCTGTAACAAATAGGAAAAGGCGGGACTTACCGCTGTCAGTCTCAGACCTTATATGGAAATGGGACCATTGCACTCCGGAAGTGAAGGGGGCGCTATTTCCTATGTTATCCGCAGTCTCCTGTTTCACCTTTAGGAAGGATTTTCACTCTCAGGTTGTATTTGAACTTCTCTCTTTTATTTACTTCAGAGCAGATCACAGTTTTTTAAACAGATTCTGTAGCTTTCTGTGTTCTTCTAAATCTGCTCCTTAGTCACATCTTTTCAGGCCTGATACTGCCTCTAGTGGCGGGGGGCGGTAACACAACTAATATAATTACATTACTAAATCAGAATAGCACAAAACCTTTGCCATTACTGGAAACGTAAAAGATAAATTATTTTATAAAACACCATATTTGTTCATTTTCTTAAGGACGTAGAGCTAATTAAATGACATAAACAATACTTTTATACATTATAAATAATATCTATATATCTCCATCAATTAAAGGAGGAACCAAAGAAATAAGAAGACACGAAAAATAGCATAATCAACAAAAATAAAAATACAATTTGCAATGTATTGATTAGAAATTTAACTGAGCAAAAGTCAATAAATAACAAATAACCAGGTTGTTAAACAGATTCAAGGAATAATTCACATTTTTGTTTTTACTGTGTCATGTATATTATTCTGAGACTTTTTGTTGGTAGAGCGTTATATATAGGAAAACATTTGGTGAAACTAGGTAGTCTTCCAAGGGCTGAGCCATTAGGGGGCCCTCCACAATTTATTTATGTATTTATTTATTTCATAGACATTTTTTAAAAATGGGATGCTGTCAATTACAAAATTAATTATATTGTGTTTTCTAAACTTGTTTTTAGTAACAATGTTCTCCCTCCCAGACCAAAAAGCACATATTTGCCCTGAACTCCCTGGATCTGCATGAAATGGTAGTCAGTGGAAAACAAGAACGACTGTGACTGTTACTCTGCTGCTAAGAAAAAATAATAAAGTAGGTTTTCAAGAAACAGAGACAGAGAGAAAAAGGTAAAAGTGTGAATTTATAACCCAGTTTTCCCCCGAGAGACTGAGATAATTGACCTTTAGCATAGTTAGCTTGGCTACAGACTGTTAGCCTCCATTTCACCAGCATTTAATGAACGAAGGAAAGAAATTACCATCATATTGATATATTGACCTCTGACCTTTTACCACTGGACAACAGGTGAGTCGGTCAGCAGCAGCTCTGGTCCCTCCTGACTCGACCTTCCTCTGCTGAGGGAAATTAAAGCTGCAGTAACTTTTATCAAATATATTATTTTTACATTTTGTTAAAACTGTCATTATGTTGTGACAGTTTGGTACAGAAATAATCTGAAGAATCCATTTCCTCTGCTTTCTGCCAAAACTATCTAGAAACAACCAATCAGAGACAGGAGAGTTTTAGCGCTGTCAATCATTATCTCATGTGGCTGCTCCCTCCCTCCCCTTGCTCTGTGCTTTGCTGTAGCTAGCAATAACGGTATGTTGTTTCTCCACCATTAGCACATTTAGCAGTGAGTGAATGAGGATGATTGACAGCGCTAAGACCCTCCTCCTGGTCCTGATTGGCTGTTTTGGTCGGATCGTTGCATTAGCCAGCAATAACAGCTCAGGTGGAGGAGATTGATTGTTTTCACAGATTATCTGAAAACAATCTGCTTTAAAAAATATGCAGAAAACATTTTATTAAAGTTATAAACTGCAGTTTGAATAAAATGCAACTTCATGGCATTTCTTCAGAAGTCTGGACTGCTTCATGTTTTGCATGTTGCCTGTGACTGTTGCTGGTGGGGAGACATGTCAGTATCTAAAACTGATAGAAAACATTTAAGCATACAGTTTGTAAACTTGTAAACTGTTTGCAGACTGTTGGATGTAAATCCATCCATCCATCATCCATTTTCTTCTGTTCATCCGGGGTTGGGTCATGGGGTCAGCAGCCTAAGAATGGAGGCCCAGACTTCCCTCTCCCAACCTCTTTCAGCTCCTCCAGGGGAACCCCAAGGCGTTCCCAAGGTCTTCCCAGGGCGTTCCCAAGGCATTCCCAGCGTGTTCCCAGGGCGTTGGCAAGGTGTTCCAATGGCGTTGCCAAGGCGTTCCCAGGGTGTTCCAAGGCATTCCCAGGCCAGCAGAGGATCATCGTCCCTCCAGCGTGTCCTGGTCTTCCCCTCCTCCCAGTGGGACCTGAACTCCTCACCAGGGAGCCGTCCATCCTGACCAGATGCCCGAGCCTCAACTGGCTCCTCTCGATGTGGAGGAGCAGCGGCTCTACTCTGAGTCCCTCCCGGATGACCGAGCTTCTCTCTCTAAGGGAGAGCCCAGCCCCCCTACGGAGGAAACCCATTTCGGCCGCTTGTATCCGAGATTTTGTTCTGTCGGTCATGACCCAAAGCTCATGACCGTAGATGAGGGTAGGAACGTAGATCGACCGGTAAATCGAGAGCTTTGCTGTTTGGCTCAGCTCTCTCTTCACCACCACGGACCGGTACAGCGCCGCTTCACGGCAGACGCTGCGCCAATCCACCTGTCGATCTCCTGCTCCCTTCTTCCCTCATTCGTGAACCCAGAGATACTTGAACTCCTCCACTTGGGGCAGGACATCCCCCCGACCCAGAGAAGGCACTCTACCCTTTTCCGGCTCAAGACCACGGCCTCGGATTAGGAGCCACTGATCCTCATCCCGGCCGCTTCGCACTCGGCTGCAAACCGCTCCAGCGAGAGCCGCAGATCACGTCCTGATGAAGCCAACAGGACCACATCATCCGCAAACAGCAGAGATGGATCCTGAGGCCACCAAAACGGATCATCTCAACACCTTTGCTGGTCTGGAGATTCTGTTCATAAAAGTAATGAACAGAATCGGTGACAAAGGGCAGCCCTGGCGGAGGGTTGGCCCTTTGTCACCTCACTGGTCAGGAGACAATATTGAAGTTGGGTAACCGCAAGATCACTGGATCTTCTTAAAAGACAGAGTTTCTGAGAACAGTTATTCAAGATATAGCCAGTGTTTTCAACAAAACTGAACTGACTGTTTAGGAATAACCCAAGGTGTTTAAAATTTACCACAATTTCAACAGCTTTCTCATCGAGTGAAACTGGAATCACTTTAGGTTTTGTTTACCTCATTTAATTAGCTCTACTATGACAAGGTATGTTGTTTTGTGAGGGACTTTATCTTTTACGGGTCCAGTAATGCCAGAATTGACAATAAATAATAAA
Organism: Poeciliopsis retropinna; assembly: GCA_010277075.1. Lineage (NCBI taxonomy): Eukaryota > Metazoa > Chordata > Actinopteri > Cyprinodontiformes > Poeciliidae > Poeciliopsis > Poeciliopsis retropinna. Next base: position 93,638 of record VMRM01000035.1, on the reverse strand, counting down.
AACGTTGTGCTATTCTGATTTAGTAATGTAATTATATTAGTTGTGTTACCTCCTCCCGCCACCAGAGGCAGTGTCAGGCCCGAAAAGATGCGACTAAGGAGCAGATTTAGAAAAACACAGAAAGCTACAGAATCTTTTAAAAACTGAGCTGAGCTGAAGTAAATAAAAGAGAGAAATTCAAATTCATACTGAAAGTGAAAATCCTTCCTAAAGGTGAAAATATATCACAGATTTAAAAAGAAAATAAAAAGGAGAAATAGCGCCCCCTTCACTTCCGGAGTGCGGTGGTCCCATTTCCATATAAGGTCTGAGACTGACAGTGGTTCCGCCCCCTTCCTGTTAGCTGCAGCCAGGTCCCTTTCGTTACTTCATTTACCCTAAAACACACACTTCTCTGAAGGTTTTTAAACGATCAGACCTTAGATTTCAGTTTATTTCTCAATGTAAAATTCAGATTATGATAAGATTATTCTATGCACAAAAAGTAAAACTGGAACATTGTGTTGGAGCTATTTATTCTTTATTTCTTTATCCATTTGAATTTTCTTAGTTTATTCTTAAGCTTCTATTTTTTGCATTATTTACAGAGTTTATTTGCAGGTTAATAATTGTTGATTTTATTAGTTTTGTTTTCTTATTTTTCCTTTTTTTTTATTTGTAAGTCAGACAGGAAGTGATGTGGGTCGGTCCACTGTCTATAAATGTAGGGGCCTGGTAAAGGACCAGCAGGCATTGGGGTTTGGGACCTGTGGTTGTTACCAGAGAAGAGAGGTAGGAGAACAAAGGAAAGTTTGAATATTGTAAATGTTTGCTGAAAAGGAAAATAAAAGACCGTCAACAAGTTTGGACATTCAACTTCTTTTGCCTGCGTTAAGAATCTTGACCCCAGTGCCTCATAGGCTGATGGAACTTTTTACTGGATGCTTGGTTTGACAAACAATCGCCACCACACATTGTGTAGCTTAGACTCTTGAACTGACCACTTTCTATAAACACATCAATAATCCATTACTCTGTTTTAGTGGGACAAAATATGATGAGACCAATTTTTTTTTGCCATTTTTCAAAATAGGAAAGACAAAAGAACATTTGATTCAAGGAAGCACATGGAAGCAATCGTTAGCATTAGCGGTTTAAAGAAATGAAAAGTCAGGTGGACCAGAGTTTATCCTCTAAGTCAAACGGAACGTCCCAAAGCTTCCTGGAAGAGACATAGCACAAACTTAACACTCTGTCCTACCATTAACAGGAAACTGGCATACCATCACTAATGTTAGCAGGAAGCTAGTATACCATCACTAATGTTAGCAGGAAGCTAGTATACCATCACTAATGTTAGCAGGGACCTAGCATACCATCACTAATGTTAGCAGGGACCTAGCATACCATCACTAATGTTAGCAGGAAGCTAGCATACCATCACTAATGTTAGCAGGAAGCTAGTATACCATCACTAATGTTAGCAGGGACCTAGCATACCATCACTAATGTTAGCAGGGACCTAGCATACCATCACTAATGTTAGCAGGAAGCTAGCATACAGTCACTAATGTTAGCAGGAATCTAGCATACCATCACTAATGTTAGCAGGAAGCTAGTATACCATCACTAATGTTAGCAGGGAGCTAGCATACCATCACTAATGTTAGCAGGAAGCTAGTATACCATCACTAATGTTAGCAGGGACCTAGCATACCATCACTAATGTTAGCAGGGACCTAGCATACCATCACTAATGTTAGCAGGAAGCTAGCATACCATCACTAATGTTAGCAGGAAGCTAGTATACCATCACTAATGTTAGCAGGGACCTAGCATACCATCACTAATGTTAGCAGGGACCTAGCATACCATCACTAATGTTAGCAGGAAGCTAGCATACCATCACTAATGTTAGCAGGAAGCTAGTATACCATCACTAATGTTAGCAGGGACCTAGCATACCATCACTAATGTTAGCAGGGACCTAGCATACCATCACTAATGTTAGCAGGAAGCTAGCATACAGTCACTAATGTTAGCAGGAATCTAGCATACCATCACTAATGTTAGCAGGAAGCTAGTATACCATCACTAATGTTAGCAGGGACCTAGCATACCATCACTAATGTTAGCAGGAAGCTAGTATACCATCACTAATGTTAGCAGGGACCTAGCATACCATCACTAATGTTAGCAGGAAGCTAGTATACCATCACTAATGTTAGCAGGGACCTAGCATACCATCACTAATGTTAGCAGGAAGCTAGTATACCATCACTAATGTTAGCAGGGACCTAGCATACCATCACTAATGTTAGCAGGAAGCTAGCATACCATCACTAATGTTAGCAGGGACCTATCATACCATCACTAACAGAGCATAGAGAAGAACAACAACCCAATTAATTTTCAGTGAATATGTGCATGGAGAGGCAGTTGATGCTACTGTTCCTCCCAGTAACAGGTCCAGGGGTCAAGGTTCAAGTCCTGCCAATGGACCATAAGCCTGGAGTTAAAGGGTTTTGGCCACTACTATCTCTGGATGGATTTTAGTAAAGATGGCCGTTGTCTCTTGATTGTAAAGTTGCAGAGAGCATCAGCACCATCAGCACATGAAACAAACAAACAAACAAACAGGAAGCTCAGCTGACAGCAACAACCGTTAGCGGACCGTTGGCTGCAGATCTGACCCGGTTCTGTTTGGAGTTGGACCAGGAGTGATGGGTTGGGATGTGTTCTCTGACTCAGACTGCTTTCAGTACATTATCATTTTCAGCCTGCCTTCGTCTTCTTCTGCTGAATTTGCCGCATGTCTCACGTTGATGATGTAACAAAAGCGACTCGCCATTCTGCCTGCAGACGCTTTGAAAACTATCAGATTTAGTTCCACATCTGGAAGAGGAACAGATCAGCTTTATTTTGAGAAAAGATGGGATCTGGTTGCGTTGTGCTTTGGCATATGGTTCTCCTCCAAACTTCTCCAGGTTTCCAACATGGAGAACCGGCTGGACATCATGCTGCCTCTAAGCAGCCAATCAGAGCCCAGCTGCTGAGCCAGGCTGCCACGTTGAGCTTTTCCAGCTGAGAAATTAGTTCAAAGCTTTGAAAAGTGACAGAAAGGGAGATGATGAATTATTAATATGTTCTGTCTGAGTTTCTGGTCCAGTCATACTCTAGTCTCTGTTCTCAGCTCCAGCTGAGCCCCCTGGAGAGGCCCCGGGCCTCAGGTTGGGAACCTCCCCGGTCAGCCGCAGAGTGGTTAGAAACGCAGCACCATGGAAACCGGCCGACCAATGGGGGAGCGGGAAGCTGTTTACTGGGGGGTGTCCCGTTACCATGGTTCCGGGACAAACCTCCGTCAGCAGGTATTAAACTGGCGCCCCTGCGGAGCCCCGAGCCGCGGACACACACACGCACAGAGGAGCGCAGACTAAAGCGGGACTGGCGCAGACTAAAGCGGGACTTGCGCAGACTGAAGCGGGACTGGCGCAGACTGAAGCGGGACTTACGCAGACTGAAGCGGGACTGGCGCAGACTGAAGCGGGACTGGCGCAGACTGCAGGTGTCCGTGTTTAAAGTTCACCAAACTGTTTTCTTTGGGATCTAAAGGTTTCTCTTCAAGGTGAGTTTCTGGATCCATTGGAGGCTTCTGGTTCCGAAGGGCTGAAATATTCAAACTGATACTTTTACTGACTGTTATTTAGAGTCAAAGTGGTTTCATTAATTATTAATGCCATAAAAGAGTCTGGCAGAGATCAGGACGTAACGGGTAAAATGACATGAGAAAAACCAAATGAGCGGATAATGAGAGTGAAGTCACATTTTACTATTGCCACCATTTTATTGGTATCATCAGTAGTTCCTGGTAGTTTCTAGTAGTTTCCAGCCGTTAGCAGCAGAGGAAACGCAGAGAGGTCGCTGCGGCAGCGCAGAAATATGCGTCAAACTGGCATGCAGTCATTAAAACACAAAATGTTTCTCTTCTTCACTTTTAGCGGCCAGGTTGCCTCGGTTCCAGTCGGGTAGCAGAACCGAGCCCTGTGTGGCGCAGGACGGGGAGCCATGCTGTCTCTGAGCACGGTGGGTCCCGAGGAGCCGCGGAACTGCGGGAGCTGCGGGGCCCCCTGCAGCTGCGGCCTGGATGACAGCCTGACCAACCTGCAGTGGCTGCAGGAGTTCTCCATCCTGGGGGCCCCCAGGCCGCAGCAGGGCCAGCAGCAGCTGTGCCCCGGCGGTCCGGCTTCCCCCCTGGCCGGGGACCCCGCCTCTTGCAGCGGGTCACCGCTGACTCCCGGGAAGCCCACCGCGGCGGCCTTCAGCCGGATGCGGGCCCCGCCGGGCCTCGCGGCGCGCGGCCACTGCCCGGCCGAGGTGGATTACCGCAGCAACCCGGACATCAAGCCGCCGTTCTCCTACGCCACGCTGATCTGCATGGCGATGCAGGACAGCCAGCGCAGCAAGCTCAGCCTGGCCTCCATCTACCAGTGGATCACCGACAACTTCTGCTATTACCGGCACGCGGACCCCACCTGGCAGGTAGCTGCATGACGTCACACACACCTCACACAATCCGGACTGTATGCAGACCGACAGGCAGGATACACCTGGAGGGGGGTGGGAGTTTATCTGGAGTCTCACAGGAAGTTGATCACAGCGACCCCTGCTGGCCTAGAGGCCTTCAAGATAATAACATTTATCATCTCGTTATTATCTGTCATCATCTGTGTTAACACATCCATCTGTTCACCCTCGTCCCTAATGGGGTCAGGAGATGCTGCTGCCTCTCCAGCTGCGTTCCGGGCGAGAGGCCAGGGGTCACTTGGACAGGTCACCAGACAGAAACAAACAGGACAAACAACCACGCACACACACACACTCTCACACCTAGGGAGAATTTAGAGACCAATGAACCTGACAGTCATGTTTTTGGACTGTGGGAGGAAGCCGGAGAACCCGGAGAGAACCGCCATGCACAGGGAGAACATGCAAACTCTGTGCAGAAAGACCCCGGGCCGGGAATCGAACCCAGGACCTTCTTGCTGCAAGGCAACAGTGCTACCAACTGCCCCACTGTGTAGCCACTTTAGGGAAAAGAACACGGGTAAAGTGCCAGTCAAAGTGTCTCTGTCATAGTTTCTCCATCTGCAAAATGTCCTAGTCAAAGTCCTCCTCTCAGCAGGATGTCCTAGTCAAAGTATTCCCTGGCAGCAGGTCTCTGGTTAGACTCTGCCTCCCTGAGAATGATTGACGTGTCATTGGCTCAGCAGCTCTGACGCCTTGCAGCGTTTTGTTGTTGTTGGGCAGATAATATTTAACAGAGGTCAGAGGTCGGCTTCCAGGGTTTTTCCTGCTCTGACTCAGAATGTCTCCCTGCAGAACTCCATCCGCCACAACCTGTCGCTCAACAAGTGCTTCATCAAAGTCCCCCGCCGCAAAGACGAGCCTGGCAAGGGCGGCTTCTGGCGCATCGACCCCCCCTACGCCGAGCGCCTGCTCAGCGGCGCCCACCGGATCCGACGCACGCCGCCGCTCCGGGTCCACCTGTCGCCGCAGAACGAAGAGCAACGAGACCCCCGCTTGTCTGAGGGCGGCCCGCCGGGCCCCTATCCCCCGGCCCCCGGCCGCCGCGGCACCAAGAGGAAGTCGGTGCTGGCATCCCGGAGCGGCGCCTCCGAGGCTACCCGGCACTGCAGCTCCCCGCTGCTCTGCGTGGATGAGCAGAGGGAGGCCGGGCCCCTGAAGGGCCCCTTCGACTGGGACGGCCTGTTGGACTCGGCCCTCCGGGGGGAGCTGAGTTTGGAGGGGGGTGACTCTCTGAGCCCCATCATGGCCGCCGCCGACCCTCCTTCACTCAGGAGTGGCAACGACCTGGACGAAGAGACCTTCCTGGCCACCGCTTTCTTGGAGACGCCCTGGCCGGAGGATGAGGACCGCGGCGACTTCCTGAGTGGCTCCACCGTCAACCTGGACCAACTGTTTGACCTGGGAGAGCCGCTAGCCCTGGACGCTAGCAACCGGATGGAGCCGCTAGCCCTGGACGCTAGCAACCGGATGGAGCCGCTAGCCCTGGACGCTAGCAACCGGATGGAGCCGCTAGCCCTGGACGCTAGCAGCCCGATGGAGCCGCTAGCTCTGGACGCTAGCAACCGGATGGAGCCGCTAGCCCTGGACGCTAGCAGCCCGATGGAGCCGCTAGCCCTGGACGCTAGCAGCCCGATGGAGCCGCTAGCCCTGGACGCTAGCAGCCCGATGGATCCGCTAGCACTGGACGCTAGCAGCCCGATGGAGCCGCTAGCCCTGGACGCTAGCAGCCCGATGGAGCCGCTAGCACTGGACGCTAGCAGCCCGATGGAGCCGCTAGCCCTGGACGCTAGCAGCCCGATGGATCCGCTAGCACTGGACGCTAGCAGCCCGATGGAGCCGCTAGCCCTGGACGCTAGCAGCCCGATGGATCCGCTAGCACTGGACGCTAGCAGCCCGATGGAGCCGCTAGCCCTGGACGCTAGCAACTGTCTCATCTGAAGACTAAAGTGGCTCGGAAGCTGCAGGGAAGCGCCTCTTTCTGTCCCGTAGACTCTTTTCCACGCTGCTTTCTGGAGACGCCACTAGAGGAAGCAGGAGACAGATGAGATAGAGTCCAATGTTAAGAGACTAAGTGAACAATATTTCTATAGTAACTCTGTAGTTTATAGTGTTGTAGTGAAATTTGTTCTGACATGCTTGTTATCAATTTGTTATGAATGGGTTCATGTTCATAGTTCAATATTTTAAAATTCTGAGCTATGTTTCAGGTACCAACATGAAATAGTTCTATTCAGTGGCTTATAAACTGTCTTTTAATACACATTTATAAATAAAGTCTATTTAAATAAAAACCTGCTGCTGTCATAAGGAAGCAGAAAAATTCAGGACTTCAGCTGGAAACCCGTTCCTGAAAGTTTCCAGGTTTTCCTAAAATCTAAACTTCCACAAACAGCTGAGAGACTCTGACATGAGGACAGACTTGATCTCTGCTGCTGGACTTTACTTTCAGGGTCAGAGGTCACAGTGTAACAGCCTGTCCACGCAGCAGACAACGTTGAAGTTTAATTCACTGACGGGTCCTGAGAGGACGCAGTTCAGGTCAGACTCAGAGCTCTGAATCGGTTGGCCTGTCTCCAAGTGGCAGCCGACGTCGGCTAAGGTGCTATGCTAGCTCTGCTATGCTAACTATCCTATCCTAGCTATGTTATGCTAGCTGTTTTATGCTATGCTAGCTACGCTATGCTAGCTATCCTATGGGAGCTGTGCTATGCGATGCTAGCTATGCTATGCTAGCTGTTCTATGCTATGCTGGCTGTACTATGCTATGCTAGCTGTGCTAGCATAGTTGTCAGAGGAAACAGCCCAGAGTTAGCAAGGTAATGCCAGCAGGAGTTTTCCAGGGTTTTCCAGAGTGTCATGGTGTCAAGCCTGTTGTCTTCCTGCCATCATGGTGGCTCTTTGTCAGCTGCTTCCTCTTCCCTTATTGGCTCAGTGGGGGGTTCAGCCCCCCCTGCCAGTGATGAGGTAACGATGACCTCATAACGCCGTCATGGTAACCTGAAGCAGGTGTTGCTCTGCAGGTAAGACGATCCTGCGGCTGAAATGCGACGCTACAAACTGAAAGCTCTGAACACCTGAGACCAGCAGTAAAGTATTCACACCCTCTGATGAATGGGGACTGGATCATCCAGTACCTTTTGGACAAGCAGAGGTCCAGTTGGATCATACTGGTGCTGGTTATGGACCTGGTTATGGACCTGGTTCTGGTACTGGTTCTGGTTCAGGTTCTGGTCCTGGTCCGGTTCTGGTTCTGGTACTTGTCCTGGTTCTGGTTCTGGTCCTGGTCTTGGTCCTGGTTCTGGTCCGGTTCTGGTTCTGGTCCTGGTCCTGGTTCTGGTTCTGGTTCTGGTCCTGGTCCTGGTTCTGGTCCTGGTCCGGTTCTGGTTCTGGTACTTGTCCTGGTCCAGTTCTGGTTCTGGTTCTGGTCCTGGTTCTGGTCCTGGTCCGGTTCTGGTTCTGGTACTTGTCCTGGTCCGGTTCTGGTTCTGGTTCTGGTTCTGGTCCTGGTCCTCGTCCTGGTTCTGGTTCTGGTCCTGGTCCTGGTTCTGGTCTTGGTCCGGTTCTGGTTCTGGTACTTGTCCTGGTCCGGTTCTGGTTCTGGTACTTGTCCTGGTCCTGGTTCTGGTTCTGGTCCTGGTTCTGGTCCAGGTCCGGTTCTGGTTCTGGTCTTGGTTCTGGTCCTGGTCCTGGTCCGGTTCTGGTTCTGGTACTTGTCCTGGTGCTGGTTCTGGTCCTGGTCCGGTTCTGGTTCTGGTACTTGTCCTGGTCCTGGTTCTGGTTCTGGTTCTGGTCCTGGTCCTGGTCCGGTTCTGGTTCTGGTACTTGTCCTGGTCCGGTTCTGGTTCTAGTCCTGGTTCTGGTTCTGGTTCTGGTACTTGTCCTGGTTCTGGTCCTGGTTCTGGTCCAGGTCCGGTTCTGGTTCTGGTTCTGGTTCTGGTCCTGGTCCGGTTCTGGTTCTGGTACTTGTCCTGGTCCGGTTCTGGTTCTGGTCCTGGTTCTGGTCCATGTCCGGTTCTGGTTCTGGTCCTGGTTCTGGTTCTGGTCCTGGTTCTGGTCCTGGTCCGGTTCTGGTTCTGGTACTTGTCCTGGTCCGGTTCTGGTTCTGGTCCTGGTACTTGTCCTGGTCCGGTTCTGGTTCTGGTTCTGGTCCTGGTCCTGGTCCGGTTCTGGTTCTGGTTCTTGTCCTGGTCCGGTTCTGGTTCTGGTTCTGGTCCTGGTTCTGGTTCTGGTCCTGGTCCGGTTCTGGTTCTGGTCCTGGTTCTGGTCCGGTTCTAGTTCTGGTCCGGTTCTGGTTCTGGTCCTGGTCCGGTTCTGGTTCTGGTCCTGGTCCTGGTCCTGGTTCTGGTTCTGGTCCTGGTTCTGGTCCGGTTGTGGTTCTGGTTCTGGTCCTGGTCCGGTTGTGGTTCTGGTTCTGGTCCTGGTTCTGGTTCTGGTCCTGGTCCTGGTTCTGGTCCGGTTGTGGTTCTGGTTCTGGTCCTGGTCCTGGTCCTGGTTCTGGTTCTGGTCCTGGTTCTGGTCCGGTTGTGGTTCTGGTTCTGGTCCTGGTCCGGTTGTGGTTCTAGTTCTGGTCCGGTTCTGGTTCTGGTCCTGGTCCGGTTCTGGTTCTGGTCCTGGTCCTGGTCCTGGTTCTGGTTCTGGTTCTGGTCCTGGTCCGGTTGTGGTTCTGGTTCTGGTCCTGGTTCTGGTTCTGGTTCTGGTCCTGGTCCTGGTTCTGGTTCTGGTCCTGGTCCTGGTTCTGGTACTTGTCCTGGTTCTGGTTCTGGTTCTAGTCCTGGTCCTGGTTCTGGTTCTGGTCCTGGTTCTGGTTCTGGTTCTAGTCCTGGTCCTGGTTCTGGTCCTGGTCCTGGTTCTGGTACTAGTCCTGGTTCTGGTACTTGTCCTGGTTCTGGTTCTGGTCCTGGTCCGGTTCTGGTTCTGGTACTTGTCCTGGTCCGGTTCTGGTTCTAGTTCTGGTTCTGGTACTTGTCCTGGTTCTGGTTCTGGTTCTGGTCCTGGTTCTGGTTCTGGTCCTGGTCCTGGTTCTGGTCCTGGTCCGGTTCTGGTTCTGGTTCTGGTTCTACTGATAGTATCGGGTCCAGAACCGGGCTTCGGATCTGTTTTGTCCAACAGGTCGGGTCCAGAGGAAGCATTTGGATCAGAACCTCTGGCTCTAATCGGTGATCCAGTAACCCGGCGCTGCAAGAATCATTGACCACAAAGCAACCTCCCAGAACCCACTGGGCCCGGTCCGTTGGTGGCGCTGCCCAGACTCAGACTGGACCGGCAATCATTAACTGGAAGGAATGCAGGGAGGAGACCGGACCCGGCCAGAACCTCCAGCAGGAAGATTCAGCCAAACACGGCACCGGTTCTGTTAATGATGGACCCGGCCATCCTGCTGCTCCACCAGAACCAACAGAACATGTTGGTTCTGGTGGAGCAGCTGCTGCCAGATTCTTCGTCCTGATTGGCTCCCACTCGGCCCGGTCACCATGGAAACGGCCGGATGGGGGAAGAATCTGGGTTTACCTGGAACACTGGCTGTGGACTGGGAGGTCTGGAGGGGGAACCTGATTCGGTTCTGGTTCTGGTTCTGGTTGGGTTCGGTTCTGGTTCTGGTTGGGTCCTGGTTCTGATTGGGTTCGGTTCTGGTTCTGGTTGGGTTCTAGTTCTGGTTCTGGTTCTGGTTGGGTTCGGTTCTGGTTCTGGTTGGGTTCGGTTCTGGTTCTGGTTGGGTTCTAGTTCTGGTTCTGGTTCTGGTTGGGTTCGGTTCTGGTTGGGTTCTAGTTCTGGTTCTGGTTCTGGTGGGTTCGGTTCTGGTTCTGGTTGGGTCCTGGTTCTGATTGGGTTCGGTTCTGGTTCTGGTTGGTTCTAGTTCTGGTTCTGGTTCTGGTTGGGTTCGGTTCTGGTTCTGGTTGGGTTCGGTTCTGGTTCTGGTTGGGTTCTAGTTCTGGTTCTGGTTCTGGTTGGGTTCGGTTCTGGTTCTGTTCTAGTTCTGGTTCTGGTTGGGTTCGGTTCTGGTTCTGGTTGGGTTCTAGTTCTGGTTCTGGTTCTGGTTGGGTTCGGTTCTGGTTCTGGTTGGGTTCGGTTCTGGTTCTGGTTGGGTTCTAGTTCTGGTTCTGGTTGGGTTCGGTTCTGGTTCTGGTTGGGTCCTGGTTCTGATTGGGTTCGGTTCTGGTTCTGGTTGGGTTCTAGTTCTGGTTCTGGTTCTGGTTGGGTTCGGTTCTGGTTCTGGTTGGGTTCGGTTCTGGTTCTGGTTGGGTTCTAGTTCTGGTTCTGGTTCTGGTTGGGTTCGGTTCTGGTTGGGTTCTAGTTCTGGTTCTGGTTCTGGTTGGGTTCGGTTCTGGTTCTGGTTGGGTCCTGGTTCTGATTGGGTTCGGTTCTGGTTCTGGTTGGGTTCTAGTTCTGGTTCTGGTTCTGGTTGGGTTCGGTTCTGGTTCTGGTTGGGTTCGGTTCTGGTTCTGGTTGGGTTCTAGTTCTGGTTCTGGTTCTGGTTGGGTTCGGTTCTGGTTCTGTTCTAGTTCTGGTTCTGGTTGGGTTCGGTTCTGGTTCTGGTTGGGTTCTAGTTCTGGTTCTGGTTCTGGTTGGGTTCGGTTCTGGTTCTGGTTGGGTTCGGTTCTGGTTCTGGTTGGGTTCTAGTTCTGGTTCTGGTTCTGGTTGGGTTCGGTTCTGGTTCTGGTTGGGTTCTAGTTCTGGTTCTGGTTCTGGTTGGGTTCGGTTCTGGTTCTGGTTGGGTCCTGGTTCTGATTGGGTTCGGTTCTGGTTCTGGTTGGGTTCTAGTTCTGGTTCTGGTTCTGGTTGGGTTCGGTTCTGGTTCTGGTTGGGTTCTAGTTCTGGTTCTGGTTCTGGTTGGGTTCGGTTCTGGTTCTGGTTGGGTCCTGGTTCTGATTGGGTTCGGTTCTGGTTCTGGTTGGGTTCTAGTTCTGGTTCTGGTTCTGGTTGGGTTCGGTTCTGGTTCTGGTTGGGTTCTAGTTCTGGTTCTGGTTCTGGTGGGTCCTGGTTCTGATTGGTTCGGTTCTGGTTCTGGTTGGGTTCTAGTTCTGGTTCTGGTTCTGGTTGGGTTCGGTTCTGGTTCTGGTTGGGTTCTAGTTCTGGTTCTGGTTCTGGTTGGGTTCGGTTCTGGTTCTGGTTGGGTTCTAGTTCTGGTTCTGGTTCTGGTTGGGTTCGGTTCTGGTTCTGGTTGGGTTCTAGTTCTGGTTCTGGTTCGGTGAGGCTGACCAGACCTGGTTATTGAACAGCTGCTTTACATGAATTATTTGTTTTCCAGCTTTAAGCTTTATTCTAGTTAAAATCTCCTTTTCATGCCAGATTCTGTGTTTGTGAGGAGAAATTTGTGTTCATGGATCCAGGATAGCCAACATGGTTTGACTGGGATCAGGATTAAAGTTACAGCAGCTGGGAGCAGAACAGGACGGGTTGAACCCATCGGACCTTTAGTCCAGGACGTTTAACCTCAGCTGGTTCATGACGACAGATCAGTTGATGGAATAAAAACAGACAATATTCAGATGCAGATTTCTGACTTGATTAAAACATAAATTCATGTTTTATTTTCTTCAGATCTTCAGCAGGAAATGATTTCTGACGCTGAATCTTCTCTTCCGGTCAGCTGACCTGCAGCTGTGTTCTGTCACATGACTGCACCGCTTCCTCTGCTGATCCCTCCGGCTCCAGTTCGGCCAGTAAATCCCCGAGCAGTTCTTACTGGGATTCCTGGAGAACATCTGTTTCTGCTGTTTCCGGGTCCGGAAGTCCGAACCGGACCACAACCGGACCTGTTTCCGAGGATTAGTCTGTGCCGGAGGAACCTCCAGGTAGGGTGACCCGTGGAGCTCTGAACCGGTTTCTGAGGGAAGGTGAGAAACCGGAGGCAGACCGGATTCTTCCAGAAACTGACGGGTTTTAAACGCAGTCCGGCGCAGAGACGCCACAGTGGCAGAAACAAGTCAGGGGTCAAAGTTCACATCAGCAGAGAAGCTAAAACAAGAGTCCGCCATGATGGCTGCTTCATGGGGAAAGCTCAATAAAACAAGGAGGTTGCTGGCTCTGGTACCGGCGTTATAGATTAACTGGTGGCGGCATCTGGGAGAGACAGGTGTTTGTGTGGGCGTGGCTTTTTAGGACCCCAATACCGAACCAGGAAGTAAACAAGGCGATAAGCTAAAAAAAAACTATCAGATTCCAAAAGACACCCATTAAGATCTCGGTAATAAGTAATTAGAAAGACTTTTATTGGTCTAACATGCTATGTTGCCTTTTTCTTTTTTTTTTTTAAACATTAATCTGCAAATTCACTGAAACATGTAAATTAGTCATAACTTGTCCTGATTTGCTCCAAGGCTGAAACTCGTCAAAGGAAGATGGAAACAGATCTCAAAGATTAATTCCTGAAAGCCACATAAATATTGAAGAGCCTTGGGTTTAAAAATAAATGTTTAAAAAGATGGACTGGCAGAAACGACAGTGAAATCTTTTTAAACACTATGCCTGTAACATGTTAAAGTTTATTTCCTAGTTCACTTACAGAAGACATAGCTGCTGCAGATCTAGGTGTCATTTCTTCTTTATTGTTGATATTTTTCTCATAATTTAACTAAACATCATGATTCTTTTCATCAAGTGACTCAAATACTGAATCATAAGAGACAAAAACTCTTGTCTTATTTACTTTTACATCAGAAACGGTTAAAATCTTCACTCAAACTGAGATTCTGAAAGTGTCACCAATTAATCCAGGTTTACCTCTTAAAGTGCGAGGTCTGTTAGATCAGGATCAATAAGAGGATTATTGGATCAGGATCAATAGCAGGATTATTAGTCGTCTGATTCATTTTTTGGACCCGTTTATTTTATTGTCTATAGATAATATTCACTTGTGTGGGATATTTTGGTTGTATTTCAATATATTCTTGAATATTCCTTCACATAATTATTATTGCTTTGAAAAGATCTTAGAGAAATAGACATTTTCTAATCTGTTTATTTACAATCAGGAAACGACACAGCCACCTCATATTTACAAACATCTGCGTTGAGGATCCCGTTTGGCTGCCACTAGTTAGTCTTAATGCGGCTTGTTTTATTTCCAGCCTGCAAACTGGTTCCCAGTAGAGAACAGATACTGTAGATATGGATCATAATCTGTTGGTATCTGCATCCTGTCTGGAACGTTTATTATGATTATTGTTAATAATAATAATAATAATATTATTGTTCATTTGGATTCACCACCAAATCCAACTTTGGCTGTCAACTTCATTTACATGAAATTTTATTGCAGTAGAACTTATCTCTATTTGGACACGTAAATTCCACAGCAACACCATCAGGAATGTGATTTAAACTGTATTAAATATGATGACCTCAGTGTTTAGCGTCACTTCCTGACGAAGTTGAAGTTGGTTTCCGAATCAGGAAATGGCTAAAGGGCGATTCCACCTAATTTTTCACTGCCTTCCGCATCTTTAATCGACTCTAGTTTAAAAACTACAACAACTGAACTCTTCAAACCTGGACTGGATTATTCTGCTCTAAAAGCAGAATATTTTAACCCATGTTTGGGATTTGTGAAACATTTACATGATTTGTGAAACTGCAATAAAGAGCAATTTTTATCTTTTTTTCGGTTTCGGTTACACGAGATCTGCTCCAATTCCAAATCTACACCTAGGCTCTTCAAACCTAAACTAGATTATTCTCAACTAGTAGCAGAATATTTAGAACCATGTTTGGGATTCGTGAAACTTCACTTAACGAACCGCTGCAGAAGATCTTTCCTTCCAACAACCATCACCATCTACAATAAAGCTTTGAAGAATTAATGAGTTACATTTAATTTCCCTTTGGGATTAATAAAGTGGTTTTGAATTGTAATTGAATTTAAATCAGAAAAAAACCTGCATGGAACAAGTGTGAATAGTAATCTAAACGTTATTGAAGTTTCACAAATCCCAAACATTGTTTTAAATATTTTGCTATGAGAGCAGAATATTATAGTCCAGGTGTGAAGAGTCTAGGTGTTGTAGTTTTTAAACTAAAGTCGATTAAAGATGCAGAAGGTCATAAAACATTCGGTGGAATCGCCCTTTTGCCATTTCCCGAGTTTGAAGCTGGAATTGGAAACCAACTTCAGCTTCGTCACTTCCTGTGGGGAGTGTCACTAAAAAGAATAAAGTTCAGAAACGGATCTGAGCCAAAAACAGGCACTAGGCTAGAAGGGTTAAGCAACTCACATTACACATTGTTTTTGTGTTTGTTATGATGTAAAGCACTTTGAAATACCTTGCTGCTGAAATGTGCTGTACTAATAAAATTTGACTGATTGATTTTGATTGATTAAAGGAATTTTAGAGTCAATTTTAATGTTTTTATGATCAGGAAAAACATTGGAATTGTTTTGGTTTTATTTAGGCTGGTTACAAAAAGCAGAAACCTTCCACTCAGGTTTACATTGAGGCTGTTCATGAGATGAAATTAATTGATTCTGGTGAACCTGAATGGGATTGTCCTGTTACTCATTGATCTGGTTCTGATCCAATGTGGTGTCTTTGAGGCGCACTGAATGCTGCTCTGTAGAAACTTGTTTTGAAGCATAATCTTCACATGCAACATTAAACACATATGCGTAAAATATTATTTATAGTAATGTTTTGCAAACGGTTTTGTCACATAGTTAACATTTTTCAACAGGCATCAACACAGCCACCTATAATCTAGAAACATCTTATTCCTTAGCCGTCCCTCCAAATCTCATAAAACAGATTAACAGAATAAATGTTAACTTTATTTGGAAAAACAAACACCATTACATCAGAAAAAGTGATTTGCTAAAAAATTACGAGGAAGGTGGCATCAAAACAATTAATTTAGAAATGATGAATGGTACTTTAACAATAAGATGGCTTCAGTCCTTTTTAAAAAACCGAGATCTTATTTGGTTTGTTTTGCCGTCGTTTGTGTTTCCCATTGTGGGAGGTTTTGAGTTGTGATTTCAAATGATCTGAACTATAACTCTCACATTTCCATCAACAGGTTTGTTACAGTGGAAGTTAATTTTCCGCCCTCATAATGTCCCACTGTGGAACAACAGAGCCATTCTATGTGGCAGAAGATCTATATTTATAAGTGATTGGTGGAATAAACTAATCTGGTCAGTTACTCATTTAATGGATGAAAACGGTGATATTTTAATTTGGAGGATTTTAACAGGATTTATGGAACTGATTGTTCTCTAACAAGTTACCAGAATGTTTTACGTCGTTTATCTAATGTCCTTTTTATGTTAGTTAAAAACAGTATTTCTAATTCCTCTGTTCCAAGCCTTCATAAGGACATTAGAGACAATAAAAGCACCAATAGGTTTTTGAATCAATATTCTATACATAATGTTTCCTGGTCGAACGAGACATACATTTCTCCTGCAGCACTAATTATCTGAAATCCCCAATTCCTCCTAAATATAAAGAATTACAATTTAAAATAATAAATAACATATATCCTTCAAATGAGTTGTTAAGAGACAGATTTAAATTCAATGTTGGGAATTGTGGTTTTTGTACAACTCAACTGGAAACAACTAAACATTTGTTTTATGAATGTAAAGAAGTAAGAAACCTATGGGATCAACTTCGTAACTTTTTATACTGATCTATAAATGTGGACTTTAATTCCTTACAAATAATTCAGTTTGGTTTATATATCAAAGAAAAAATGTGGAATTCTTATTTAATGCTTTGATGATTATAACCAAATATTATATCCATAAATGCTGTTATGCAAAACGCTCCCTCTCAAGCTCTGCTCTCAAAAACAAACTTTCCTCCTTTAACAGATAAATTGTGTGATTTAATGGAAGAATTTCAGTTAAGCCCCCTCTTCTCAATAACTTACATTCATTTTTTTTTACCTTTTCTTTTTCTTTTGTTTTGTAATTTTTTATTTTTTTTATCTCTTGTTCTAGCTTCTATTTTCTATTAGTGTGGTTCATAGAGGAGGGGATCCGTTTTGGTGGCCTCAGGATCCATCTCTGCTTTTTGCGGATGATGTGGTCCTGTTGGCTCCATCAGGACGTGATCTGCGGCTCTCGCTGGAGCGGTTCGCAGCCGAGTGCGAAGCGGCCGGGATGAGGATCAGTGGCTCCAAGTCCGAGGCCGTGGTCTTGAGCCGGAAAAGGGTAGAGTGCCTTCTCCGGGTCGGGGGGGATGTCCTGCCCCAAGTGGAGGAGTTCAAGTATCTCTGGGATCACGAATGAGGGAAGAAGAGAGCAGGAGATCGACAGGCGAATTGGTGCAGCGTCTGCCGTGAAGCGGCGCTGTACCGGTTCATCGTGGTGAAGAGAGAGCTGAGCCAAACAGCAAAGCTCTCGATTTACCGGTCGATCTACGTTCCTACCCTCATCTACGGTCATGAGCTTTGGGTCATGACTGAGAGAATAAGATACCAGCAGCCGAAATGGGTTTCCTCCGTAGGGGGGCTGGGCTCTCCCTTAGAGAGAGAAGCTCGGTCATCCGGGAGGGACTCAGAGTAGAGCTGCTGCTCCTCCACATCGAGAGGAGCCAGCTGAGGCTCGGGCATCTGGTCAGGATGGACGGCTCCCTGGTGAGGAGTTCAGGTCCCACTGGGAGGAGGGGAAGACCAGGACACGCTGGAGGGACGATGATCCTCCGCTGGCCTGGGAACGCCTTGGGAACGCCCTGGGAACGCCTTGGGATTCCCCCGGAGGAGCTGGAAGAAGTGGCTTTGGAGAGCCAGCAGCCTAAGAAGGCCTCCCTTCTTAGGCTGCTGACCCCGCGACCCGACCTGGATAAGCGGAAGATGATGGATGGATAGATGTTCATAGAGGGGTTGTGATCTTATTTTTTTCTTGTAATGTTCATTATTGACATATTGTTTGAGTTTGTCATTGTTATTCTTTATTTCAATAAAAAAAAAAAATGTAGAAACATCTGCGGTGCGTAAAGGTTTCAACCAGTTCATCATAACACCGGTTCTGGAATCCAACAGAACCTAGAGATTCCCCTTCCGGATCAGGCAGAACCTGACAGCCTGTGTAGATGGTTCGGAGTCCAGCTGGACGGGTTCTGGTTCTGATTGGCCCGGAGACAGTCCAGGGTGGAACAACAGGCTGTGTGGACCGGGACAGAACCAGCACCTTCCTGCTGGTTGCGAAACGTTTCGTCATGAACAGAATCGGTGCTGTCAAGTTCTTGAGACGTTTGATTTATGTGTTTTTGTGAACCAGGTCTTTAGGTTCTGGTCCGATGTTGGGAACCGGGTTCCTGTCCAACTCTGCGCTCCTTTGATGCTGAAGCCATTTTATTTTATTCACCTTTAATGTTAAAAAATGGAAAACCTATTAAAAAACCTTTCGGTTCTGACTAAAGTCTGTAACAATAAAATAATTATTCCTAATAATTATTTTATTACTGGTTGTCTTGTACGGTTTTTCTGTATGTTGTTTTTGTTGTTTTCAGCTTCTTTTTATAATTTAAAAGAACTTTCACTTCTGTCAGAGCGGAGCGCCTGATTGGCCGAGCCGCCGAGCACCAACATGCCGTCCAACAAGTCCGTATCCGACGCTCCCATCATCCAGTTCACCAACTGCAGAATCCTGAGGGAGCACAAGCTGCAGAGGTAGTGGCAGGGTTAAAGGTCAAAGCAACATGACCGGCTTAGCTCAGTGTCAGGTATATCTGCGCTAGCCTGGCTAAATATAAAATACTTGACGTATTGTTTGAGATTGTCATTGTTATTCTTTAATTCAATAAAATAAGTAAATACCTGATAACTCCGTGGGCGCCTCCTAGAGGAAGGGCTTGCTACAATACTTCATGAAAAGGTTTTATTTCAGCCAATCCGACTCTGATAATTATCTGGGATTGAAGTAAAAGGTCATAAATGAGCTCCGACACTAAATTTATTCAAAACCAAAAACTTCCTTGTTGTTTTAATGAGCTTTTCTCTGTTAGTGAAAATGTTTGGATATTTTGAAAATGGAGGACGGGTCACCTGGACGTCCTTTGTCTCTGCAGGGAGGACTTGTGGGTCCGGGACGGGAAGATCCTGGACCCAGAGAAGCTGTTCTTCGACGAGCAGGGCTACGCCGACTGCCGCCTCGACTGCGGAGGCGCCATCGTGGCCCCGGGCTTTATCGACGTCCAGATCAACGGTGAGGGACGCGTCCCTCGACAGGAAGGCCGGGGGACGGATGCTCAGACGTCTTCTCTCGTCCCGCAGGAGGCTATGGCGTGGACTTCTCCCAGCCCTGTGAAGACGTGTCCGCCGGAGTGTCTCTGGTGGCCAAGAAGATCCTGGAACACGGCGTGACGTCCTTCTGTCCCACTCTGGTCACGTCTCCGCCCGCCGTCTACCACCAGGTGCCGTCCTCCTCTGGACTGGAGGACCTGAAGGTCTAACGGGTCCTGCTGCTGGGTTTGACATCCTGAATGTGTTCCAGGTTCTGCCTCAGATCAACGTTCACAATGGAGGACCTGATGGAGCTGGAGTGCTGGGTAAGACCAGAGGGCAAAGTTCACTTCTTGTTTTTGGCGTCTTCTGGGTCCGACCGGCACAAGTAGAGCAGAGCCTTCTGAACAGTGTGGCATGTCCACAGAACATCTGAGAACACCAGTTTTTAGGGATTCAGGTCTGTCTTTAACTAGGCCGTACTAACCTATGAAGCCCATGATGAGCAGAAATGAACCCGCCTCCAGTCAGACTGTCTGGAGGACCCACGTTGTCTCCTGCTTGTCCAGCTTGTCCCACATGGACAGACTCCCATCTCATGTCCCCCGGTGTCCAGGGTTCCACCTGGAGGGTCCATTCATCAGCTCGGAGAAGCGGGGCGCCCACCCGGAGCGGTTCTTGAGGACGTTCCGGTCCGGAGGGATGGACGACCTGATGGAGACCTATGGCAGCCTGGACAACGTCGCCATGGTGACGCTGGCCCCGGAGCTGCCCCACAGCCAATCGGTGGTCAGCACGCTGCGGCAGAAAGGCGTCACTGTGTCTCTAGGTGGTGCTCCCTGACTCCACGGTTCTGGTTCTGCCGAGTCGGGTCAGCCGTGTGACGTAGAGACGCTGTGTGCAGGACATTCGGTGGCCAACCTGTCGCAGGCGGAGGACGCCGTGCGCCACGGGGCCTCCTTCATCACCCACCTGTTCAACGCCATGCTGCCGGTGAGTCCCAGCAGAACCGGGGCGGATCAGGACCTGGCTCGGTCAGGAGGTTCTGACCCAGCCCTCTCTCTACCCGGCCCAGTTCCACCACCGCGACCCGGGCATCGTGGGTCTCCTGACCAGCGACCAGATCCCGGCGGGTCGCACTGTGTTCTACGGGATGATCGCCGACGGTATCCACACCAACCCGGCCGCCTTGCGCATCGCCCATCGGGCGCACCCTTCAGGTCCGTTCCGGGACGTTCTGATCAGACCCGAACCAGACGTGTAAATGTCCAGGCTGTCTCTGATGGATGTGTGCGTGTCACTCAGGGCTGGTGCTGGTGACGGACGCCATCACTGCAATGGGCCTCCCTCCGGGCCACCACACGCTGGGCCAGCAGGTCGTCCAGATCCAGGGACTGCACGCCTATGTGGCAGGTATGCGTCTCCCTCGCCGCCGCCGTCGCCATCGGCTGCTGAGCGGGGGAAAAGTATTTGATACCTACAGATTCCTCCTGCTTTTGATGTTTCATTTCATTGATAAAAGTCAAAGACAACTTGAATTTTAAAACAATTTAGGGAATATTGATCTAACTTCAAGGGTGGCCTAGTCAAAGGCTGGATATAAATCAGACTGAGATGATACATCATGACCTTAATCAGGTTGATCCAGCCCTCCCATTTTTCTGAAATCAATTCAGCAGAGCAGGGTCAAAGGTCATCCACAGTGATGATAGCCAGCTGTCAGATTCTGTTTTAAGGGATGAATTCTTTTTCACAAATTAGTTGGGTTTAGGAGTTTTTTTTCTTAAGTAAAGTTATCAGCTGTTATCTTTGACCCATTAAAGTTAGTTTAATCTGAAACCAAATTATTTTCCTGTGGGATCAATAAAGGGCTAATGACTTCGAGCGTTTCCGTTTTACGAAGCAGCGGCAGAAATCTGAAAGCTTTCTGCTGCACATTGCTGTGTATTTCTAATTGATTCATGTGAGTTAGCTGACTAATCTCCTGGACGAGCCCCCAAAACCGTCACAGCACAGGATCAGCATGAAAACCTGGGCTGGACTGGAAGATACAGGAACCCTGAACAATACAGAGTACCATATCGGACCGGACCTGACCAGAGTGGAAAGACTAAATCTTTGGTTGATCTGAAACCCAGACCTGTCAGCAAGCTGTCTGCTGATTGGATGATGTGTCAGTTAAACTAGCACATGCATAAACTCTGTGGTTCAGGGTGAGGTCAGGGGTCAGAGTGGATATGGGAATCAGCAGGTGATCAGGACTCTGTGTGTTTCAGGCACCAAGACGCTGAGCGGCAGCATCGCCACCATGGACATGTGTGTTCGCCACTTCAAGCAGGCTGCAGGTTAGTTCGCCGCCACTTCCTGTTTCTGTGTTGCTGCTGGTTCTGTTGCGATACCAGGCTGCCGTACTGGGTTTACTGGTACTGGTTCATTTGTGCTAATCATTTCTTTTCAAAATGTGCTGAACCGGATCCATTGTTCTGGTCTGTGATGAATGGAGCCAGCATCACAGCATGATACCTGCACTTCCGTGCTTCACAGTCTCTTCAGGCCCGGAGACACTCCTCCACCAGAGCCATGGAGTCGGGCTGAGCTCCAGCTGCTGGTTCTACAGAACCTGATGGTTGACTCCGCCTCTTTGTCGCCCCCAGGCTGCAGCGTGGAGGACGCCCTGGAGGCGGCGGCGCTGAATCCGGCCCGGTTGCTCGGTATCAGCCACAGAAAGGGCAGCCTGCACTACGGCGCCGACGCAGGTCCTTTTCTCCCTCTGGATGGTTCTGGAGGTTCTGGAACCACTCTAACTGTGTTTGTCTCTGTTCACAGACCTGGTTCTGCTGGACGATGGGCTTCGGGTCAGAACCACCTACATCTCTGGAGAGGAGGTCTGGAGGGCAGAACTATAGAAGAAGAACCTGTGTGCCTTCAGATTGCTTCTTCTTGTTTTATAAAGAACATGGTTCTGGTTCTGGACCGGTACAGTTTATGGTTCTGTTGCCAGCAGTTCTCCACCTGATGTGGCCAATATGGCGTCCAAAAAATTAAAAATAAGAACTTTCTCAACTTTATCTTTATTTGTATTTATTTGTTTCACTTTACAGACTAAACTAAAATTTTCTTAATAATTTTCAATCTTGATGTTGACGAATAGGAGAGAAGCTGACTGTGAAGCCCCGCCCACTTCCCTAATTTATAACTTCAGGCTTGTACTGCTACACAGCAGTACAAGCTGCTGTGTATTTAAATATGCGTTTATATTTTAAAAGGTTCATACTATAAAACGTGTCCTTACTCTTGCATGTCATTATATTCATATTTTATTCAATTCATTATTCTGTAAGGTAATTTTGCGCTGCAGTCATGTGACAAAAGAAGAAGAAGAATCTAATAATGTTGATCCAAAGGATATAAGCTAGATTCTCCTGACCGGGTTGATGAGTACAAGTAAATATTTTCTGGTCTAAATCCTTTTCTGGATTGGATGAGCAGGAATCTAAAAAGTAATTGCTGAGGTAGTTTTCCCACCCTAGCAATTATTTCAGCTGATGTAAAACTAAAATATGAAGTTTGTTGCAACAGATACAATAAATAGGTTGACAGAGAAGGCAGTGATGAAAAATACTTTTTTAATGATATGTTTAATAATATCTCTATAAAAATGTCCACCTAAGAATCTAAACTTTAAACATGATGAGCAGTTCTTTTCCTATTGACGAATATTTATAGCACATTTTCACCTCATACTTCTGTTTCACCAGTTTATTAATAGGAAGCACAGTTTATTTGACATTATTCTTATGATTCAGCCCAGAGGAAACAATGATGGTGATCAACAGATTATTTCCGGGTTCCGGGGAAGATGGCGGATCGGCCAGGTGTTTTCCTCCACTGCACTAATCCCGATTAGATGGTTAAGACCTCTGTTCTTGAGCTCCAACAGATTATTAAACCAGCCTATACATTTTATTTCTTTTCAGTTGATTTTTCTAGACCAACTTTCAATCAACAAAAGATATGAAACGAGAAAAAGCGGATGCTGCGGCGAAGCTAGCGCTAGCCTCCAAAGCTGCTCTCCAGTTGCTAACCACGAGTTGCTATGGAGACTTCGCTGCCAACAACCCAGAGGAAAAATCCCCCAACGCCTAGCAAAACACCGACACCACCCAGCAAGGTAATTGTGTCCCAACATGAGGAAGTCAACGACCCAATTGTGGAAGCCACTAACAAGCTAACAGACAAGCTCGATAACTTCGGCGTGCAGCTACGTGACAACATACTAATGGTTGCTAACATCTCTAAGCTAGCCGAAATTAACTCAGCTGATATAAAAGACTGCAAAGCGAAACTATCTGGCCTGGAAAAAGAAGTTCCTGCTCATCAAAGAAAATGCGGAGATGAAGGAAAGATTGTTGGAACTAGAACGATGTAAACGCTGTTGGAATTAAAAAATTCAGGACTTCGAGGAAAAGGATAACGAAGATACCCGCAAAGAAGTAATTGACATGTCAGCCAAGATGGCGCCGCACTGGGCCTCGTCAATTGACAACGCAGTGGACATGACGCATCGGCTGGGGAAAAAAGGAAGACATCGCCAAATACTGATTCAGTTCAGCATGAGACAGAGATGCCTTCTGGAAAGTCACCAAAAGGAGCTGGGAGTCCACTTCAAGCAAGATTTCTGCACACTGGATCGGGAGGCAAGAGCTGCAGTCTGGCCCAAAATGGACCGAGCCAGGACCGAGGGGGGAACGGCCAGGACCGAGGGGGGAACGGCCAGGACTGAGGGGGGAACGGCTACATCAGGGAGTTCAGGTATGGCTGGAGATCCAGTGTCTAGTAATCACACACTACTGCACGATTACACAAGGCGCTACTTTATGATTCAAGGAAAATTTTATTTTATTTCTAAAATTTCGTTAGATTAAATAGGCCAGATGTATAAAGAAGGCTGTCTAAAAAGGCAAAGTTAATTATTCACATGTTTGATCAATCTTTTTGATAAATACATTCTAATCTTATTTGATTAGAGGTCAGTTACTCTGGTCTGCATTCAGTTTTAGGGAGTTAGTGCTGCATTTTTACCTTTTCCTGAACACTAGAGGTTCAGTTACCTTCTTATTTTTTCTGGCGCTTCCCTTTGATGTCTGTGTTTCTTTCTAATTTTAACTGTGTGTCTTTAAATGTTAGGAGTTTGAGAGATAGTATTAAAAAAATCAATATTTGTTTTTTTTGTAAAAATGCAAAAGCCAACTGTATATTTTTACAAGAAACACACTATTGAGGCAGATGGGAACTTCTGGTCAAATCAATGGGGGGAGAAAATTATTTTGTCTCATGGTTCTAATAAATCTGTTGCTGTTGCTTTACTATTTCAAAATATTCAGAATAAACTAGAAACTCAGGAAAGACAAACAGGGCCACTGGATTATCTGTGTTCTCAAAATGGAAACTAGTTTTCTGATTCTCTGTAATAAATCCTTATTGTCTGAATTAACTAGTCATATAAAAGAACTATCTCAGAACAACTTCAGATTGGGAGATTTCAATATGGTGTACAATGAATGGCTTGATAGATCTCCCTCTAAACTCCAATCTCATCATATAAATGTAGTTTTACAAAACTTTTGCTTAACTCTGAACCTGGAGGATCCTTGGAGAGAAGCGAATCAGTGCAGTCAGTCGTCCTCCTGGGTTAAACCTGATGGCTCAGCTAAGTCACGTATCGACTTCTGGCTAATTTCAGACAGTCTGATGCAAAATAATGTAAATACTGGAATTTCACCTGCACCTTTATCTGATCACTGTGTAATACAACTCAGTATCACAACTCGACTGAAAACATCCCACAGCAAAGGTTACTGGAAGTTCAACTCGACCCTCCTTAACAATAAAAAATTTACTAAGGAAATCCTGGAGCATTTAATTAATCTCAATTTAATTTGCAATAATAAAAATCTGAGTTCTTATACGGAAAAATGGGAATTCTTTCAATTTAAAGTCTGTGAAATCTCAATCAAACACAGTAAATTAATAGCTATCCAAATAAGGAAAAGGAATTAAAAATCATTCAAGAACTTAGTCACATCTGTTCTAAACCGATTTTTAGTGATGACAAACAGCGCAAAAAACTTCTACAGTCTGATTGGGATGATTTTTATACCAAAAAAGCCAAAGGAGCTTATTTGAGGTCCTGAGCTCAGTGGATTGAGGCTGGTGAGAAAAGTACTGCATATTTCTGTATATTAGAAAAAATAAGACAAGAGAGAAATTAATAATAAACCATGCACCGACTCAAAATTAATATCCAAAGAAATTTTTAACTTCTATAGCATTTTATATTCTTCTGAATATAATAACTTGATGACAGAAATATTCTTTCATTCTGTTCGACATTTGATTCCTAAAATTGATGAGAATGTTAAGCAGATGTGTGAGGCAGATATCACTACAGAGGAATTGGATAAAGCTTTGGGTCTTTATCCAAGGACAAAGCTCCAGGCTGCGGCGGCTTGACAAGTAACTTTTATAAACACTTTTGGGTTCAGATCAGAACCTTGTGTTTGGAATGATTACAGAACTGTTGGAAAACGGCTGTTTAACTATGAAACAAGGTGTCATCACACTCATTCCTAAACCCAGAAAAGATCCAACTATTCCTGATAATCTAAGATCAATAACACTATTAAATAATGATTACATTTATGCCTCAGATTAAAATCAGGCATATCCCAAATTATTTCTGACACTCAGTCTGGATTATAAAAGGGCGCTTTACATAATAACATTCGTCTTATTTTGGACTTCATCGACTAAAACCACCTAGTAGAAAATGAAGGCTTTGTATTATTCTTAGACTTTTATAAAGCCTTTGATATGATTGAACATGAATTTACGTTCAAAGCTTTAGGTTTATTTGGGTTTGGTAATAATTTATTAATGTAATTAAAACATTTTACAAAGATACCAACAGTTCAGTGAGTCTTCCACATGGTACACAGATTTAGCATCAACAAAGGTATAAAACAAGGTTGTTCAATCTCTCCTTTGCTGTTTATTGCTGCTGCAGAAATGCTTTTCATATCAATTAAAAATGCTCAATTTGGTAAATTATCGGTGGTAGGCAAGGAGTTTTCTATTAGACAACCAGCTGATGACACAACCATATTCTTAAATAACCTGAAAGAAATTCCCAAAACTCTTAAATTGACTGAATCATTCTCAACAGCTTCAGGACTTCAATTCAATTTAAACAAATGTGAAATCTTGCCTCTAAAAGACTGCTCTATGTCTACTGCTTTTAATATTCCTGTAAAATCCAGTGTCAAATATCTGGGTGTGCATAGAAATAAAAATAAATCTGATTTGGAAAACCTGAATATTTGGGAGAAAATTCAAAATTGTAAAACTCATTTAAATAATTGGATACACAGAGATTTATCTATTCTGGGAAGAATATTTCTCACCAAAATGGAAAGTATTTCCAGACTGATCTGTCCTGCATATACATTAGGAAAACCCAATTCAGCAATCAAATCCATCAATAGGATGAATTTTGAGTTTATATGGAAACAGAAAACTCACTATATTAGAAAAGGTAATTTAATCAAACTGTTTGAAGATGGAGGACTGCAGGCTATTGAATTTGACAGCATGAAAGGCTCCTGAAATAAATTGGCTTCCTTTCTTAACACATCAAAAGGATTTATGGTTCCATATTCCAAGTCAAATATTTTCAAATCTAGGCAGTTAGTTTTCTTCTTAGATGTGACTTTGCCTGTTAAACTTTCCTTCTTTCACCAGCAAGTTTTATTGGAGATTAATCTATAAACACAACTATAGCCCACACAATACCTCCTTGTGGAGTTGCCGTTCCATAAAAATAATAATAAATCAATCTTTGTACATAATTGGTGAGAACAAGGTGTTTGGTCTGTGACGCATTTATTAAATAATGGAGGGATTCTGTCTTTTCAAGACTTCAGTGGTAAATATAACCTACAAATAAATAAGTGTTTTTCAAAAGATTATTAGAGCTATTCCCCCAAATATTTTATGTACAGCTAAATGTCTTTATGAGAACCCTAATTACAGAACCCCTGACCTCTGACCTACCTGGACTTTTGGTTAATGGGCTCAGTATCACAGGTAATTAGGAAATGCTTTACTAGTACCGTGTTTCCTTTTGTATCAAATCCAAATTTTATATCGCATTTCTTTTCAAAAGTTCAGAAGGAAAAAATGAGAACAAATTATTTAAATCGTCCCGTTCCTCCAAAAGCAAGAAAGTCCACTTCAAAACCTTCTCAGGTGTCAAACTCCAGTCCTCAAGGGCCGATGTCCTGCAGCTTTTAGATGTGCCTCTGCTGCACCTGAATAGAATAATAAGGTCTTGAGCAAGACTCTGGAGAACTGGTCAGCACAAGGAGGTAATTAAGCCATTTCATTCTAGTGTTTTGCAGCTGTGGCCCAGCTAAAAACTGCAGGACACCTGCAGGACTGGAGTTTGACACCTGTGCTCTAAGGAATTCCTTCGATTTGCTATTGATGATAACACTTGTTTATTTTGTGACTGTGCTATCGAGTCGACTGAACATCTTTTCTATCAATGTGTGTAAAGTTTTCTGTTATGATGTTCACTACTGGCTTTTCCCTAAAATCCCGAACTTACCTGACTTTTCCAAGAATGTTGTCATCTTTGGACTTTGAGAAAAGAAAATAAATTTGAAACTCTATTAAATGTCATAATTATCATGGGAAAGTTTTTCATTCATAAATGTCGTTTTTTCAAAAACATCTTTCACCATTTTTCCCGAGGAACTCTGCTGCCCCTTCTCATCTCTGAAATTTATGAACAAAGATCAAGATACGGAACTGAATAATATGATAATCACTTTGAAACTGCTGGAAACCCTAATGTGTGTTTTTTAACCTCTGTGTGACGGAAGCAGCCTGGACCGGGCTGGGTTTCCCGGTACCAGGCGTGGATCGACCCGGTTACGTCACATTCTACCAGGCGTCCGGCGTGTCTGCGGCCCACTGGGGGTCCGCGGCCCACTGGGGGTCCGCGGCCCTCGTGTTGGCTGTCTTCCTGGCAATTGGTTGAAAATGGCTGCAGGTGATTCACTCATTTAAACAACTTCTTCAAGTTGTTCAGGTTTTTGTACATCTGATGCCAATAGCATGTTTGTTGTATATGATGGTAATAAACAAAAAAATGAAAAATTTCCTCTTTTCCGGATTTGCTGCGAGATGGCGCAGCGTGTGACCTCTGACCCACGTCATGTGCTGATCTGTTAATCCTGCTGTGGACGTGGACTGACCGCTGGTTCGTTTGTGTGTGGCGCTCATCGGTCATCCGGGTGTTTTAGTGCGTCTGAACGAATCGCAAAGCAAAATGTTTACAGGAAAGGGAGCGCGTGCTGCTAGCTTTAGCAACGAGCTAGCTTCAGAGAACAGAAATGCGTTAATAGATTTTACGGAACATGAAAGTTTCCTCCCTCTACAGCAGCAACCCGACCCTCAGGAGCAGAAACACCCGGGGTACGACGACAGAACCGAAGATGGCGGCCTGGCCCTGCTGCAGCTGAACCTCAGCACCCTGAACGCAGCTTTCTCCCCGATGGACTGAAAGTCTGGCTCAGCGCTGAGGGCGGAGCCTCCGCGACGGTAAACATGGCCGCTGCTCCAAGTCCAAGCGATGAACCTGGTGACCTTTGGTCCATTATTGACTTTTAGCCTATTACTGACCTTTGGTTCATGGTGACCTTTGCTCTGCTGACTTTAGCAGCATTTAGCCTGAATGAAACGTTAGTGTCGCCATCAGTCCAATCTATCAGGTCAGTGTTGGTACTCTGCCATTGCGCTCAAAGCAGGTACATATTTGGTCAGGTTTCCTTCCCTAGCAGCGCCTCTGATTGGCTCACGACGCCTCCTGCCCTCTGTTGTCCACCAGAAGGCGCTGGTCCGCTTCAGAAATGATCGGATTGTTTCTCTTCCAGCCTATCTTCCGTCACCTGAGACGCTGCAGGAAGTCGAGCTTCCCATCGTGTCAAACATCGAGTGCAACGCCGCGTACGGCTCCGTCACGCCCAACATGATCAACGCCGGGCCGGACTTAAGAGAAAAAAGGTTCTGTGACGCAAGTCCGGTTCTGTTCTCCTCTGGGGTCCGGTTCACTCTGCTGTTTGAGACAGACTCTTCTGGAGTGTTGGTGACCTCTGACCCATGCGCGGCTAGCACTGAGCTTTGGTGGCGCTCAGCGCTAACTGCGGAGTTCGGGTCGGCATGGCTATCGGCTGCGGTTCGGCCCGGTTCCCTGGAGTCTGCAGCTGGGTTTCCCGGTACCAAGCGTGGATCGACCCACTTACGTCACATTCTACCAGGCATCCGGCGTGTCTGCGGCCCACTGGGGGTCCGCGGTCTAAAATCATTTAACAGTGTTTCACTTTTTCAGTTTTTTATTTCTAACTTCCTGTTCTCCAGAAAAGAAAAGAAAAACATTTCACTTTAAATCTTAAATATGTTATTTTCCAGCATCAATCATTTCCATTTTCTGGTCTTAAATTGAAACAATAATTTGATTTTTAAAAGCATAAATTCTCCAGGACAAATCAGTTTGAATCCTTGGACTAAATCCTGAATCCGGTTCCTGCCAAGTTTTCCTTCTTGCCGGCGCTCAACCCAGGAAGGTGGAGATGAAGACACTGGTGTCCAAGTTGAGGGTGGCGTGCCACCAGCGGTCCGGAAAATACAGAACCTGACGGACCAGAGAGGAATCGGTTAGCCCCGCAGAAAAACCCCGAAGGAAAACCTCTGGATAAACCGAGGCTGGCCGGCCGACCTCTCCGGGTCGGACCGTGCACTCCAGCGGCACCTCGGCCTCCGCCAGGTCGGGGTAGATGTCGGTTAGCCAGGACAGGGTGGTGCGGTTCGGGTGGAAACGAGGCTCCCGGTCCGGCGGGTAGAGGAACCAGCGCTGCGGTGCAGAGGGAACGACAACAGAACTTTATTTGGTCCAGTCCAGGCCGATAAGTGTAACGACGCTGCGACATCGTTGTCATGAATTTTGTAGATTTTCACAGAACGGCTCCTGGTTGCCATGGCAACATTAACCAAGACTGAGATGAACAGTAATAAATCTGCTTAGCTTTAATGCTAACAATATGGGTTAGCATTGGTCGAACACTACTATGTTGTGTTAACATGCTAATGCTAGCATAATACTAATGAGCATGCTAACACCTCATACTGGTGTGCTAATGCTAACAGCAGCTAATATTTTTTCAGACTTGGTTAACAGAATCATCAGACGTGTCGGGTGATAACATTTCACTGCTTAGCATTAAGATAGCAACACAAAGAGTCATCTAAAGCTAAAGGCTAATGCTAAGAAGGCTAATGCTAAGGGCAAATGCAGCAATTTTTGGCCCCAGAACAGATGTTCCACAGATGTTTCCACTGTTTGGTTCATTTTCTGATTCTGACAGAATATTTCAGTGTTAGCATGAACATTAGTATGTTAACGTTAGCCTATTCATGCTAATGTTTTGGACTAGTTATAGCGCTGCCCAGTAGAACCTGAGAGGTTCTTCCTGCGTCTTAGCCTGCAGGTTCAGATGTGAGTCTGGTTCAGGAGACGAACTGGAACCAGAACCCAGTCAGAACCAGAACCGGTTCTGTTACCTTCCTCCCATAGATGACCTCAGAGAATCCCGGTCCGTGCCAATGGAATGGGACTCCGGTTCCCGGACCTGAAGGCCAAACAGGAAGTGGATCTGATCAGAACCTCTGGTTCAGAAACTAAAATAAAACAAACAAACAAAAAGCATAAAAACATAAACTACTTGTTAATTAAAATTGATTCAGACTACAGGTTATGATCCGGTTCTGCTATCAGTAATGGACCAGTGGTTCTGATCCAGCAGATTGAACCCCGGAAGCTCTGGAGAGGAGCCGATGGTTCTGATGGATCCAGGATGATTTGGACCATTTGTCCAAATCATCCTGGATTTGGACACATTGAAGCTATTGAACCCCATCAACCTCCTGCAGTGGTTGATGGGGTTTGTCTGCCTGAAGTGGTTTGAATTCGGATTGAGGACTGATGAGTTCAAAGGGCGGTTCGTGGGCCGTTTGCGGCCCACAGCGGGTCCGGTCTGGTTTCCTCCCACTGACCGGCGATGCCGAAGCTGTAGGCGGCGCTGCGGCCCGGCAGGAAGTACGGCGGCGCCCGGTACCGGTCCAGAAGGTTCTGCCACTCCGTCAGGTTGTTGTCTCCAAAGAAGTACAGTGTCTCTGCAGAGAACAGGGACCGGGTCAGAACCGGGTCTGGGACCGGGTCAGAACCGGGCCAGACTCACCGCTGCCCAGGGCGGCGGCGTCCTGCGGCCTCAGCAGCTGATCCACGTAGTCCTGGAAGGCGACGTCCACTGACGGGGGAGAGAGAGTTAGCCAGGGTCAGAGGTCAGAGGTCGGCCTAGTTCTGATCCGGTCTGACCTTTCTTGTAGGAGTGGGTGTTGGCCGTGCTCAGCCTGACTGTCAGGGAACCGTAACGCTGCAGCAAACCGGACCTGGAGCACAGAACCTGGAACCGCTGGGGACGAAATGCCAGATAAAAATCTGACCTTCATCATCATCACCATCATCATCATCATCATCCCTCGGTACCGTGTTGTCAGTCACGCCTCTGATGATGACGGGTCGGCTGAAGGCAAACCTGCGAACAGAACCAGTGGATCAATCTGGTCTCCAGGTTCTGGAGACTTTAACAGAACCAGCTCTGGATCAACCGGGTTGAGGTTCTAATGAAGCATCGGAACCAGATCTGGACCTCAGCGGCACGGACCAGGTGGTGACGCTGTGTCACAATCTGCTGACTCAGCAGGTTTCTTATCCTACCTGTTGAAGTTTAATTTATTTTATTTTTATCTGGTTTTCATTAAGCTGCTGTTTTGCTTCATGACTGAAGCCATAAATATATTTACTGCTGTAAACAGGTTATTGTTAATCAGGATAAAATATGTTGTTTTGTGGCTATTTTGTCCCTATACTTTATAGGGACAAACCACCAGGTGGCGGCGGCACCACCAGGTGGCCAGGTGTTCACTTCCTGTGTGTGTTGGTTCCCAGGCTGTTTGGTTTGGAGGAAAAGTTTTCATAAGTTTGTTCTGATTTTTTCTACAGGGTTGTGTTACTTGTGGCGTTTCCTGGGCCTGCGGTTGTTTGATGCTGCAGGTCGGCTTCGGTCCGTTTAATCAGGTTGAATTGGATGTTAGTGTTGTTTATGTTGATTTTAATTTGGTCAGGCTGCACCAGATCCTTCAGTCTGACTTCAGATGCTGGTTTATGCGATGCAGGAATTCAGTGTTTTAGATGGATTTGATTAAAGTGATTTAATAATTTCTGTGTTTACAGTTTTACAGTATTTTGTCACTTCCTGAATACTCACATCCTGTGTGGCTGTAAATCTTAAATATCTGAGACCCGATCCTGTTGGAGGGATCTGGACTTGGGTTGGATGTGATCACTGCAGTGAATCGAGTGGATCTTTAGCTTGCAGTGGACGATAGGGTTTGTCTGCCTGAAGTGGTTTGAATTCAGGTTGAACAACGAACGAATGAATGAAGTTAACAGAAAACCCTCTTATTGATGCAACAATAAATATTGTTAATAAACTTCATCCTGGTTGGTTGTTGCCCTTCAGTTTGGCAGAGCCACAACACTGAAAGTAATTTTGTTTAAATATAATGTTTTTTTTAAAACCTTGCTAAATAGCTGCTGGTATCAATACTATGTGGGATTGAAGCTGTAATAGCCTTTTTTAAAAATAGTATATATTAATCATTGTCTCATCATCATTAACAGAAAATCAAACTCTAGAAGGACAGCAGGAAGCAGTGATAAAACTAAAAACTGCAATGACTAAATGCTTAAATCCCTTTAATCAAATCAATGTAAAACACATTAAAACACTGAATTCCTGAATCATCATTTGATAACAGACTTTATGAAACAGTTACAGATTATCTGTTTATTGCTTTATTGTCCTGAAAAATGTAAACTTTAATAGCAGGACAATAAACAATACTACATTACATTATTTTAAAATAAATTCATTCTTTTTTATTAATGTTTTTTTCAAATTTACTTGTAATTTTTGTTTATTTTTAACTTTTAAATATATTTTTCCAGGTTTATTTAATCCAGGGCTTATTTTTAATGAATTAATCGGTCAGTTCGTCTCGGTTCGGTTCGATTACCTCTCCAGGAAGTGCTGCTGAGAAAGTTCCGAGCCGTCCAGCACCTCGATGGAGCAGCCGCCATTATCCTCCAGGCCGGAACCTTCCGGCTGGGACCTGCGCAATACAGCGGCCCGTTATTAGCGAGTCGACCCGAACCGAACCCGGCGTCCCGGTTCCATGGACCCACCATCCTCCGTCCTCCGCCCCCGCGGTCCAGACCAGCCATGCAGCCACAAACTGGACCGCTCCGAACCCCATCCAGCTCCTAACCGGCAGATAGCCGAAGCTAATGCATTTCCGGGATGGCAGCCAATCACAAAGCGTCACATAAATTCGGCCCATGTCGCATTCACGGACACCATGAGAAAAACAACTCTTCAAACAGGGCTTTACGAGCTCATAAACTGAACTCTGAACAAACTGCCGACTGGGATTAAAGATATTTTTAGTAATATAGATAAGAAGTATAGGTATTATTAAATAGTATTATGATTAATAAACATAATGGTGTGAAAATTAGAAACGGTACAACATATAGTTTTAGAATGTAATAGGTATGTTCATGAAAGAGACAATGAGATAGCAATAAATATAAATGAGATATAAGGGATTTTTTTCAGAGAAGGATTTAGTAGTTTTAGTTTTTAAGAAGAACGGGGAGAGGAGGAAGAACAGGAGGGGGAGGAGAACCACCTCCTCTGGCTGGTTCTGGTTCTGGGCAAGCCGCGCTGATCCGGTTCCTTTAATCTGATTTAAACTTCTGATTTGATTCTGATCTGGAAACGGATCGACCTGCAAGTTTCTAGAACAGAATAAAGACCAAAACATTTCTCCTCATTTCTGGACACCATCTTACAGCCCTGTTGCAGGGAGCGGTTCCCACCAGTAGGTGGCAGAATTGCTCCATTTCAGCCATTTTAGCCAAACGTCAGAGATCTTGGAACAGGTAAGGGGACCGA
Source organism: Poeciliopsis retropinna (assembly GCA_010277075.1). NCBI lineage: Eukaryota > Metazoa > Chordata > Actinopteri > Cyprinodontiformes > Poeciliidae > Poeciliopsis > Poeciliopsis retropinna. Next base: position 59,709 of record VMRM01000035.1, on the reverse strand, counting down.
ACCCGAACACCTGGACTTCGGCAAGATGGCGATTCAGAGCTGCATCCTGCAGCCCTCAACCTGCTACATAAACTGGCCCGTTACACGCCTTTTCATCCCCAAGGTGACCCAAACATCCACGCTGTAAAGTAAGGAGAAATAAGAGTTTTATGAAAGATGTCGGCCGTTAATGAGATCTTCCGAGTTTGAAGAATGCTAACGCTGCTAAGCTAAATATGCACAGCTATGCTGCTGCTAGCGCTGAAACACCGATGGAGATGTCAAGAAAATGTCTCCGGTAAAAGACGGCAACTGAATCAACTCCAACCAACCAACCAAACTCCCACCTGCTGAAAAACAAGCCTCCGAGTCTGAGACCTCCTGAGCTGCGTATTAGCAGCCAGTAAAAGTCTGGATATCAGGTTGACGTCTTTGGAAAACAGATACAAGAAAATTGTGACATGTTTGCCTGCATTACTGTCCAAGTGGAGCAGAACGCGCTGAATGTAAATCTGCTACGAAAAACCTTGAACAGAGGTTTGCTGCAATGAATAAAGAAAAACTCCTGGAGGCTGAAAGATGCAAGACGGAACCTGAAGCTGTCAGAGAGCAAGAAGGAGAAAACCTGAGAGAAAAGGCAGAACAACTTCTCCCAACAATCTTACCGCAATGGGCAGATCAGGCGGGAGATGTGATCGATACGATCCATCGATTAGGGAGAAAAGAAGAGGGACGACCTGTCAGGTCATCCTGCAGTTCACCAGGGAGGCGCCACCAGGAGGGTGGAAAGTCTGCAGTGACGAAGGATTCAGCGGTGTGCAAAGAACAAGGTCTGCGTTTTGTTCAAGATTTTATTAAGGAAGAGAAGAACTGTGTCCTAAGATCACCAAGGCCAGATCCCAGGGTCAGGTGACCTTTTACAGAGGTCACATTGCAGTGATCGATGGCAAGGTGACCTTCTAAGACTATAGATTATTCTCTGTTTATCACATCCTCCTATTAAAAAAACAAAACAAAAAGCAGCAGTTTTTCCTTTTAATACTGAGTTATTTCTCTAAGTAAAACTCTTCTCTGAGCTCCAGAGGTTATTTCTGTTTTGGCTCAAATGAAAAAGGAGAAGTTTTAAGTTTAGTGATGGTTGTGGACGCAGGTTGATTTTTCCATGTTATCATGTAAAGGGCATTCTTAGACTTCTCAAGGCCTTTAGTTCATTTTATCTTAAACTTTTAATTTTAAGGTTTGTGTGTTTAAAACTTTTTTTTTGTTTTCATTTTTATGTCTTTAAAGTCTAATCTCAGGTTTTTGTCGCTGAATATAAGGGGCTTGAGAGAAAATGTCAAAAGGAAGGCAATGTTTATGTATTGTAGGAACGAGAATCCACATTGTGTTTTTCTTTAGAAACTGATTCAATGGACTCTGATGAAACATTTTAGTCAAATCAGTGGAGATCAGATTATTTATTCTCATCTAAATCAGCAGGAGTGGCCTCATTACTGAATAACTGACTGGGAAAATAATTCATCAAAACACGACAGCGATGCCGTTGGTCTGTATTACATGTTGAGGACTCATTAATAATTCTAGGTAATATTTATGGTAACATTTCCAAAAATAAAGAGCTTCTTACAATTATTGAAGTAAATATCGAACAACTGAAACAGACATTTCCTACTAAATATGTTTTATTAGGTGGGAACTGGAATATGGTTCTGGACGAAGCTCTCGATAGAAACCCAAACAAATTTACAAAAGTCCATCCAAACCAAATTCTGTCTGATTTCTGTAACAGCTTGGAACTTATTGGCTAATGGAGACACAAACATATTAATGAAAATCAGTTCTCTTGGTTTAAATCAGACGCTTCAAGCAGATCTAGGATAGATTTTTGGGCAGGAACAGATGATATTCTCAAACTAACTTCATTATGTAGTTTGTCTCCAACTCCTCCTATTGATCACTGCAGCATTAATTGATTAATTACTCATCTTCCTCAGAGTTTGAGACATGGAGGGTATTGGAAATTCAATGCAAATCTATTAGAATATGAATTATATTGCAGAGAAATCAAAGAACCAGTGAAAAAGATTCTGTCAGATGATTCAATAATAACTTACACCAAAAAATGGGAATACCTAAAATATAAGATACAGGCTTACTCTATCTCGTTTAGCAAAAAGCTAAAAAGAAACAATGACCTGGAAGAAGAAAGATTAGTTAAAGAGTTAAACCTATAATGTGTTAAACAGATGCTGACAAAAATAACCTCCTGACCTACAAGCTAAATTAGACTCAATCTATGAAAGAAAGGAGCTTCAATCAGATCCAAGTGGACTGAAGAACAAAACAGTTCAAACTTCTGCAAACTGGAAAAGAGGCAAGTTAAACTCATTCAATCCCTTTTATTAACAACAATAAATGTACAGACCAAATTCTAACTGCAAAAGAAATCAGCAACTTTTATCAAAACCTTTATTGCTCCTTTCTCAACCCCAGACTGCGACCTTCTGCTAGTCAAAGACTTCGTCCCTCAAATCTCTGAGGATTTCAAGGAAAACTGCGGCAAAGATATTAATATGGTGGAACTAGACAGCGCCACCATGTGGTTGAAACTGGATAATCATCTTTTTCTACTGAGTGCAAACAGGAACATTTTGGAGAAACTTTCAGGACTGGATCTCAGCAGAACTTTCCCTCCATCATCCCTTCAACAGAGGATCTAATATTTGGACCCACAGAGACACAAGAACCTGGTTCTGAACAACCTGGTGATCTTCACCAAATCCTTCATCCACTGCTGTAAATGGGGAAATAGAAAACCTTTAGACCTTCTGATGGAGAACCTCTGCAGAACCTTAAAGCTGATGAAAAACAAACATGCAATAAAACTCCTACAATAATCTGAATTTATTTGGCATCTAATGCAGAGTTGGTTTTTCTTGCTGAGCTCTCCCTCTGATGTCTGACAAATTGTATTTATTTCTGTTATTTTACTTTTTTTTATTTGTTTTATAATTATATGTGAGCCTTAAGCCTGTAAAACTTGATTTCTTCATGCAAGAACATGCCTCGCGATTTTGTAAATTGTTCAGTGTTTAATTAAAAGAAAAAGAAAAAAGAACCTGAACACCTGGACAGTCGGAATACGGCAACACGAACAGAACAAAAAGGTTAAAGAAACAATGCAAACACAAAAACAGAGGGACAGTTTTTTCCTTTATTAAGAACTTGGCACCCGGTTGGCACATTTGATCAATTTACTTCATATAGCACCAGAGAAAAGCTGATTCCTGAGTATTTTTATCAAGACACAAACATAAAAACTTTCTCATTTAATAATAAATCACAGTAAAGGTTCAAAAACAATTCCAACACAAACAAAAATAATCAGAAACTAAAAACTTCATCAGTTACATCATGTAAAATTTGTGCAAAACATTTCAACAGCAAAACCTTTAAACCTTTTCCTGACTGAATCCTGCTGAGTTTGGAGCCAAGAAGCAGAAAATAACATTTAAATGTAACTTTATTATCATGTAAACGGTCAAGATTTAATAAAATCAAATTTTTCTGTCTTTAATTTTAATCTCAGTTCTGATGATGAGTTTCTTATTGTTTTTTTTTAAAATATATTTAAAACTTTATTATGAATACGTTCATCACTAAGGTGAAGGTTACCCTAACCTTCTGCAAATAAAAAAATATTTAAATTAATTATTTGAAGATCAAATTTGAGGTTTTAAAGTTTTGATGAAAAGTTTGGATTCATTTTAGTTTATGAAAATCGAAATAAGCCCCGTACATTTTAAACCATTTTTGTGTGATTTTATGACGTTAGTGATTCCCAATGTTAAGAATCTTCCATAAATAAAGGATTGTTTCCGTTAACAATCAGGACAGAAGCAGAGCGAGGCTCAGCGTGGAGACGCCCAGCAGCGACGCGGCCAGCGGGCGAGCGGCGGCGCCCTGGAAGCTGATGTATCCCGGCAGCTCGTCGCTCATTTTGCTGTTGATCCAGGTCTGGTAGTTGGAAATTCGGGCGTAAACTCCCGGAAACCTGGGCCGGGCGCAGCCATTCCCGAAGCTCACCACGCCGGCCTGGACCCACACCGTCCCGGTTTTGGTGACCAGAGGTCCGCCGGAGTCTCCCTGCGCCACAAGAATGGCTTCAGGTCAGAAAGCTTGCAGCGTGACCTTTAACCCCTTAGAGGGAGGGACAGGTAACTCACCTGGCAGGAGTCCTTCCCTCCGTTGGTCAAACCGGCACACAGCATGTTGTTTGTTAACTTGATGTAGGAGGCGATGCACTGGCTGTTAGACACAACGGGAACGTCCACTTCCTGCAGCGTCTGAGAACTACCTGCAGGGGGAGACAACGGACCAATCAATGATCAAATTTTCACTGATTCTATCAGTAAATCCCTAACTGATCAGGAATTCTTGACTGCTATCTGAGGAAACATCGCAGAACAGGCTGAGCCACAGACACACCGCCTGGAAACACCTGCACAGGTAAACAAGATCCCACCTGAGATGTGACACTAAAGCAGAACAGAAAATGGGTTTTCCACTCTACTGTGAAAACGTTCTAGTTTCAGTGGCTGTAATAGAGCACTTCCTGTTTGGGTGGATGTGACAGACCACTTCCTGTTTACAGACTACTTCCTGTTTACAGACCACTTCCTGTTTACAGACTACTTCCTGTTTACAGACTACTTCCTGTTTACAGACCACTTCCTGTTTGGGTGGCAGTGACAGACCACTTCCTGTTTACAGACTACTTCCTGTTTGGGTGGCCGTGACAGACCACTTCCTGTTTACAGACTACTTCCTGTTTGGGTGGCCGTGACAGACCACTTCCTGTTTGGGTGGCCGTGACAGACCACTTCCTGTTTACAGACCACTTCCTGTTTGGGTGGCCGTGACAGACCACTTCCTGTTTACAGACTACTTCCTGTTTGGCTGGCCGTGACAAGCCACTTCCTGTTTGGGTGGCAGTGACAAGCCACTTCCTGTTTACAGACTACTTCCTGTTTGGCTGGCCGTGACAAGCCACTTTTTTTAAAGAACAAAATCTGTTGCTGACAGAAGCAACCAATGTGAGAGAATAAATTGTGCAGTTCAATGACCTCTGACCCCTGATATCTGACACCTGCATCTCCTTGACCTCTGACCTTGTGCAGGTGAGTTTAAGTGCAGTATGTTTTCTCTCCACTGGCTCCTGACCCGGTTAGCTGTTCATCGTTTCTCTGTTCAGACCTTAAAGCTTTGGCATCACTTCTCTCCCAGTGGCAGAACTTCCTCTCTGAGGTCAAAGTTCAGCAGACGCCTGCTGATGACCACCTGACCCAGTGTGTTGAACCAGAGAGAGAGCTGAACCGTGCAGGACCCCTAGAGGGCGCCACCGCTCCACAGCCCTGCTGTTCCTACGCATCATCGTTGCCTTCAGCGAAACGACAGGAAGTGAATCTTACTGCCGCCCTCGCGGAGGGTCCCCCAGCCGGTGACCCAGCAGTCCAGTCCGGACGGGAAGACGCTGCCGTCGGCGGCCAGGCAGACGGGCCGGACGTAGTCGGTGAAGGTGACGGTGGAGGACAGCTGCACCAGGGCCACGTCGTTGTCATATGTTGCTGAGTTGTAGTCCGAATGGACGATGATCCGCGCCGCGCTGCGGGACACCGCGTTAGCGGAGGACGTCAGACTCTGAAGGCCGAGGGAAACGGTGACGCCCGACGTGCTGGTGCTGAAAGAAACAGGCGACACTTTGTTTATGGGCGAACTCCGAACCCAACGCTGGAAACTCCCGCCAAGAACGTCTTATTTATGACTTAAATATCAAAAACATTCCCAACAAGACAACTAGTTCAGGATTATTTGGCTGACCTCCGTGAGTCTAAAGCCGCCTGCTTCTTTGGAAATCTGTGTTTTTGTATGTCCAACAATTTCCAATAAAAAAACTTTTGTTCACTTCCTGTTCAGCGGCGGTCCCAGGCTGCAGCAAACAGGAAGTGGGACAGACCGCTGTCAGTCTCAGACCTTATATGGAAATGGGACCTCATTGAAGTGAAGGGGTCTATTACTGCCTCTAGTGGCGTGGGGTGGTAACACAACTAATATAATTACTAAATCAGACTACCACAGGTCTTTATTGTTTATTATTAATTAACAGCATATTTTTTTCATTTTCTTAAGGCAGTAGACATGATTATTAAATGAGATAAACAAAACCTGAAAGTGATTCCTGTTTCACTTGATGGCCAACCTGTTGAAACTGAGGCTAATTTTAAATTAGCCGACTGTTCCTGGAGAGTCGACTCAACTTTTCTGAAAACACTTCCTATATCTTTAAAAACTGTTCTTAGAGACTCCATCTTTAAGATCCAGTGATCTCGGGGTGTAGAACCTGTAGTTAGGTCAAGGTCATTGAGTTAAAATGTTAAAAGTTAACATTCTAACATGAGTTTTAACTTTTCATCTCCTCGGCAGTCTAACAAACAAAAAGTCTTCATGATTTACTATTAATTTTGGCATAAATAGTAATGCTAAAATCTGTTGAAAGTTTTAATAAAACTTTCACTGGCAGGTAGAACAGCAGGTAAATGGTGATGAAACCAAAAACAACTTTATTGTCTCAACAGTTTGCTGAAAGATCCTGGAAGATGGCAGGAGTATTTTATCAGAGAGCATCCATCCTCTGGGTTCATCAGTTTGACCCTCTGAGCTCATGAAGGCCTTACTGTTTTCCTCTGGCAACTAAGAATCTATTAGAAATCATTGACAGGAAAATAATTATTCTTAACCAAACTAAATGATAACATTTACCTGTAGCTTGCTGAGTGTTTTGCTCTATTCACAAATTGTTGATAATGTGATTCTATGAATATGATTTATAACTGATGGAGATATTATTTATAATGTATAAAAGTATTGTTTATGTCATTTAATTAGCTCTACATCCTTAAGGAAATGAAAAAATATGGTGTTTTGTAAGATATTTATCTTTTACATTGCCAGTAATGCTGAAATTAATAGTAAATAGTGAAGACTTTGTGCTATTCTGATTTAGTAATATAATTATTTAGTTGTGTTACCTCCCCACGCCACTAGAGGCAGTAATAGACCCGAAAAGATGCGACTAATGAGCAGATTTAGAAGAACACAGAAAGCTACAGAATCTGTTAAAACTGTGATCTGAGCTGAAGTAAATAAAAGAGAAAGATTCAAATACAACTTGAGAGTGAAAATTCTTCCTAAAGGTGAAAATATATCAGATTTAAAAAGAAAATAAAAACAGGAGACCGCGATTATATAGGAAATAGCGCCCCCTTCACTTCCGGAGTGCAATGATCCCATTTCCATATAAGGAAAGAGACTGACAGCGGTCCGCCCTTCCTGTTCGCTGCAGCGACGTCCGTCTCTTTATTTGTTTATTTTATTTTTGTTTATTACCATCATATACAACAAACATGGAAAAGTCTGGTAAGTTCGGGATTTTAGGGAAAAGCCAGTAGTGAACATCATAACAGAAAACTTTACACACATTGATAGAAAAGATGTTCAGTCGACTCGACCAGCCGATGTGGGTTAGCCCAGCGCTTCTCAGTTCCAGTCCTCAGCCTCCTGCTCTGCATGTTTTAGATGTACCTCTATTGAAGAACAGCTGATTCAAATGATTGCATGACCATCAATGCTACAGAAGCCTGTTAATCTCCCACATATTCAATCCAGGTGTATGGCACAGGGAAACACCTAAAACATGGAGGGCAGGGGGCCTGAGGACCGGAACTGAGAAACACAAGCTATTAGTGGAAGGTTGTTTGTCGGTGGCGAATGTTGGTTCTCTGAAGCGTTTGTTGGTAAAAGTTAAAGGGACGAAGGTGTGATTTGGAGTTAATTTGTAGATTACTTTAAACAAAGGAGTGCGATGGATGAATGTGAAGAATTGGGTGATTCAGATAATTGTAGTATAAATAGTGATTATTGTAAAGGAAGTGCAAAAACAGGAGACTGGCAAACAGTGAACCGAGGAAATAAGAAAGGAAAGGATTTGATTCTGATGAGGAAGATAAAAGAAATGAAATGAAAGTGATTTTTAGGGTCCAGAACCTGGTGCTTTGAATCCTTTAAAAATAAGTGAGGAAATATATAAAGCAGTAGGTGAGGTGAAAGCAGTGAAAACGTTAAGAGATGGTAATCTATTGGTGTTATGCAGAGATGGAGATCAGGTGCAGGGACTAATGAGATGCAAGACATTATTGGGAAAAACAATCAAGCCACAAATATGACAGGACAGAGAAAAAGTAATGGGAGGAATATCTGGAGTATCAACTGATCTGACGGAGGAAGAGATTAAAGGTCATGTAAAAGGAGCTCATTAAAGTGAAGCGCTTATTTGCTACAAGACAAGGAGTTAAAAGTTATCAGTTATGTTAGTCCTAGAAGAGGATAGATTACCTGACAAAGTATTGATTGGGTATGTCAGTTACACAATAAGGCAATACACCCCTCCACCAACCAGGTGTTTCAAATGTCAAAGGTTTGGACATATTGCTGCGGCTCAGGCCAGGTGTGGAGGGGAGCATGAGTATGGAAAACGTTCTGAAGGAACTAAGTTACAGTGGTGTAATTTTGGTGGGGAACATAGTTCTGCACTTAAAGGATGTGAAGCTCATTAAAGAGCAGTGCAGGTACAAAATGTATGAGTAAAGGAAAAGTTACCTCTGCAGATGCAGTTAAAAAGGGAAGTAATTTAAATGTTAATGCTAAAAGCATTTCTATGCCCCAAACTCCATGTCAAACAACAGAGCAAATATAAAGCCAGAGAACTTTAGGAAGTACAATGATTGTGGAGAAGAGGAAGTTTGTTGCATTTATTGTGGAAGTAATAAATTGTTCAGCACAGACATAGGAGAACAGAGCGAATTAAAATAATAATTAAAGCAGCAGAAAAATATCTTGAGATGGAAAACTTGTCTTTAGAGTCAATCAGTGAAGTTTTAACAACTGGAATAAATGAAAGTCAACGATCCACTAATGGTGAAATTTGATGGTTTTATCCATATTACAGTGGAATGCTATTAGCTTAATTGCTAATGAGTTTAAATATTTTATTGAAAGACACCATGTTAAACTAAATATAGTCTGTATTCAAGAAACTAAGTTAAAACCATCACTTGATTTTATTCTTCATGGATATGTAGCGTTACGTAAAGATAGAAATCCAGATGCAGGAGGAGGTGTTGCCATATTTGTTGGGTATTAGTTATAAAGCTTTGAATATAAATGAAGAAATAGATGTTATAGGGGTTGAAGTATGGATTAGTAAATCAAAGTTTAATACATTTTTATAACCCTTGTAAAAAGATAAGTAGAGAAAGACTTGATAGTATTTATGTGAAGGAAAATGGAAGAAATATTTTCTGTGGAGATTTTAATGCTCATAACACTTTATGGGGAAGTAAAAGAACTGATGAAAATGGGAACATAACTGAGGAGTTTATGGATGATAAGTGAATGTGTCTAAATGATGGAAGAGGTGCTAGATTTGATGAAGGGTATGGAGCAGAATCAGCAATTAATCTCACTATAGTGTCAGATCAGATAGCAGGAAGTAATTAATGATAAACCTCTGATCATTATCCTATTCTGCTTAAGTTGTATAGTTTTAAGGTAGTAATTGAAGAAAATTGGTTTCCTAAATGGATAATGAGAGAGGCTAATTGGGCAATATATAATAAGATGGCAAGTGATAAACGTATTGAGATTATGCCAAATTTAAGCAATAATATTGAAGAATTAAATTCAATGATTACAAATATAATATGTGAATCTGCAGAAAAGACCATTGGCAAATCCACTGGATTAAAGGAAAAGAAAATGGATCCTTGGTGGAACAATGAATGTAAAGAAGTTATTAAAGTTAGGAATAAATCATTTAGACGGTTAAAATTAAATCATTCATTTGATAATTTAATATCATACAAAAAAGCACAATCTAAAGTTAATAGAATAGTGAAATTATCTAAAAAGAATTATTGGAGGGTTTTTGTAGTACAATTGGAACAGAAGTTGAAGTAAACGAGATCTGGGGAATGATTAGACGGATGGAAGGAATCAGAAGGGATTTTTCTTTATTGATTAAGGGTCGATAATTAAACATAATCAGTGTGAAGCTATGAACAAGGAAAACGCAGAGGTGTTTGCTAGGTCCTTTGTGGAGGTGCTTAGTTCTCAAAATTGATCAAATGAAAATTATGGAGATGGGAAATGATTGAAGATAATAGAGAGATTTTAAATAGGAAAGAGACAGAGGGAGGTGTTTTAGATAAAGATTTTACATTGTTTGAAATGAATAGAGCTTTGATTGGAGTTAAGAATACATCTCCAGGTAAAGATGCTACAGGATGATTGAGCAGTTATCAGATGAAGGAATAGTTTTAAAGTAATAAAATATGGTAACAAGGTGAATTGCACTCCAGTTGGAAACATTCAGTCGTATCGATAGTAAAGCCAAGTAAGGATAAAGTAGAGGTAAAAAGTTACAGGCCTATAGCTCTTACATCTAATTGATGTAAATTGATGGAAAAATGATAAGAGATTAATGTATGAATTAGAAAAAAGAGGTTTTTTATCTCCTTATCAGAGTGGTTTTAGGAGTGGACTGTAGATCCAATTGTTTGTTTAGGAAATGAAATAAGAAAGACTCAGATAAATAAAGAAATTCTTCTAGCTACATTTTTGATATTGAAAAAGCGTATGATTTATTAATTAAGATGGATAAAATGGGAATAAAAGGGAAAATGTTTAATTGGATCAAGGATTTTTTAAAGAATAGATCAATAGAAGTAAGAGTTTATGTAAATTATTCAAATGTTTATGCTATACAAAATGGAGCTCCACAAGGGAGTGTATGTAGCCCATTGTTTTTTAATATAATGATTAATGATATTTTTGATAATATAGATTTTAGAATTAGTAAAGCTTTATATGCAGATGATGGAGCATTATGGGTGAGAGGAGGCAATATTAGTATTTTAAAAAACAGAATGCAATCAGCAATTAATAGAGTTGAAAGATGGTCGCATGAATGGGGATTTAATTTGTCTGTTGAGAAAACACAAATAATATGTTTTCCAAAGAGAAGGGTTAATCCTACAGTAGGTCTTAGGTTATATGGGCAAAAGTTAAAGCAGGTAAATATTGTAAGGTACCTTGGCGTATGGCTTGATGTAAAACTTTCATTTAAGATACATGTACAGGAGATTATTGATAAATGTAAAAATGGTATTAATATTTTCAGATGTTTGTCAGGGAATGATTGGGGGGCATCAAGCACATCTTTAAGAATATATGATGTTTTAATTCGTTCTGTGTTGCACACTAGTTGGATGTATCGTTTATAAATCAGCTGCTAATTCTTTATTAGATTTAGATAGAATCCAAGCTAAAGCGATCAGGATCTGTTGTGGGGCTTTTAGAACATCTCCAACTCCTGCTCTTCAGGTCATTACCGGAGAAATGCTACTGGATTTAAGACAAATGAAACTGTCAGCAAATTATTGGTTACAAGGGCAGGAGGAAAATCACCCACTAAACAAATATTCAGAGAATGTTGGGAATTTGGCCATAATATAAGGAGTTTTGGATGGGAAGGAAATATTTCAGTTTGGGATAAATAATATAGCATATTGTAAAACTGTAATTAAATCTAAAGTTGCCCCATGGTTATTTGAAATGCCAATAGTACATTTAGAAACCAAAAAAATAGAACAGTCCTGTGGAGGTTTGTATCAAATTATTCAGCAATATTTAGAAATAATGTATGAAAATATTACACAAATATATACAGATGCATCAAAAGAGGAAGATGGTAAAACAGGAATAGCAGTTTATATTCTGAAACAAAAAGTTATTATAAAAAGAAGAACAACAGATAATCTATCAATTTTTTCAGCAGAAATGTTGGTAATTATCTTGGCACTGCAATGGCTGCTGGAGGTGAAGCTTAGCAAGGCAGTTATCTGCTCAGATTCAATGTCTTGTTTAACCAGTATTATAAGTGGAAAATCTGAACGCCATCAAGATCTTCTAGATGAAGTTAGTTATTTGATATATAGAGCAACAAAAACTAGGTATTCAATTCACATGGGTTCCAGCACATAAAGGAATTGAAGGTAATGAAAAAGTAGATAATTTGGCAAAAGAAGCAGTTAAGGCAAGAGAAATTGAATATAAAGTCCCACTAAGTAGAGCAGAAATTAAAGTAATTATTAAAGATAAAATAAATAACATGTGGCAGGAGAAAAAAGAGGAAGGAATAAAATAAAATACAGGGGCAGGTTATCATGGAAAATAATAGTATAACAAATAGGAGAGAGGAAATATGGACTAACAGGTTGAGGATTGATTGGGCATACTAGTTTAAATAGTGGTTTAAAAATAATAGAGAAACATCCATCAGGTGATTGTTCTTATTGCGGGGAAACAGATGATGTAGAACATGTTGATTTATTGTAGGAAATATATAAAAGAGAGGAAAGAAATGGACAGGGTGATTGGGAGTTCAGTAAATATGGATAATTTATTAGGGACGCAGCAATCAAATGATATAATTCAAGCACTTATTAAATATTTAAAAGATACAAAATTAGTTGAGAGGATCTAGTTTGTATGTTTGTGTGAGTGTATGAGTGTGTATATAATTTAGTTAATTTAAGTTTTGAAGATAAATAAGGAAAATTAATTTCTGAATTACATCTCCGTCCAGTTGATGGCGGTAATGAACAAAGTTTATAAACTGCCAGAAAACGCTGTAGAAGAAGAAGAAGTCTCTCTGGTGCTGAACAGGAAGTGATGTCACATGAACGGAACTCACCTTGAAAAGCAGTGCGCGGCAGTGAGAACCCACTGGCTGTTGATGAGGGACCCTCCACACAAACCGCCCTGGATGAGCAGCCGGGCCTGCCACGGCCACGCCCCGGCCGCCGCCGCCTGGCCGCCCACGATCCGCGCGTCGCTCCTGGTGTTGAGCGGCGCGGCGCCGCAAACTGCAGAGACACGTTGGAGCCATCAGGTCACCGGAAACGTCCAGCATCACCAACTGAGTAGTTAGCAGAAGCTAATGCTAAAGCAGCAGCTAATCACTGAAAGGGTCATTTCACCGCCAAGGTCAACTTACTGTCCGCCGCTTCCTGTAGGGCTTGACCTCCAGGAAGTGATTGTTTGAGTTTTGCTAACTCAGGTTTAGCCGGTCAGATTAGAAACTGTTTTCTCTGGAACAAACTGCTGATCTGGGTTAGTTAGCCTGTTATAGCATGAAGAGGCTGGGCCTCATGTTTTAGGATTTATATATGGATAAATTGAATTATAATTTTCTCAGCTTCAAACTTAATATTTAGCTTGATATCTGGACATTTAGTCTGATGCTAAATAGTTTGCTATAAATATTTAGCTGTAAGCTCAAACCAAATAGCTAAATGTAGCTAACTACTTTTACATTTGGAAATAAATATTTAGTTTAAACTGACATTTATAAATGAATGAATAACAGTTAAAACTGCATTATTTTTTATTAAGAAAGATAAATAAGAGATTGTTGCTGTGAGTTTGTCAACGTTAGCAGTGTATCGTTAGCCACCTTGTCGTCTGTTCAAAATGATTTTTCTATTTGTTGGATTTTTGCTCAAAATGAGGAGAGGAAACTGAACTTCAAAATAAGAGCATGGATATAAACAGCTAATTACCTGAGAAATTTTTAACAGTCATTAAGCAAAACTTCACATGTTGAACTTTACTCAGCTGAAAGTTTACAAAGCACCGAGGAAATGAGTGTTTTAGAAGTTTTCTGGAAATTTTTATTGGAAATTTCAAAGTTAGCAAAAATGCTAACATGCTAAGCTGAGAATTTGAGCTGCAATCATTAGCATTAGCATTAGCAGCAGTGTTTCCACACCTGGAATAATAAATAAAGTGTCAGTAACTGATTGTAAACTGGAGATCTCCAGTTTACAACTGCTGAAATAATGAACCGCAGGAAAACCTCTGCAGGTCTTCCTCCTCATCCTCCTCATCCTCTCCTGTCCTTACCTTTTCAGCCATTCCTCCAGTCCTGATTAAAGTTTTTTTAATCTTGTTAATCGGCTTCATTCCTCTTTCTCGCCTCTTCTCAGACTTCTACCTGATTTATTTCTATATCCAGCCTCTGTTGCAGCTGACCAGGTGTTCTAACTATCCGTGCTGCCCATCGATCCGTCCTACCAGGTGGTGATGCTGCATCACAATCTGCTGACTCAGCAGATTTCTTATTCTACTTGTGGAAGTTTCATTTCATTTTCAGATTACAGTAAGTTTTATTAAATTTATTTTATATCTGGCTTTCATTGAGCTGCTGTTTCACTTCATGGTTTTACTTTACATGACAGCAGCTGATAATTATATTTATGGCTTTGGTCTGCAAAGTCATTACTGTAAAGTTATTGTTAATCAGTATAAAAGATGTTGTTTTGTAGCTATTTTGTCCCTATACTTTAAAATAATTTACTCTAATCACACTCTTTTTTTATTAAAGTATGTGTGACTGGAGCTGTAAAAGCCTGTAATATTAGTGCATATTAATCATATCCATCATTTCAGTGACACATTGTGGCTGCATTTAATAAAGTCGCTCAAACAACAGATTCATGCAGAAACATCTGCAGTCATCTGGATTTAATTCCAATGAAACCAGTTTGGTTCTTACAAACGCCTCTGCATTAAAATATTGTAGCAGGTAGATATTCTAGTAAAGGATCAGATCCATCTGCAGCTTTTCATTTTAACGGTAGGATATTCAGATGGAGGAAGTGATCTCATGGTTTCATCATGATATCAATTGTTCAATGCTAAGCTAACCATCACTGCTAAGCTTCCACTTCAGTCACTCAAATAATCCAATATATTTAACATGGTAGCAGTTTTAGACGGGTAGCACGGACAGACAGCTATCTATCTATGGTAGGATAATCTGACAGGTAGCTCAGATCGTCAGAGCTCGGGTTTACACCTGCTGCTGCTCAGGTGTGTTGGAATCATGGCAGCAAACCAGCAAACTAACCGTCTGATGAGGTAGCATCACTCGAAGGTCCAATAGATTTTTTTCTGGTCCGATGTGTTTCATTCGGAACCAGGCAGGACTTAAACTGGAATCTGGATTCTTGTTTCAGAGGATTCTCAGTTCTTCATAATAATCTTTCACAGATTTCAGAAGGAATGTGATGAGAACTCACCAGCAAGCTGCGCGTTGCTCCCTGTGGGAGAAAAAGCAGATGGTTATTCACAGTTCTGACCGGACCGGTTCTGACCGGACCGGTTCTGACCGGACCGGTTCTTCCTCCAGGCGAGGCTGGGGGAATTTTCAAAAACAAAGCAGGAATTCAACTCTTTCTGCAGGTAAACAGGAGCAGGTGATGATCCGCAGCGGTGACATCATCACGGCCCGTCGGCTCAACATGCAGCATAATTTATATTAATGTTTTATCGTCTGACCGAAATGAAAGCGTTTTTAAATTTCATTGGTTTGATTGTATTTAATTTATTTCAGTGAATAAAACGTGAATCGAAAAGGAGGAACTGGAAACATTCAGGCTGTTTTACTGGGTTCCAGTTGAAACCAGTCTGAATAAAAACCGGTTTTCTGTTTTATCAGATCTTTGCTGGTTTTTTTGTGTTTCATTTCTGTTCATCTTTGAGTTTCAGGAGGTTTTCCTTCAGTCCTGGTTTCTCCAGAAAACAATGAGCTCGTCTCCTTCTCCCTTTTCTCTCACTCAAGTTTTTATGTAAATTTTAACTTTTTATCAAAAGAACGTTTTGGTCTCTGCGCCTCACAAGAGATTCAGTTTGAACATTAAGCTGCTCTGAACAAACTGGGTTCATCCTGATGCAGGGAGGATTTGAACCTTTGTCAGGACACCAGATTAAAACATGTTATTGTTGGAGATGTGAACCAAATAACAGAAATGTGGAAACAGACGATGGAGTTTAAATCCTTGTGAGCAATAATGAACAGATAAGTTTGGAGAAGAAACGGCCTCAGATTGGCTCTGACTTGGAGTTTCAGGTCTGGACTCTGCTGAGTGAAGCGTCCATGTTGGTTTGTGGTCGGGATCAACTGGTTGGACTGGTTTCAGCTAAAGGACAGACTGTCATCATTTCTGTTTTCTGAGGTGTTTATTGTTGACTCTATCTCATTGTTTGGCGTTTCAGGTATTTATGCATCTAAACCATCATGGAACAAGATTTCCCAGAATCCTCTCTGTCAGATAGTATTACAATGATTCATGCTCAGGACAACGTCGCACCGACAGCTGGCTGCTTCTGCACGTTATCTGACATAAAATAAGATGAAAAGTCATTTTAATAATCTGTGAGGAATCCTGATAAAGAAACAACAGCTTAAAACTGGACTCGGAAGAACTGGGACCAGTTTGGGAAACATTTTGTTTTATTTCTGCACTGCTTGGTTCTTTGTTCTCTGTTTACTGAGCCAACAAGGTCAAAGTTCACAGGAAGGAGAAAGCATGGAAGCTTTCAGGTTCACAACAGTAACTAACGGACCAATTAAAGTTTTCCAGCCTCAGGATTAAAACAAGTTATTTTTAGAAAGGTGATGACATCATGACGCACCGTTCCCAAAGGTCAACAGGCTGACCGCAGGTCATCACCTACTGCACCCAACCCAACCTGACCACAGAGTCGGCCTCAGGTCCGCGGGTCTGAGGGAAGAACCGGGTCCATGTGGGTCCAGTGGTTCAGACACGAACAGTGAAGCAGATTTAAGAAGCAAACAGGAAATGCTGTAGATTTCCAGAGACATTTTGCTCCGATGGAGCAGCGACGGCCGGAAACAATCTGAAGGCGAGTCCGGAACCGTTCGGACCATCGCTGGCCTCCTGAACCCGTCTGCTCCAGGAGACATGGACAAACCAGTTGGCCCTGGTGGCTGCTGGTGGCCCCTAGTGGCCCTGGTGGCCCCTGTGGCCGCTAGTGGCCCCTAGTGGCCCTGGTGGCCCCTAGTGGCCGCTAGTGGCCGCTGGTGGCCCCTGGTGGCCGCTGGTGGCCCGGTGGCTCCACCCTAACCCATCCTTCATTCTAAAATTAACTTTTGAATGCTGAAGGATTCCTGCCTGGAATAATCCTGAGTTCAGGTTTGAAAATTAAACTCTTGGTTTTCGCTTCACGTGCTTTTAATTCCAATAAAATCATTAACTTTTAAATAAATTCCTCCTAAATCTCTGATTTGAGGAGTTTAAAATGAGCTGATTAACAAATGTAGCATATTAAAGTTCATTTAGTTATTTTAACAGTTTATTGTGATAATTGTATTTTTAGGTTTGCTGGTCAGATGTCTTGCAGCGCACCGATAAAAAGTGAAACTGTAATGTAAGAACATTTGTAGACAAACCATCTTGTGTTTTTACAAATACAGCAAACAAAGACTTTCTGAAAAAAGCGACAGGAAAAGTTCCCATCTGTATGCAAAATATAGACACAATAATCTCCAACATGAAGGTCTGCTTTCGCAAAACAGTAAAAGAAAAGGTGGAACCAAAACCTTTCTGACTTTACTAAATGTTGAACAGGAGCGTTTATATTCGAGTCAGACCTCAAAGTAAACATTTGAATACATGTCAAAATGTCCCTGGATTTATTAAAGATTAATACTTTCTGGGAGACAGAAGAAAAAAATATACCAACATAATTTTTAGTGTTATACTGTTATAAAAAAGTATATAACTTAGAATAGTTATAATAACCTTTAGTCAAACTGCTTAGTGCTGAGTTTTTAGATTATCATTCATCAAACTTTATTTTATTTTTTAACAGCTGTAGTTTAAATGTTCTGATAAATCCAGAATGACGTCAAAAACTCAGCAGGAACACAACCGATTTAAAGCTGAGCAGGTTTCCAGGTTTCTGCTCTGAACTGTCACCAGGTGAGACTCACCTGCAGCCCAGAGGGTCAGCAGCAGCAGGACGCTGGAGGAAGACGACCTGACCTTCATCACGAAGAATCTCTGGAGTTTCTGCTCTAAAGATGAAGAAATGTTGCTCTGAACCCGACCGACTGCTGATGAAGCAACACCTATCACACACATTCACACAGACACGCCCTCACACACACACCCCCACACACACACACACACCCCGACACACACAGAGACGCACACGCACACATCCCCACACACACACACACACCCCGACACACACAGAGACACACACGCACACACAACAACACCTCCAGACATGGGAATCCTCCCACACTGGTAAATATTATTTCTTTAATATATTATTTGTTTTATTCATTTTTATTTATTTGTTTGTTTATTTAATCCATTTATGTATTTTTATTTTATTAGGGACGGCTCAGGAAGCACGTGCCGAGCATGCAGCGCCCCCTGCTGGTTCTATACACAGATAAACATGCAGCAGAAAGATTGAAGTGAATGAAACCAGATGATCCTGGTCTGCACATCTGGTTGTAAATGATTCTGCTGGTTGTTCCTCATTATTACTCTTCACTGACTCACCAGTCGCACAGACATTTAACATTTAATAAGCAAAATAAACTTTAAATCATCAAAACTCAACAGGAGATTTTCTCACTGCTTTCTGAAGCCACTGATGGCGTCACACATGAAATCGAGCTGTGGGTCAAAGGTCAGATACCTGACCTTCCGGGTTTCAGAGGTCAGGCTGCCGACCAACAGAGCCTGAACGTCAGCTTCCAGGTGAGTCCGGGTGAGTCCAGGTGAGTCCGGGTGAGTCCAGGTGAGTCCAGGTGAGTCCGGGTGAGTCCAGGTGAGTCCGGGTGAGTCCAGGTGAGTCCGGGTGAGTCCGGGTGAGTCCGGGTGAGTCCAGGTGAGTCCGGGTGAGTCCAGGTGAGTCCGGGTGCAGCTGTGTTCACAAACAATCCAGAGTCTAAAAGTAGCTCACAGTGACATCATCTGATACCATGAATAAATCTGTGAATGTGGAGCGGCTCTGCTCCGTCTGTCTTTACTTCCCCTGGCGACGGGATCGACCTCGTTGATCAGTCTGATGATTGATCACTGATGGAGGGTGATCAGACTGG
Organism: Poeciliopsis retropinna; assembly: GCA_010277075.1. Classification (NCBI taxonomy): domain Eukaryota; kingdom Metazoa; phylum Chordata; class Actinopteri; order Cyprinodontiformes; family Poeciliidae; genus Poeciliopsis; species Poeciliopsis retropinna. The sequence continues at coordinate 40,625 of VMRM01000035.1, read as the reverse complement.
AGGGTTCAGCCATGAACCCTCCAGCAACAGTCATGATGACCTCAGGTCCTCATGGCGGTGAACTGCATTCCCTTTGCTGCCGTCTAGTGGACAGAAGTAGAACAGAAACGCTGCTGTCTTCCTTCACTGATTCTGCTCATTTTTCAGAAATGTTTCCATATATTTTGTTTCAGTTGAAATATTTTATTTCTCTCCATTAAAAGCTGGAGAACATAATAAATCTACATGCAGGAAATACTTCATTTCCCATAAACTCCTCCAAATAAACTGATCTAATATTTCTAGTTGGAGTTTCAATCATAAGACGACTTTGTCGTTGAAACAGATCCGATCCGGTTGAACCTGCAGAGTCCCAGTCCTGCAGCGGCTCCAGGTCCTCCGAGTCTCCTTCAGTTTAAAACCGGAAATATCCGACAGACCGAATAAACCTTCGGCCTTCAGGAGGATTTCTGCGCTTTATTAACCCAACATGCTGATATTTTGCTCTAATATTGTCTCCGTCATTCCGGGAGCTTCTGGAAATGCTGTGAATTCATCGGGCTTTTCTGTCACTTTCTGACATTTTCTCGAAGCGACCAGAAGCCGGGAGAAAGTTCTAGCGGGTGACGTCATGACGCACGGTGCCTCGCCGCGCTCTGTGATTGGCCGAAGGCTGGAGAAGCAGCGAGAAGTGAGTGAGGGGGTTTTAAATAGCGGTGAGGGCGAAGCTGAGACAGTTAGAGACTCGGAGAGCTTCAGGGAACATCAGGAGATCCATCAGAGGAGAAAGAAGCATCAGGAACCTGTGGACGACAGTAAGTTCTAACTTTTCTTCTTCTCTGCTCCCGCAGCGACTACAGGCTGAATTCATGCTCTTCTTAACTGGTGGAGGGACAGAGAAACACACCTGGTAGAGTTTAGTCAAAGACAGAAACATGCCCAGCAGATTGTGGAGCAGATGACGTTTGAAAGTGTCCGAGGCGTCGCTGAACGCAGTTTTACAGAAGCAGTCAGACTGGAGCAAAACCTGCCACAAAGTCCAGTAAAAACCTAAAGTGTAGCATCTGAAGTGTTTCTGAGAGGGAATAATCCTCCTTCTCCTCCCCTCCTCCTCCCGTGTGTCTCTGCTGGTTCAGGTCTGAAAGGAAACCCAGCCAAGATGTGTGCAGCTAAAAACGTGGCCATCGGCATCGACCTGGGCACCACCTACTCCTGCGTGGGGGTTTTCCAGCACGGAAAAGTGGAAATCATCGCCAACGACCAGGGCAACAGGACCACCCCCAGCTACGTGGCCTTCACCGACACCGAGAGGCTGATCGGGGACGCGGCCAAGAACCAGGTGGCCCTGAACCCCAGCAACACGGTGTTTGACGCCAAGAGGCTGATCGGCAGAAAGTTCGAAGAGCCGGTGGTGCAGGCCGACATGAAGCACTGGCCCTTCAAGGTGCTGTCAGAAGGAGGCAGGCCCAAAATTCAGGTGGAGTACAAAGGGGAGAACAAAGCCTTCTTCCCCGAGGAGATCTCCTCTATGGTCCTGGTGAAGATGAAGGAGATCGCCGAGGCCTACCTGGGCCACAAGGTGTCCAACGCCGTGGTCACGGTACCCGCCTACTTCAACGACTCCCAGCGACAGGCCACCAAAGACGCAGGCGTCATCGCGGGACTCAACGTCCTGAGGATCATCAACGAGCCCACGGCGGCCGCCATCGCGTACGGTCTGGACAAAGGCAAGTCGGGAGAGAGAAACGTCCTGATCTTTGACCTGGGCGGAGGCACCTTCGACGTGTCCGTCCTGACCATCGAGGACGGCATCTTCGAAGTGAAGGCCACGGCCGGAGACACTCACCTGGGAGGAGAGGACTTTGACAACCGCATGGTCAACCACTTTGTGGAGGAGTTCAAGAGGAAACACAAGAAGGACATCAGCCAGAACAAGAGAGCCTTGAGGAGGCTGCGCACAGCTTGCGAGAGGGCCAAGAGGACCCTGTCCTCCAGCTCCCAGGCCAGCATCGAGATCGACTCTCTGTTCGAGGGCGTGGACCTGTACACCTCCATCACCAGGGCTCGCTTTGAGGAGCTGTGCTCCGACCTGTTCAGGGGAACCTTGGAGCCCGTGGAGAAGGCTCTGAGGGACGCCAAGATGGACAAGGGCCAGATCCACGACGTGGTCCTGGTGGGAGGCTCCACCCGAATCCCCAAGATTCAGAAGTACTGCAGGACTTCTTCAACGGCCGGAGCTGAACAAGAGCATCAACCCGGACGAGGCGGTGGCTTACGGCGCCGCCGTCCAGGCCGCCATCCTGACGGGAGACACGTCGGGGAACGTCCAGGACCTGCTGCTGCTGGACGTGGCTCCTCTGTCCCTGGGGATCGAGACGGCCGGAGGAGTGATGACGGCCCTGATCAAACGCAACACCACCGTCCCCACCAAGCAGACCCAGGTGTTCAGCACCTACTCCGACAACCAGCCCGGGGTCCTGATCCAGGTCTACGAAGGGGAGAGAGCCATGACCAAGGACAACAACCTGCTGGGCAGGTTTGAGCTGACGGGAATCCCGCCCGCTCCACGAGGGGTCCCGCAGATCGAGGTCACCTTCGACGTGGACGCCAACGGCATCCTGAACGTGTCGGCCGTGGACAAAAGCACCGGCAAAGAGAACAAGATCACCATCACCAACGACAAGGGCCGACTGAGCAAAGAGGAGATCGAGAGGATGGTGCAGGACGCCGAGAAGTACAAAGCCGAGGACGAGCTGCAGAGGGACAAGATCGCTGCCAAGAACTCTCTGGAGTCCTACGCTTTCACCATGAAGAGCAGCGTGGAGGACGAGAGCTTGAAGGGCAAGATCAGCCAGGAGGACAAGAAGAAGGTGCTGGACAAGTGCGAGGAGACCATCAGCTGGCTGGAGAACAACCAGCTGGCCGAGAAGGACGAGTACCAACACCAGCAGAAAGAGCTGGAGAAGGTGTGCAACCCCATCATCAGCAAGTTGTACCAGGCAGGGAGGCCCACTGGGAGCTGCAGAGAGCAGGCAGGAGCCCACAGCCAGGGGCCCACTGTGGAGGAGGTGGACTGAAGGACCACTGGAGGTTTCATATTGTAAAAGTCAAAATTGTTTACCTTGTTCTGTTGGTGAGACTTGAATATATTGTTGCTCATTTTTTTCTTTTGCTTTATATTAATAAATATGATTCAATTTAATCTGACTGGTTTCTTTGCTTCCACAAGTTAAAGTTTTCTAAATGTTAGTTTAGATTGGTCTTCAGATTTCAGTGGTTAAGAGCGTGAAGCAGCCGTTGGTTCCCTGGAGCAGCTGACCCTCTCAGTCACTAAGGTTAGGCTGCTGCCCTGCCACCCACCAGGACTGGCCGTGGGGTGCAATAAGAACAATCCAGCAGTATCTAAAATCACCAGCAGGTGTCACTGTTTGTTTTCCAACAGGAGAGAACAGGCGGTTCTGTCTGGTTACATCAACCCGTCTACAGCTGCAGGGAGGTTCCTGATGAACCTCTCCTGGTTCACCTGTCTAATATCCTGCTGTGGCACCAGATTCATGAGATTCATGACCTTCTGCTATAAAAAGGTTCATGATCGTGGTGTAAATTAAAAACTAATGTTTTTCAGAAGAAGTGAGGTAATCATAATAATCGATCCCAGATGCCCAGATGTGCGGTAACACACAGCTGCTCTGTGGAAAGGTTTCCCGCAGCTTGCGTCGCAGCATTACCAACTTCATCATCTTCATCTGTATATAGGTCGGTTTATTTTTGAAGCGGAAGTCTCACCGGAAATGGAGCTGGTGCCGCTCGGACTCCCGCCCCTGCAGCCCGGGCCATCTTGTGTTTAGCAGGAACAAAAAAACGGGAGGAGGAACGGGTCCAGATGGAGGATGGGGTGCGGGTTCTAGGCCCACTCTAGGCCGGTTCGGTGGGTCACTATGTCCGGACGGGAATCTTTGCAAGGAAACATCAGCCACACCCCGCGGAGCAGCTGATGGTACCATTAGCCTTCCAGCTAACGCGCTAAGCTATTAGCTCAGGAGCGGCGCAGACCGGAGCGGCGGAGCGGACCGTTACAGACCCGCAGACCCTCCCAGAACCAGCGGCTGGACCGCAGCGTCTCCCCAAAGCCCAGGAGAACCGGGATGGACATGAACCAGGAGTTCTGCTGAGGGGAACCCGCGATATGAGGATCGAGACTGGCTGCTAGCTTTGCTGCTAACCATTAGTTTTTCGGTCCAGAGAGGAACCTCAAGAAGTTGCGGTGAGTTCGGCCACGTCCGGGTCCGAACCTGGGCCCAAAATGGTCCGAACCTGGGGCCAGTAGCGTCAAAACATGGGGGCCAGTAAGGCCAACAGGGTCTCCAGTACAGAAGGTTTCTCAGCAGCCTAAATCTGATTTCTTCTTCCTCCAGGTTAGCTAAATGTTTCCGAACCCCTGAACTACCACGATTCCTTCAGTTAAATCCAGTTTATCTGTTAAACCTGGTTTATCTGTGACATTACTGTAATAAAGATTAGTTGCATTTTAAAATATATATTTGTATGATCCTCTGATTAAAAGCCTGCGACAGACTAGCGACCTGTCCAGGTGACCCCGCCACTCGGAACGCAGCTGGAGAGGCAGCAGCTCCTCCCGACCCCACTGGGGACAAGGATGGATGGATAAAAGCAGTTAATCAGTGTCAGATGTTAAAAGCAGATGTCCTGTTCATATCAATAAATTAACATTGACTTTATATTATTAGTCCCTGAAGCTCAGAGGAACAGATTACTGAGCCAAGTGGAAATATTTGGACTCTAAACATGGAAGCTCAGGTTGTTTGTATGTAGAGTTTGATTTATTTCGTGTTCAGAGTCAGAGCAGCTTCACCAAACAGTGCTGCACTACTGTTGCTGACCCGGTTCTGCAGGTCTTCCATTTATGTTTTATTATTATTATTGTTCAGATGCTTAGTGCTGAAGCTGGTTGTTGTGCTGTTTTAGCCCTTCCTGACGCTGTATATGTCTTTAAACTAGATGTTGCCCACACTGTTGGTGGGCAACATTTACTGGTTGCCCAAAGTTTTTCCTATCTCTTAAAATGTGTAGTTTTTGAAAGGCAGTGTAATAATTTTCTGCAGTCAGCTCAGAGGTTGCTTTCCAAACGTCACCAAGCTTTCCCAGCCATTAGCAACAAGAGGGTTGATTTTCAGAGACGGTGGGATGCGGCTGCGCTCCAGTCCTTTACATCACTTTTTACTCTCAGCTTGTTGTCTGCAGGTGGAGACAAAAGCAAGTTAAGTTTTCAGAAATGTGCTAAAAACCACTGAGCTTCAAACCGGCCGTGACCCGATATGTCAAAGGAGAGGAAATGCCAAAAGATGGGAGACTCCAGCCCTGCTTCTTAGGGTCCTTTGCTGCTGGTTGCTGTGCTGTCTCTGCCTCTGGTGATGCTGCAGATCTTGCTTTGGATCCTTCCTCTGTTAATGAGCCAGATTCTTTTATTCTTGTACAGATGATGAATCTCTATTGTTAGCTTAGCGATCATTCTGAGCAGGCGGCTCAGATCCAGACATGTGACCTGCTTCCCCGTCACTCTGGAGCTGCTTCCTCTTTGGGATTTCCTGCGGCGCCGGCCCAGGCAGGAAGTGAAGGGTAAGGGGCCGCAGCGCACTGGTTCCCATCATCGTTACTGGAACCAGTTCTTCAGTTGAACTGGAGGCTGCTGAGCTTAAAAATACTAACATTGAAACCCTGGATGCAATCTACCTGCACCTCTTACCTGATCTACGCTCCTATTGGCTGGAGGTGAGCAAGGAGGAGAGACCACGTTTAACCGGAAATACAGAAGAGTCAGGAAAATCTTTATTGTTCCATTCATAACAGCATTATCCATCCCAGACAGAAGTGACACGTTGTGTTGTCGTCACTCAGAGCATCTTCAGCCGCTGTTTGTCCAGTAGCAGTCCGTCTGCCAGCTATTCTGAACAGTTCCTCTGACTGAAGACTGTTTTAGTATGTCGTCTCATGCTAACATGCTAACAACTGAATATCAGCTAATCCACCTCCTTTGCTTTTGCTGCTCCTGTTTAATCTCTGTCTGGTTGTTCATTAGAGCGAGGTTGGAGTAGGGGAAGAGAACTTCCTCTGGGGCATAGGGTCAAAGTTCATGGATTATTTGAGCCTCTAACATGCTAGTCAGCTTGTCTCAGTTGTAAAGACAATACCTTGTTGCCAGGGCGACCCATCATAACTATCAGAACGTTAAACGGAGAGCAGCTGTCTCCCAGCAGTGCTTTGTTTCTGGCACTAAAGATGGCCGCCGTCTCTGGATGGATTTCAGAGACGGCTGAGAAACAGGAAGGCTAGCTAACAGCAACGGCCGTCTGTGGAACATCGACTGCAGCTTCTGACCCAGTTCTGACTTGGTTCTGTTGGCTGCAGCTTCTGGCCCGAGTCAAACGGGGACCAGCAGTGGTGGGTTGGGATGTGATGCGTTCACTGACTCAGGCTGCTCTCAGTTCATGTCGCTGTATATGTCTTTAAACTAGATGTTGCCCACACTGTTGGTGGGCAACATTTACTGGTTGCCCAAAGTTTTTCCTATCTCTTAAAATGTGTAGTTTTTGAAAGGCAGTGTAATAATTTTCTGCAGTCAGCTCAGAGGCTGCATTTGTCATTTTCAACCTTTGTTTATTTTTACTGTTTGCCTGTTTACTGAAGTCTGACGCATGTCTCGCCTTGACGATGTAACAGTCAGCTAAGTGCGACTCGGCTGTTTTGACGAGTCTTTGAGGTTTTCCAGGGAACGGTGGGCGTGCAGCCACTCGTCCGGGATCAACAGTCTCTGTCCTTGTTACCATGGAAACCTGGTCTTTATCTCTGCAGGAACTGACTTATATTCGGGTGAAGACCCATTTCCACATCCAGTCCGGACCCGGGTTCTGATCAGACCTGCTTCAGTTCCTCCAGATTTTCCAACCAAGCAGAAAAAGTTTGTGTTCTAGAGACGTCCCGATCCGGGTCCGGGTCCCGGCCAACACCAACACCTGGCCGTCCCTGCATAGTTCCCATTGTCCTCTAATGTTCTCTGCTGTCTCCCATCCCGTCCCAGGTGCAGCTATGCCCTCCAGTGCGCGTGCCGGGAGCCTCAAGGACCCCGATGTGGCCGATCTATTCTGCAGGGACGATCCGGAGAAGCTCTTCACCGACCTCAGGGAGATTGGACACGGCAGCTTCGGAGCCGTCTACTTCGTGAGTACTCAGGTTCTGGAACGACGGCAGAACCGGAACCCACAGAACCGCTCCGCCGATTGGGACCGGTTTCTGAACGCGGCGCTGCAGAACTCCATGTGAAACCAGGACCGGAGTGGTTTGGATCATAACAGCCTCCTCTCAGCCTGAATCTGAGAGCAATCAGACAGAGCAGAGGAGGTCTAAAAACGTGTGCGTGCACGCGTGCGTGCGTGTGTGTGTGTGTGTCCTGTAAGCTGGGCCTGAGTGGGAGGCAGACGTTCTCTTCCACGCTGCTGTGAGATGCTCCTGAGAGTGTCAGAGCCTCTGCAGAAACAGCAAACATCCTGTAGTGCGCGTATGTGCAGACACACACACACTAAACTGAGGTAAATTAGTTGTTTGCTAATGTTTCCCTGAAACCTGTCAGAAAGTCTCCTGTTGAGATGGGTCGGTTCCATTATGAATTATTCAATTTCATCTGGATTGGATATCAGTCTATTTCCATGGAAACGACGACTCATCATAAACTTCTGAACCCATGGGCGTAAATCCCGGGGGGGTGGAGAGGGGCCGGACCACCCCAATCCTGGAGAAGTCTATAATTGGCCGCCCAAATAAATGATGAAGGAAATCCTTGTATTTAAACATTATCAATATGAAAAAAGCAAGAATGAATCTTTAGGTCCAACCTTTGTTACAACCAGGTCCCTGTCCCGGTACCGGTTCTGGTTCCGGTCCCTCCCCCTGATTGGACGTTCGTTCTTCTGTGTCTCCAGGCGCGTGACGGACGCAGCAATGAGGTGGTGGCCATTAAGAAGATGTCCTACAGTGGCAAGCAGACCAATGAGGTAAACGCTCCGTCCCCGTGTGATGTCATGAGTTCCTGAGGCTGTGACTCCGCCCACCAGCGTGCTCTGAGCTCACTTCCTGTCTGCCAGTAACTGCATCATGTTGTGATGTACAGAAATGGCAGGACATCATCAAGGAGGTGAAGTTCCTGCAGAAGCTGCGTCACCCCAACACCATCGAGTACCTGGGCTGCTACCTGAAGGAACACACGGCGTGGGTAGGTACCGGCGGCCACGGTTCTGCCTCCTCCGGGTCGGTCCCCGCTAACTGTCTGTCTGTCTGTCCCTCAGTTGGTGATGGAGTACTGTCTTGGTTCGGCCTCTGACCTCCTGGAAGGTCAGTTGAGCTCTGTGTGTTGGCCATCTTGTCTTCCTGCTGGGTCTGACCTTGTTTCTGTCCTCAGTCCACAAGAAGCCGCTGCAGGAAGTGGAGATCGCCGCTATCACCCACGGAGCGCTGCAGGGTCTGGCTTACCTGCACTCTCACAACATGATCCACAGGTACATCTGCTGCCTAGCTCCGCTAGCACTGTTAGTGCCATTAGCTCCTTTAGCGCTGCTAGCTCGGCTAACTCAGTAAAGTCCATTAGTACCGTTAGTTCTGCTAGCAGTGTAAGCCGTGTTTGTGCCATTAGCTCTGCTAGTTCTATCACCATTAGCTCTGTTAACAGTTAGTTCCAGTAGCTCTTTTAGCACCATAGCTCCACTAGCTCTGTTGGCTCTGTTAGCTCTGACAGCTCCTTTAGCGCCATTAGCACTATTAGCTATGTTAGCACTTTTAATATCATGAGCTCTTGTCGTCCTGTGAGGTCTGTTGGCTTGTTAGCTTCATTAGCTCTGTTAGAACGGTTAGTGTTAGCACATCTGGGACCCTTGAATCGCCTTCTTCAATGTGCGTATGAATAAAATCACCTGCCTTGCCTTTAGCTCTGTTGGCTTGTTAGCTACATTAGCTCCATTCAGCACCAGTTGCTTCAGTCTCACCTGTTGAGATGTTCTTCAGGTGATGAGCTTCCTTGCAGATGATTGGTGGAAGTTCAGTCCAGAACCGTTCCAGAATCTGGTTGAGGTCGGGTCAGCTGACCCGCTGATATCGGACCCCTGGCTGCCATCTGCTGGACTGGGTCAGGCCTCAGATCCTATCCTGGCAGAATCCTTGAAGAATAATTATTACAAAAGCTGTCAATACTTTTCTGTTAAGAAAATTATGTCAGCAATAATTTTTCCCTGATTATAAATAATCGGTCGCATCACACCAGTCCAAGGGCCATAAATGGCCCCCGAACCGCACTGTGGACACCCCGATTCGAGCTGTTTGAATGTCTACTGGAATATGAAACATGAAACTTATCAATATCAGTAATAATAACATTAATAACTTAATGGAAGCAGATTTTTCCCCTTTTTTGTGGACAGTGCAACATCTGGCTTTTAAATGGTGGATTTCTCTGATTGGTCCAAATCTGCTCCGGTCGTCCTCTGGAGGAGCCGTGCTGCTCACTCCCCCTGGCTCCGGCGGTGCTTTGACTGGGCCGTTTGTTACCTGTTCGTTCTGATGGCGTATCCGCCAAGAAACGGCATGAACCGGTCAGACGGGTTCTGATGCAGGAGCCAATCAGGGGAGGGCTGCTCGCCCAGCTTCACCCTTTCTCTCTAACAGGAAGAAGAACGGCTTGGCGCGGTTCTGATGCAGACTCAGAACGAGTCGGACAGCCTGGTTCTCTAACCGTCGGAAAATAAAAAAAACTGACCATCAGAGCTTCTCTGAACCGTTTACATCCTGGGAATTTGGCGTATCAAACCAGGAAAGGCGCCAAGTTTAGGCGATGTCTGCAGAGCCTTGAACAAGAAATACCACCGGCTCCTCATGTGACAGATTCGAACACAAAGTGGTTCTAAAGGAGATGATGCAAAGCTGTAATCAGTCGTTAATAATCCTGAACCAATCTCTTCAAAAGGTTTGCAGGTTTTCCAGAGATTCAGTTCCAGAAACACAGGATGGCGTCTAAATAAATCTGTTTGCTGCCTTTTGGCTATTATTGTTTGACATCCAGCTTCTAAAAACCCAGACGATGGTCAGCTTATCGATCCGGTTCTGTTTGCCTTCAGACTGAGTCGCACGGCGAGTCATGCAGAACGTTTTCAGGCTGGGCAGGGGAGTGATGTATTCGCCAGATTCGTCATATAAACGACACTAGCAGTGAATTTGGTGCAGAAATTTATGTTACGGACAGCGATGGCTGCAATGGAGCCGATTCAACCATCGCAGATTAAATAAGTGTCGGTGCTTCACTCGGTCCTGGTATCAGGGCGGTTCTGGCTGGGTTCACTTTGTTGTCTGTGGTCAGAACCTCTCACACTATCCACCACCATCTGATGTCCATCCTGGTTCTGCCACAGAGAGAGTTCTGGTTCTGGTTAGGTTCTGGAGGATCGTCTCTAACCGGTCAGTCTGTGTTTCAGAGACGTGAAGGCCGGGAACATCCTGCTGACGGAACCGGGTCAGGTCAAGCTGGGCGACTTCGGGTCGGCCTCCATTGTGTCTCCGGCCAACTCCTTCGTCGGAACGCCGTACTGGTGAGCTCTGACCATCCGGTCGCGAACTGGCCCGCACCGGCCTGAACGGTTCCGTCTGACCCTGGTCTGTGTTGCAGGATGGCTCCAGAGGTGATCCTGGCCATGGACGAGGGTCAGTACGACGGGAAGGTGGACGTCTGGTCGCTCGGCATCACCGGCATCGAGCTCGGTGGGTAAAACCCGACCCGGTGCCCACCTGGGCGGAACCGTCGGGTCCTAACGTGTCTCTGCTCTATTCCTAGCTGAGAGGAAGCCGCCGCTCTTCAACATGAACGCCATGAGCGCCCTGTACCAGATCGCCCAGAATGAGAGCCCAGTACTGCAGTCCAACCACTGGTGAGACACTGTCCGTCCGTCGTCCCGTCTGTCCGTCGTCTCGTCTGTCCGTCCGTCGTCCCGTCCGTCCGTCGTCTCGTCTGTCCGTCCCTCGTCCCGTCCGTCCGTCGTCTCGTCTGTCCGTCCCTCGTCCCGTCCCTCGTCTCGTCTGTCCGTCCCTCGTCCCGTCCGTCCGTCGTCCCGTCTGTCCGTCCCTCGTCCCGTCTGTCCGTCCGTCGTCCCGTCTGTCCGTCCCTCGTCCCGTCTGTCCGTCCCTCGTCCCGTCTGTCCGTCCCTCGTCCCGTCCGTCCGTCGTCTCGTCCGTCCGTCCGTCCGTCGTCCCGTCCGTCCGTCCGTCGTCCCGTCCGTCCTCCCTCGTCCCGTCGTCTCGTCTGTCCGTCCCTCGTCCCGTCTGTCCGTCCGTCCCTCGTCCCGTCCGTCCGTCCCTCGTCCCGTCCCTCGTCCCGTCCGTCCGTCCCTCGTCCCGTCCGTCCGTCCCTCGTCCCGTCCGTCCGTCCCTCGTCCCGTCCGTCCGTCCCTCGTCCCGTCCCTCGTCCCGTCTGTCCGTCCCTCGTCCCGTCTGTCAGTCCGTCCGTCGTCCCGTCTGTCCGTCCCTCGTCCCGTCTCGTCCGTCCGTCCCCGTCTGTCCGTCCCTCGTCCCGTCTGTCCGTTCCGTCCGTCCGTCCCGTCTGTCCGTCCCCTCGTCCCGTCCTGTCCCGTCCGTCCGTCCGTCCCGTCTGTCCGTCCCTCGTCCCGTCCGTCCTGTCCCGTCCGTCGTCGTCCCATCTGTCCGTCCGTCCGTCATCCCGTCTCCGTCCGTCGTCCCGTCTGTCCGTCCCTCGTCCCGTCTGTCCGTCCCTCGTCCCGTCTGTCCGTCCCTCGTCCCGTCTGTCCGTCCGTCCGTCGTCCCGTCTGTCCGTCCCTCGTCCCGTCTGTCCGTCCCTCGTCCCGTCTGTCCGTCCGTCGTCCCGTCTGTCCGTCCGTCCGTCATCCCGTCTCCGTCCGTCGTCCCGTCTGNTCCGTCCGTCGTCCCGTCTGTCCGTCCGTCGTCCCGTCTGTCCGTCCCTCGTCCCGTCTGTCCGTCCGTCCCTCGTCCCGTCTGTCCGTCCCTCGTCCCGTCTGTCCGTCCCTCGTCCCGTCTGTCCGTCCGTCCGTCGTCCCGTCTGTCCGTCCCTCGTCCCGTCTGTCCGTCCGTCGTCCCGTCTGTCCGTCCAATAAGCCGTTCCATCCGTGTCCTCTGTCCGTTCAGCTCCTAACACGTAGTCCCCCTGCAGGTCCGACTCGTTCCGGAGCTTTGTGGACTCGTGTCTGCAGAAGATCCCTCAGGACCGTCCCACCTCAGACATCCTGCTGAACGTAGGCCCTCTGTTTCTGGTTCCGGTTCTGGTCCTGTTTGGGTTCTGCTTGCGGTTCTGGTTCTGTTTAACCCCAGCTATTTCCTGCAGCACCGCTTCCTGAGCCGTGAGCGCCCGCTGACGGTCATCATGGACCTGATTGCGCGGACGAAGGATGCCGTGCGGGAGCTGGACAACCTGCAGTACCGCAAGATGAAGAAGATCCTGTTCCAGGAGACGCAGCAGAACGGGCCGCCGTCCGAGGGCGGCGACGACGACGAGGTACGACCCTCTAGGACAGACGCTGACCCCTCAGAGCGCTGTGATTGGGCGTGCAGCTCTGGAAGTCCCGCCCACTGAGAGAAACTATGATTTCCCCTGTAAACCTGCCAGGGTTTTGTAGTAAAAGATGTGAATTAGACAGGAAATGTAAAAATATGTTACTGGAAAACAGCATCAGTGAAAGTTTTAAATCTACAACTAGTCTTACAAACAACAAATCAAGAAACAATTAAAATGAATATTAGTTATTTGCACTTCTGTTTGATCCAAATTAAGTCAGCAGCTCCATGGGGCCCCAGGGCTTCAGGGGCCTTAAATGATCATATTTGAACACAAATACATAAATGTATCATTTGTTTATTGAGATGATCAATGCAGAGATGAGCAACAAACGGAGATTTAATTTAAACCTGCTAATGTGGCTTTAGCAGCTCTAACATTTTTAATAAGAGCCACAGAAACTGTTTTGGTTGGTGGAGTTTCTCTGATCTCTGGGCTCATCGACTCTAAGTAGACAAAACATTTGATACAGCTTGATGCTTCCTGTAAATGGAAAAATAATAATAAAATAATAATAAAATAATAATAAAATGATATAAAAGCAGCGTGATGCGTGACTACGAGCGAAGGCTCCTCACCGGCTGAACCTGCATGATGAGCTTAGCGCTGGTTCGCTAACCGCTAACGCTCCGACCAACCGGGAACACAGACATGAACTTTACAGCGCCACCTGCTGGGCAGCTGTCGAGATGGAAAAGCCCCACATCATTCTTTGTTCACAGAGATAAATCATTATGAGCTCCTCTGAAAGCCACGACAAATTATTCCTGCGGTTCATAGAGCTGCACAACCAGAGCAGCGCGGCGGGTTTAGACGCCTACCTTGATGCAGAGTTCTCTAAAGAATCATGATTCCTCACGGGAGGTTGATGTAAATATCCACACAGGTCAGCCTGTGTCCAGTTTGACTGAAAGGAGGAGCGCGACCCCTGCTGAGGGAAACTTAAAAGATCAAGCAGAGGCGACGCGCCGCAGCGCTGTGATTGGTCGCTCTGCCAGATTTTAATAATAATCCACTTTTAGGAATAAATCTGCCCCGCCAGCGAAACGCTCAGAGCAACAGAGACGCTTGCAATCCGGCTTATTTAAAAATTAAAAATAAAAATGGAGTGGCTTATTTTTCAATTATTATTTCCCTAAAAACAAACACAAGCTACGGTTAGCCTGGCGGGCCGCCAGGCTTATAATGCACTGGGGGAAACTCTGATGTACAGTTATGTTCATAATAATGGTAGTGTGTTTAAAAAGGTGAGTAAACCTCATAATTCTTCAAATAAATTGTATTTTAATAAACACAAATGCTTTGGGGACATTTTATTTCAAAGCCAAGTAGTTAGTAATTGAATATTACAAGATTTTACAGAAAGTTAAGAAATACAGTGTTCAAAAAACAGCAGTGTTGACAACTTTCTTTACGAACTCATACACAAACCAAGAAATGCCATAAGATTAATCTTTTTTCATCGATACTCAGGCATGAAAAATCAATAAATATTGTAGAGTTGATCTAATTTTAGAGGCACCAGAACCGGGTCGGGTTGCTGTGCCGCCCTCATGGTGTGTGTGTGTGTGTGTGTTTTAGGAGGTGGAGCCCTACCTGCTGCAGGGCGGCACAGTGAACAGCATGGAGAGCTCCCAGTCCGTTCCCAGTATGTCCATCTCGGCCAGCTCCCAGTCCAGCTCCGTCAACAGCCTGGCGGACGCCTCCGACGACAGCAGCGGCGACATGGCCATCCTGCAGGAGGGCGAGAACACCGTCACCTCCAACAGCTCCATCATCCACCGCCCCACAGTGAGCCCAGGGCCCGGGTCGGGTCGGGTCTGGTCGGGTCGGGACCGTCTCTAACGCCTCCGTCCTCTGCAGGGTCAAGACAACATCTACGACGACCCGTACCAGCCGGAGCTGGAGCAGCCGCAGGCCCCCTCCGCCGGACGCCGCCGGGCCTTCTACCGGAACCGGGACCACTTCGCCACCATCCGGACCGCCTCCCTGGTAGGTTCCGGAGAGGACGGGTCCCGGCCCGTGTCCAGGTGGATGTGTGACGTGTCGCCGTCCCCCAGGTGACCCGTCAGATCCAGGAGCACGAGCAGGGCTCGGCGCTGCGGGACCAGATGTCCGGCTACAAGCGCATGCGGCAGCTGCACCAGAAGCAACTGCTGGGCCTGGAGAACAAGCTGAAGGCCGAGATGGACGAGCACCAGCTGAAGCTGGACAAGGAGCTGGACGCCCAGAGGACCGGCTTCTCCGCCGAGCTCGACAAGCTGGCCCGCAAGAACCAGGCCGTCCTGGAGAAAGAGGTCCGTTTCGGCCGCCGCTCCGCTCCCGCTCCCGCTCCCGGTGCCTGATGTGTCCGCTCTGCGTGTCCTGCAGGTCAAAGCCGCTCTGGCCGAGGAGAAGAAGTTCCAGCAGCAGATCCTGGGCCAGCAGAAGAAGGAGCTCAACTGTCTGCTGGACTCCCAGAAGCGTCAGTACCGTCACCGCAAGGAGCTGCTGAAGGAGGTAAGACACGGAGACGGAACCGGATCAGGACCAGCCCCTGATCCGGCTCTGACCCGGATCGTCTCCCTCCCGTCCGGAGCAGGAGCTGAGTGAGAACCAGTCGACCCCCAAGAGGGAGAAGCAGGAGTGGCTGATCCAGCAGAAGGAGGTGATGCAGCAGCTGATGGCGGAGGAGGAGGCCGGCCTGCTGCGGCGCCAGAGGCAGTACTACGACCTGCAGTGCCGCCAGTACAAGAGGAAGATGCTGCTGGCCCGCCACAACCTGGAGCAGGACCTGCTGCGAGAGGTAGGGCCTCTCCAGAACCGCCACAGAACCCGATCCGGACCCGCTGCCTCCCTAACCCTGCTGTCGCCCCAGGAGCTGAACAAGAAGCAGATCCAGAAGGACCTGGAGTGCGCCATGTTGCTGCGGCACCATGAGTCCACCCAGGAGCTGGAGTTCCGGCAGCTGGGCTCGGTCCAGAGAACCCGGGCCGAGCTGATCCGGACCCAGCACCAGACCGAGCTCACCAACCAGATGGAGTACAACAAGCGGCGCGAGGACGAACTGCGGCAGAAACACGCCGTGGAGGTCCGGCAGCAGCCCAAGAGCCTCAAGGTAGCCGGGTCAGAACCGTCCGGGTGGGCCGGACCGGGCCGGCACGCGGAGAGATTCTAATCTGTCTGTGTTCATCTCAGTCCAAAGAGGTCCAGATCAAACGGCAGTTCCAGGAGACCTGCAAGATCCAGACCCGGCAGTATAAGGCTCTCCGGAACCACCTGCTGGAGACCACGCCCCGGTCCGAACACAAGCTGGTTCTGAAGCGGCTGAAGGATGAGCAGACCCGGAAGCTGGCCATCCTGGCCGAGCAGTACGACCACTCGGTCAACGACATGCTGTCCACGCAGGCCGTCAGCAAGGCAAGCCGCCGGTTTACCGGTTCTGACCCGGTAGCTGCTTCTGACCCACCCTGATCACACGGTTTCAGCCTGGCGGGCCCCCGGCTTTACTTACTCCTGCCAGGCTGAGTGTTTGTTTTAAATGTTTTTATAAACCAGTAGCAGAGGCAGACTGGTTAAGTTATAGTTGTGAGAAATGCTAAATTTATAATTATTGTATTTTATCACATGCAGTCATTTAGGCTGCAGTAGCGCCCCCTAGCAAGCCTGCAGGTTCTGACCCGGCATTTGTTTCTGCAGCTGCGGCTGGACGAGACGCAGGAGGCGGAGCAGCAGGCGCTGCGGCTGCAGCTGCAGCAGGAGCTGGAGCTGCTCAACGCCTACCAGAGCAAGATCAAGATCCACACGGACGGGACGCACGACCGCGAGGCGCAGGAGCTGGAGGCGCGGGTGGCGCTGCGCCGCGCGCTGCTGGAGCAGAGGGTACGGCTGTGACCCCGTCCTGACCTGTTATTAGCCCGGTTCTGACCCGTTCTGATCAACCTCTCCCTGCAGATCGAGGAGGAGATGGTGGCGCTGCAGGCAGAGCGGTCGGAGCGGATCCGGACGCTGCTGGAGCGCCAGGCCCGGGAGGTGGAGGCGTTCGACTCGGAGAGCCTGCGGCTGGGCTTCAGCGGCATGGCGCTGGGCGCCGCAGACGGCTACCCCCCATCCGGCCCAGCCGCCGGTGCCGGAGGCTGGCCGGCCCGGCCCGGCCCCCGCTCCGGCGGCCACTGGAGCCACGGCCTCCAGAACTCGCCGGCCGGCCCGGCCTGGCGCGGCCAGAACCACGGCTTCGGCCGAGCCGAGCCAAGAGCCCGCGGCCCCTCTCACCACCAGCAGCAGCTGTACCAGCACCACCAGAGCACGCCGCAGCTGTACCGCGACGAGCGCGACGGCCGGGAGCGCCAGGCCCGGGAGTGGCCCTCCGGCGCAGGCGCCCACTACTCCCAGCATGCCCGGGGCCTCCAGCAGCTCTCCTACCACGCCTCGTCCCAGTCGCTGGCCGTGCTGCCTCCCGCCGCGCCTCCCCCCATCTCCTTCTCCTGCTCCTCCCCCGCCTCCTCCGCTTCCTCCTCATCCTCCTCGCAGGGCGGCGGCTACGGCGGCGGCCTAGGCGTCCGCGGCCCCGGCCTGGCCCTCAGGAACAGCCCCCAGCCGCTGAGGCGCACGGCGTCCGGAGGCCCTGGCGGTGGCGGCGCCGGCGACGGGGGGCTCAGCCGAAGCACCTCCGTCACCTCTCACATCTCCAACGGCTCCAACCTGTCCTTCTCCTGAGACGTCCGCCGCGGCCTTCCCAGGAGCCACTAGGCGGCGCCACAAAGGGGCTCCTGGGAGTCAGCTGCTGTCTCCTAGCGGTCCGAGGAAATGGCGCTCCAGGACGCTCCACCAGGTGCTTCACGCCACAGAGACCCAGGATTCTTTGAGTCTCTGAGGAACACCACCCATCTAAAGTGCTCCAAGAAGCGTCCTGGAGCTGCAGCTCCTCCAGAGGCAGCGGGTAGTTGGCCCTCGGGGACCCGAGATGAGAACCTGACGGTCGGTCCAACTGAAGGCGATGTTCAGAACCTCAGGGGGCCCGGTCCTCAGATCGTCGATCCCTCGTGGCTCAGAAGCGGTGACATCATCAGGAACCCGGATGTTCCTGACGAGTCGCGTTGCTGAACCGGATACCTCCTCTCGGGTCCCGTTGTTGGTTCCGACCCGCTGAGTTGCACAGAGACCGGGGCAGAGCTGATGTGGACGTGTGTAAATACGGGCGTCCAGCAGGGGGCAGCGTTGATACCGCTGCTGTCCTCCACCAGGTTGACCCAAAACGATCGGGTTCAGAACCCGGGGTCGTCTGCAGGCTTCGTCCTTTCTGGTCCTCAGTCAGAACTTTCTAGCGATCTGGTCGGATCCGGTCGGACCCAGATCATTAATACTCAAGATTAAATAACTTCAACTGGAATGTTGATGATGTAATTTCTGCTGGCTGCAGAAATCAGAGCTGTAAAAACACTAACAGGATCATCTGACTGAGGATCCAGTAAACCGGGAATCCTGCACACCTTTCCTCCAATCAGAAGCCGCCATGGTGTGTGTGTGTTTGTGTGTGTGTGTATGTGTGGACGCAGCACCGACGGCTCGTCCAACAGGTCTGCCTGCCTCTGCAGGTCAGACGGCCGCATGGAGCCGCTGGACAGTGAACATGATGCTCACTACCTATTTATAGAGGCAGGTGTCCTGATGGGGGCGCTGTTCAACACTCTGGCGTTATTGTTGTACATAGAAGCACTAACTTTAAGACTGTAATAATAATGATTATTTTGTCACGTGATTTAAGCCAATTTGTACTAGAAGCAGGCAGACGCCATCCCATAATAACTACTGCTGCAGTCGGAGTATTTATGTTAAGATGTCATTGCCTATGTTGACCACTAGGTGGGAAATAAATGCGATGTTACTGTGATAGAACTATAAGAATTAAATATTTCCAGAGGACTACATTTCCCAGCATTCCCAGTGAGATCTCAGGGCGGGGCCTCTCGCTGTGGGCGGGGCCTCTCTGTGGGCGGGGCTGAGATCTCCCGTTGGTTTGGAGCCGGTATTGAAGACCGCAGTGCAACAGACTTTAGATGAGTTCACTACATTTGTGCCATGTTTTTATTCTTCCTTCCTGGTCTAGTCCAAGTTTTTCCCTGGAGCACTGTAAAACACGGAGCCCAAAGAGATTAACGATCAGATAATCCTGTGGATGAGCTTGATCAGTAGAATCTGTAATTTGTCCATTAATTTAGGCTAAAATAATGATTGTTGTTAAATATTAAAAATGTCAAAATATTTACAATTTTTTAAATTAAACTG
Source organism: Poeciliopsis retropinna (assembly GCA_010277075.1). Taxonomy (NCBI): domain Eukaryota; kingdom Metazoa; phylum Chordata; class Actinopteri; order Cyprinodontiformes; family Poeciliidae; genus Poeciliopsis; species Poeciliopsis retropinna. The sequence continues at coordinate 21,748 of VMRM01000035.1, read as the reverse complement.
AATTGAATTTTCTTTTTTTTAATATTTTGTTTAGAAACTTTTAGCTTATTTTTTCTTCGTCTGCTAAAATGATAAAAGTCCTACGCTAAAAACCAATGAATAAAAACCATTAGAAAATGGGTTTCTAAAGTAAAATAGAAATGGAGGCTGAAACTAAATATCACAATAAAATGTTTGACAAAAACATTTGCATAAATTAAGATATTTATATTTAAAGAACTGAGAAAACTTTGACTTCATGGAGTTTATTTAAAAATTACTTTTCATGTTTGAATTTTGAATCAAAATAATTACATTTTGTTTTATGTTTTCCAAAAGCTTGTGGCAATGTCTTTGAAAATAGACAAAATATTTAAATGTGATTTTGATTTAAAGTAATAAAAACAAACATCACAATAATGAAAAACAGATGAAGCCATATACAATTACATAAATACAACTTTTCTACTGTATTATGAAGACCACGTAGAATCAGACGGTTTATGTATTGAACTCCTGCAGATATTTGGTCACATCCACAGGATTATTTGTTTTCGCCAGTTTTGCCCCTCTGGGCCTCCGTAGCAGGAATCTGCTCGTGTTTCTCACAGACGTTTCATGGTCGGAGTTTTTTGCACAGAGCCATCGCCAAGTTCACCTCTGCAGCAAACAGGAAGGGGCGGGACTTACCGCTGTCGGTCTCAGACCTTATATGGAAATGGGACCATTGCACTCCGGAAGTGAAGGGGGCGCTATTTCCTATGTTATCCACAGCCTCCTGTTTTAATTTTCTTTTGAAATCTGTGATATAGCTTCACCTTTAGGAAGGATTTTCTCTCTCAGTGTGTTTTTGAACTTCTCAAAGATGGTAATATAACTAATATAATTACATTACTAAAGCGCCCCCTTCACTTCCGGAGTGCAATGGTCCCATTTCTGAAATGATGTCTGAGACCGACAGCGGTCCGTTCCCCTTCCTGTTAGCTGCAGCGAGGTCCTTCTCGCCATCGCCGTCTCTACGTGTCATGTCTACCTCATTTGCACTGAGAGAATAAGAACAATGTGGAGCGGATCCAGAGGAAACGGTTCTTTCCTTTTCTTTGTTTTGGTGTTTGTGCAAATGTTAACTTAGCAGTGGGTGAAAGGACAAACGGACACATTCCGTGTTGGACAGAAAGACGCTGTTTGGATGTCGGGAGTCGGAATCTGCTGGCCTCCATGGATGAACTGGACGTTTTGTTTCAAACTGTGATTTCATTTTGCCAACTTTAGTTTAATGTGGATCCTGAGGCGGTGAAACGCTGCAGCTGCACCGCAAAACGAGTCAAACCAACTTCACCACATGTCTCTGTCTCACATCTGCTTTTAAATGCTATCTTTATTTTCTCTGCTGTTCTGATGAAGGCTTCATCTAAACTAACATCTTCAGGTTTCATTCATTTAGTTGAATAATGGGACATTTCTGAGTTCCCATTCACTCATTCCAATTATTCCAGCAGCATTTCTTTAAACCAGCTCAATCTGGAGATCCAGGCACAATCTCACGACCCAACGTTAGGAAAGTTGTTAAATGTTGAGCCTGCTGCTGACTTTGTGTTGGAATCCATGTTTTGCGGTGCAGCTCCGTGGAAACCTCAGCACGGTGATGATGGCGGCCAGCAGGAGGCGCTGTGAGGAGACCGATGTGTGAAATGGAGAATGAGCTGTACGAAACAAAATACTTTTGGACAAATAAAAGAAAAACAAGAGCTGTTTTATTTTTAAATCCCTATTAAGTGACTTAATAGGGTGGCGGGAAAAGTCACATTTAAAACGAGAAATGATTAATGAGAATAAAGCTTCAGGAGAGCTAAAGGTTTACCTCCGGTAGCTTAATGCTACGGCGAGCACTGAAAGAGTCCCGGATGGAAGATGGCGCAGCGTGTGCCCAGCTCGTATTTCCGGCTAATTCTGTCTTGTCTTCGTTTTGCCTGCTGTGGGTTTCGGTCATCCAGGAGGTGGTTTAGTGAGTCTGAATGTGTCACAAAGGAAAATGTCTAAGACTGAACGTAAGAGAGCACATGTTGCTAACTCCGTTAGCATCGAGAACGAGCTAGCTTCGGAGAACATAAATGCTGAAACGGAGGCTGTCAGGATTATCCTGGACGCTGGAGCAACTTTAGAGATGAAGGTTTCCCTCCAGGTTTCCTCGCCTGCTCCCAAAGAAGAGAAAATCTGATAACTGAATGGTGACGTCATAGAAAGGCTTTCCAAGCTCAACCAGAGCTGAAGGTCTGGGATTGAAGATGGGGAACCGGATGGAGACACTGGAGAACAAAACCGACACCAGCTGAAGTTAAAGAGCCGAAAGAGAATATTGATCTGATCAGAAAGATCGTTTGGGTCCCAATCATCTCATGGACCCAGTTGCTGAATGGAGGAACCTGCAGCTTTGTGGACAGCCAGAGGGATGATGATGATGATGATGATGATGATGATGATGATGCTCGCCTGGTTGCTATTAACATCTGCCAGGCTACAATTCCCGGGGTAAAGAACACGCTGGTGTCCTTCATAGCTGTCGCCCACCGCCTGGGTCCCAGGAGGAAGGATCGCAGCTGCGAGACCGATCATCGTCCGGTTCTGGCTGCGTGATGCCAGAACCGGAAAGCGGCAAAAAAAAAAAAATCACAATTTCTGCACAACAAGCTCCGCTTCACCGAAGATTTCTGCAAGAAAAGACAACTTCTGGAAGAATGGAAGAGGAGCCTTTATTGGGGGTAAAGAAATGCCCTCTGACCTCCAACAGGCTCATAACTGAAATGGAAGCACTTTCAAGCAGGGGCGATTCTAGGATTTGACGTTTAGGGCTGCTTAGCCCCCAGCAGGGCTAAGACTCATGACAAGATATTTGTTTGTGTGTTTTCTAAATATAACTGCTTATTTACATACATTTGCAAACAAAATTAAGAGACATGTCAGTAATTCATAGAATAAAAGAACAATGTTAATTTTACTCAAACATATGAGTAAAATCAGAGAACCTTAATTTACTTACTCTGGATGAGTACACACATCCACAGGTGTATGTACTCAGTTTGAAACAGAAACTCAAGACTACATCATATCTGCCAACATCTGCTAACATTAATGAGATACCTGCAGCTGTGGAGTGAGACAGTCCTAGTGGGGTCTGCTGCCCTGGACAATAAAATAAAATCTACTCAAAACTATGCATGTCCAGTCATTAGAACATTTTACTAAAACCAGTTTATTATTGAGGTAGAAGTTCAGATAAATGACTCATGAAAACTAATTATTTTCATAATTAGTTTATTGGAAAATCAAATTTGAAAATCAAACTTAGAAATTGCATCACCATTATTTTTATCTGAACGTTATGTGGCTGTTGGTCTTTTCCTTTAAATAAGAATGTTTGTCCATCTATGGAAAAGTGACCATTATGAGTCGGGGTTTTACTATTACAGTTCACAGTTCATGAAGTGGGTCTGTCAGAGTTACAGTACCAAACACCTTTATGTTCACAGACACAGAAACAGCCTAATATTCTGCACTGTTCTTTAGTTTTAACTAATTTAAGTGACTCCAGAGAGAACCCAACTACAAAACAGCACAACAGTCACTAATCAAACTTCAAAAAAGAGCAATAAGAACCAGGATCAGACTAAACCATTATTTATCCATATTTTTGCATATATACACAAATTTGTTCTGAACTACAAAATAATCTTCAAATAAATAAATATTGTACATGATTTCCATTCATAAATATAATTCTAAATGAAGTACTAAATTGGTACTTAAAATTGCAATGCCATTTGAATTGAAGTGCTGATGATACAAGTCTGACCCCTTATAGCTGATATATATAGTATATAATATATATATATATATATATATATATATATAAATATTATATATATATATACACTATATATATACAACACAAATGCTACGGCAAAGAGGAGGAACCTGGATGTCAGGATGGGCGGGGCTTAACTACGAGTCCCCGCCCAGACAGGGAGTATGCAGCCACAATGAAGGAATCGGAGCTGAATAAAGCTGCAGCTGACCTGAGAGATAGGATCATGGCACGAATGACAACCAGACCTCCTCGGCGCCAATTACAAATGCTGAGTGAAGTACCATCAGAAATCATTGAAGATGTGAATGCAGCATTGAGAACGATCCCTAGCAACACCATAACGGAAACCAATTAGCTGATTTACAACTCAGCATCAGTGATCCTTGAGCTGCTTGGCTATAAGAGCAACCATGAGAGACAGTACCCACCATGGAAAAGACGGCTAGAGACTAAAATCAAGGTGACAAGGAGGGAAGTGAGCCAACTATCAGAGCTCCATAGGGGTGCAATGAAAGGACCAGTACTTAGGAAGTACAGCCAGATGGCCATACCTGAAGCACTCGAAACTGCCAAACAGAGGATCCAAGCCTTGGCCAATCGCCTAAAGAGATACACAAGGGAGAATGAAGCCAGAAGGATAAACCGGCTCTTCTCCACCCAACCAGTTAAAGTGTACTCTCAATGGCAGGGTAATAACAACAGAGCAGATCCACCAAGGTTGGAGACTGAACAGTACTGGAAAGGCATATGGGAAAGGGAGGCGTCCCACAACAGCAATGCACAGTGGCTGATCTCTCTACGAGACGACCATAGCAACCTCCCTGAGCCCCGGTAACCATCACTGTGGCAGATGTCCAAGAAAGAGTCTCAGGTATGAAAAACTGGACAGCACCAGGGCCTGACATGATCCATGCCTACTGGCTAAAGAAGCTCACTGCCCTCCATGAGCGACTGGCAGCCCAAATGAACCAGCTGCTACAAAATGGGACTCACCCTGAATGGTTAACTGAAGGGCGCACAGTCCTGATCCAGAAGGACCCATCAAAGGGCTCAGTCCCACCCAACTACCGACCAATAACCTGTCTCTCCACAACCTGGAAGCTCATTTCAGGCATCATAGCGGCTAAGATAAGCAGACACATGGATAAATACATGAGCACGGCACAGAAGGGCATTGGCGTAAATAGCAGAGGAGCCAAACACCAACTCCTTTTAGACCACACAGTTGCCCGAGACTGCAAAACCCGACACACCAACCTATGCACGGCTTGGATCGATCACAACAAAGCCTATGACTCAATGCCGCACACCTGGATCATTAAATGCTTAGAGATGTACAACATCAACAGGACCCTGAGAGCCTTCATTGCAAACTCGATGGGGCTGTGGAAAACCAACCTGGAAGCCAACTACAAACCACTTGCACAAGTGTCCATCAAATGTGGCATATACCAAGGAGATGCTCTGTCCCCGCTGCTGTTCTGCATAGGCCTGAACCCCCTCAGCCAAATCATCAACAAGACTGGTTACGGATACCGACTCAAGAATGGAGCCAACATCAGTCACCTCCTCTACATGGATGACATCAAGCTGTACGCCAAGAGTGAGCGAGACATCGACTCACTGATCCACACCACCAGGATCTACAGCACAGACATTGGGATGTCATTCGGACTAGAGAAGTGTGGTCGGATGGTCACAAAGAGAGGGAAGGTCATTCGCACGGAAGGGGTCTCTCCCAGAAGGAACAATAGCAGACATAGAGGACAGTTACAAGTACCTGGGAATACCACGAGCAAATGGCAACCTCGATGAGGTCACAAGGAAAACAGCCACAGCCAAATACCTCCAACGAATAAGGCAAGTCCTGAGAAGCCAGCTCAATGGCAAGAACAAGATCCAGGCAATAAACAGCTACGCCTTGCCAGTAATCAGATACCCTGCAGGAATAATTAGCTGGCCAAAGGAGGAGATACAGGCCACAGATGTTAAGACACGAAAATTACTAACAATGCATGGAGGGTTCCACCCCAAATCCAGCACCCTGAGACTGTACACGAGCCGCAAGGAAGGAGGCAGAGGACTAGTGAGTGTGAGAACCACTGTCCAGGACGAAACATCCAAGATACATCAGGGACAAAGCCTCATCAGACAATCTGCTCAGTGAATGTCTCAGACAATGGGGAACAGAAGTTGAGGTGCCGGAGGTACCATCATGGGAGGACAAACCCCTACATGGGATGTACCACCGGCAAATAACTGAAGTGGCTGATATCAGAAAGTCCTACCAATGGCTGGAAAAAGCTGGACTCAAGGACAGCACAGAGGCCCTCATCCTGGCCGCCCAGGAACAGGCCCTAAACACCAGAGCAATAGAGGCCCAGATCTACCACACCAGACAAGACCCAAGGTGTAGGTTGTGCAAGGAGGCCCCTGAGACAGTCCAGCACATAACAACAGGGTGCAAGATACTGGCAGGGAAAGAGTACATGGAACGACATAACCAAGTGGCAGGCATAGTGTACAGAAACATCTGTGCAGAATATGGACTGGAAGCCCCGAGATCAAAGTGGGGAACACCCCCAAAGGTGGTGGAGAATGGCTGAACTAAGATCCTGTGGGACTTCCAGATCCAGACAGACAAAATGGTAAGGTCGAACCAACCGGACATTGTCGTAGTGGATAAACAACAGAGGAAAGCCGTTGTGGTGGATGTAGCAATACCGAGTGACTGCAACATCAGGAAAAAGGAGAAACTGGAGAAATACCAGGGCCTCAGGGAGGAACTGGAGAGGGCCTGGAAGGTGAAGACCACAGTGGTGCCTGTGGTCATCGGGGCCCTCGGGGCAGTCACCCCCAAACTGGAGCAGTGGCTACAACAGATCCCAGGAACAACATCAGACATCTCAGTCCAGAAATGTGCAGTTCTAGGCACAGCAAAGATACTGCAGAACCCTCAAGCTCCCAGGCCTCTGGTAGAGGAACCGAGCTCAGAGGGTAGGAACCACCCGCGGTGGGTGAGAAGGGAATTTATATATATATATATATATATATATATATATATATATATGTATATACAGACCATGGCTTTGGACACACCTTCTCATTTAATGAGTTTCCATTATTTTCCATTATTTTCATGACTATTGACATTGTAGATTCACACTGAAGGCATCAAAACTGTGAATTAACACATGTGTAAATATGTATTAAACAGCTGAAAATACGCCTTATATTGTAGTTTCTTCAAAGTAGCAACATTTTGCTACTTTGCTGATTACTGCTTTGCACACACTCTGCATCCTCTTGATGAGCTTCAAGAGGTCGTCACCTGAAACGGTTTTCACTTCACAGGTGTGCCTGTCAGGTTAATAAGTTTCTTGCCTTATAAATGGGGTTGGGACCATCAGTTGTGTTGTGCAGAAGTCAGGTGGACACACAGCTGATAGTCCTACTGAATAGACTGTCAGAATTTGTATTATGGCAAGAAAAAAGCAGCTAAGTAAAGAAAAACGAGTGTCCATCATTACTTTAAGAAATGAAGGTCAGTCAGTCTGAAACATTGGGAAAACTGTGAAAGTGTCCCCAAGTGCAGTTGCAAAAACCATCAAGCGCTACAAAGAAACTGGCTCACATGAGGACCAGGACAGGAAGACCAAGAGTCAGCTCTGCTGCGGAGGATAAGTTCATCCGAGTCACCAGCCTCAGAAATCGCAGGTTAACAGCAGCTCAGATTAGAGACCAGGTCAATGCCACACAGAGTTCTAGCAGCAGACACATCTCTAGAACAACTGTTAAGAGGAGACTGTGTGAATCAGGCCTTCATAGTAGAATAGCTGCTAGGAAACCACTGCTAAGGACAGGCAACAAGCAGAAGAGACTCGTTTGGGCTAAAGAACACAAGGAATGGACATTAGACCAGTGGAAATCTGTGCTTTGGTCTGATGAGTCCAAATTGAGATCTTTGGTTCCAACCACTGTGTCTTTGTGCGACGCAGAAAAGGTGAACAGATGGACTCTACATGCCTGGTTCCCACCGTGAAGCATGGAGGAGGAGGTGTGATGGTGTGGGGGGGCTTTGCTGGTGACACTGTTGGGTATTTATTCTAAATGTAAGGCATACTGAACCAGCATGGCTACCACAGCATCTGGCAGCAGCATGCTATTCCACCATTAGTTGGACCATCATTTATTTTTCAACAGGACAATGACCCCAATGACCTCCAGGGCTATTTGACCAAGAAGGAGAGTGATGGGGTTCTGCACCAGATGACCTGGCCTCCACAGGCACCGGACCTGAACCCTAATCGAGATGGTTTGGGGTGAGCTGGACCGCAGAGTGAAGGCAAAAGGGCCAACAAGCGCTAAGCATCTCTGGGAACTCCTTCAAGACTGTGACTAATTGTCTTTTTACCCTCCAGCTTTTTCCGCATGCGCAAATTTTCCTCACGTAAACAATAACCTGTAGGTGGTATATATTTGTAAATCTGATTATAACAGGATTTTATTATTAAATAAAATCTGATTTTATTTTAACTAAATAAATGTGCACTGACTTCACCATAGCTGGTGCAGTCAGTGCCTCACCAGCTATGAACCTCACCGCACATCACTGATATATATATATATATATATATATATATATATATATATATATATATATATATAAAATAAAAACAAACGTTATTTGCCTGGTGTGAGGAAGAGAGGAGGTAAAGCCTGGCTCCCTGCCAGGCTTATAATAGACTGGAGGAAACCCTGAGCAGTGGAGCGTTCAGCAATCAGCTAGGATTTAAAGACACCCTTTCAGTGGGAACATGGGCATTTATTCTGTTTAGAGAATTTATGTGCATGAATTGTACATTTACAACTCATGTTGTAAATGAGTTAAACCACCATGTTGTGTGCAAATGTTCACACCGCGTTCATTTTATACATGCCGACTTGTAAAATATGGCACTGCACATTTGTAACTCATTTCCAGACAGTCTATTTGCTGCTGTTTGGTAAATGGGATAAATATAAATATATATAACATAAATTAGAGGGTCTGACTTTCCTCCTTCTCCCCAGCTGATTAACCATTTGGATGTATTCCTTCACCCTTTAGCTCATTCTGGGAATATTTCACAAGGAGATGAACCAGTCCTGTCTGTATCCCCAGCTTCTCTTCCGTTCATTATACTTTCATGTCCTTCGAAGATCTATGGGGGAATTTTACTGCCATAAGTCAAGAGCCCACATTCTCAGTTTCAAAGCAGGATTTCATGTCTTTGTTCTGGAAACTTCTAATGTTAACACTCAAAACTTCTATGAAAATTTCTTGTGATTTCTCTAATTTTTGTTTCCATGCTCAGATTTTCTCCTCTTGTGCAAAACATCTCTGCACAGATTAAGTCTCTCTTGCTGGACAAAGTATACCTGTCAATAAATTAAATTTGGAGTTTAATTTATTGACTCTAGTTTCATTATTATTCTGAGTTCCTTAGTCTCTGATTTGTCCAGCTGTGTTTGCTTTACCTTTGTTCAGTTCTTCGTAGTGATTCTAGTTATAATTTCTTATTACTTCAACATTAATGTTCTTAGTGCCCTGATGGCTTTTTCTTTGGATTTATGGTTTTTGTTATTCACTGGCCCCCTTGGTTCCCTTCTATTTTTTTAAGTTTGTGTTCATGATTTTAATTACACTTTCATCATCAACAACTTCACACCATGGCAGTACTGTTGCCTGGCAGCCATCCAAGTCAACGAGTTATGCTGGGAGCCTTCTTAGGGTGCATTTGTTTCCTTCTACAAAGTGAACCTATGTGCAGGGCTGGCCCAAGGCATAAGCAAACTAAGTGGCCACTTAGTGCCCTGGACTTCTATGGGCCCCCCAAGTAGATCTGATTAAAATAAAAAAAGTATTTTCTATGATTTCTTTAACAAAAACACACAAATTCATTATAAAGTTGTCATTTTTTTATTTATTTTTTACAGTAATACATATTTGACAATTCATGTATTAATCTTTCTTATATGGGCAAAAAGAACATTTTAAAAATAAATTGCTCTTGGTGTTAGGGTTAGCCTGATAGAGAAACATTTTGCTCGATGATGTCAGACATTGAAAAGAACCACATGCAGAACACATTGAGGAGAATGAAAGTAAAATTTGTAGAACTTCTAAAAAAATAATAAAAAATGTGTGTAAGTTAGCTTAATTCCAATTATTATTATGATTATTATTATTACATTTGCCTTTGTGTGTATCTGTTCAGATATTTGAGCAAACAAAATAGTTCAAAATCTAAAAGTGGTATGGAGACTAAACTTGGCAGGTATGTGGGACGGGACCACATACCTGCCAAGTTTCATGTGTGTGGCTTATTCCCTTCACATAGCTGCCATTGACCCCCAGTCATTTGACAAATTGCTCACTCAAAATAAAAAGTAAAAGTATAAGTGCTCATTTGATCAAACTAACAGTGTATACTAACCCTGTTGTCAACGTCAAGGTCATCTGAGACTTCAAACCAACAAGTGCTGCAGGAACAGGATTGAAAACCTTTTTCCCTCACATGTTTGGGTTAAACCACAATTAACTAATACATTTTATGCACAGGGCGTACTGCAATCAGCCCCCAAATCAAAAATTCACCCATCACTCCACAATGCCAGGAGTCATTTAGTCCCAAGTCTCGTCATCCAAGTTTAAGCAACTTTCCTTCTGTGACACATGGTCCAGGAAGGGTTGTGCTCCAGAACCAGAACTCTTCTGGAGTCCCAACGTATATAATAAAATGTTGATTAAATAAAAATTTTTGTTTCCTCATCTTTTAATGCAAGACATATGCAAAGTGAGTCTAGCCAGCAAACTGTTTGCTGTGTCACCTTCAAACCTTACTTGGCAGTTTTAACAAGTTATGGAAAAAAAAAAACAATTTTGTGTTTCTGCACCACCTGTTATGGGGACATGATACACAACTTGTGTTAAAATGCTCAGCAACCATTTATGGTACCGAAGAAATTGGCCATGACCAGTGGTGCTCGGCTCTTGGTTTTATGTGACCTTTGCATGCACAAAGATGGTCTTTGATGTTTTTGTTCCTCCTGAAAGCAGCTGTATCTTCCTGTTCATCAGCCTTCACTAACAGGAACAGGAAATTCTGTTTGAGAGCTTTAATGGAATTAATATTAGCAGGTGATAAAAGGAAATTCCACGGTCTCATCTGTCGGTTTGGTTTCAGAAAACGACATGGCACCCCACGGTGGAAAAAGCAGCAGCTTCATCCGAATGCTGCTCTGAAGGCTGCAGTTTGGTTTCAAATGTCCGCTCTTTTAACCATGTTTTATTTCATTTGTTTTGTCTTGAAACCGTTTTTAAGACAGAAATCACAGGTCAACTTCTAATCTCATATCTGAGCTTCTGCTAGGAGCCAGAAATGTGTGTTAATGCTGTTCCCAACATCAGAAATGGACTTTAAAATGTATCAGTATTACCCAGAATGCATTGTATGCTGGTACTTCATATTTTAGCTTCTCGTTCGGCTGTTTTTGCTGCAATCCCTAACAAACCACAGGCTGTTGTGATTAGCTTGAGCTTCTCTGACAGACGAGACGGTTTAGAATGAGATAATGTAGAAAATCGTCACCATGAGTCACAATGAGGTGTTCAGGGTTGAACTGCTGCAGGTTGGATCCTATGATGGCAGCTTTGGGTAAGTCTCCTACTTTGTTAATGTGGTCGTGTTTCCTTCTTGAACCACATAAACTGAGCTTTCTAGAGGTCTTGCGGTGTATGATGGCACTAGAATAGCTCTTTGCTCTCATTTCAGGGGTGATGGTTTGAATCCCAGCAGGTGTCTGGAGATCTGGAAGGCAGCAGTTTGCTGCAGCTGGTTCAGGTTCTCCTTTCTTGGCAGGATGACTGGGTGGCAACACCTGGCTATTGCTGCTTTAGCTCATCCTTCTGGGGGCACTGGGGCCTGTAACAACCTGGTGGAGATCTACTGGTGTGCAGTTCACTGCACTGGGAATCTAAGGTGAGTCGGTGAACTTTCAGGATTCAACACAGACCAGATGGACAGAGAATCAACGGAGAACTCTTCTGCTTCCTGGGCATGCTGGTTCCCCTTGCGGTGTTAACGGACAGGTGTTTTTGAAACCAGGGGCCCGGTACGTATCAGCCTTCCCAGGTTCCGCCTACAGGAACAGCACGTGGGAAAGGTGACTCCAGGCTCAGGATCTTAAAATGCAGTCCAGTCTTCTAGAGGAATAGCCTCCACACAGCAACATGCACCCCAACTGGTGTTCTGTCTTTAATTCTATAGCCCAACAGCTTCTCACTGTAAAACCAAAAATGTTAATTTCAGTTAAGTTCTGCTAAATAGCTTTAACCTCCTAAGACCTGAGCTCTTGCATAGCATATACTAAATCCTTACGTTCTCAATCATGTGGTCCCAATCAGCCCAAATATAAATTATTTTCACATGATCCAGTTGCTTAGAAAAATTATGTCCACATATGAGGACATTAATTTTAAATGTCAAAGATAACATTGTCACAATTAATGAAATGTAAAACTTTAGTGTTTGTTCCATTAGGATTATTTGTCAGTTCAAAAACAAATTGAAACACAATAGTTAGTTTCAGCAACGTGGCCCATTGTAAGTACTGCTAAGAGGTATTTGTACTTTAATCGTAAAATTCCTCTAAATCAATTGCTGCTGTTCTAAACGGTTAATGTCAGTGTCTTAATATCACCTGACACTTAACATTTGATCCAGTGCAAATGTACTTTAAATAAGTTTCCCCTTGTAGGATCATGCTTAGTTATGTGTAAATTGCCTTTCAACAATGGCAATCTGCCTGTAAGCACAGCACCTTGCAAATAAAAGCACACCCTGATATTTTCTTATGTGTTTTAACTGCATTGTTGAAGTTTGCTGCTTTTGGCATATGAACATTAGCCCTTCCATGCCATGACTTGGTGCTTTTTCCATTGGAGTAAAATGTCAGGGTCCAATTCCCCCTCTGAAAAGTCAGTTATCAAGCTAAGCCAGTATATTTTTTTGCTGCTTTCTTGTAAAAAGAACATGATTAGCTAAGGGTTTTAAGACAAGTTAGTATAGAGATTCATAACACTTTTCTCAAGGGTTAATATGTTAAGGTAAATGTTTTCTACACAATCAGATTTTTTGGAGTTCAATATGGGTGCATACATTTAAACACTAAAAAAAGCTGTAAATATAAATCACTGAATTTTAAGGAATAGGAGCACTGGGTAAAACCTAACTTAGGGTTTGAACTTAGGGTTTGAACTTAGGGTTTGAACTTAGGGTTTGAACTTAGGGTTTGAACTTAGGGTTTGAACTTAGGGTTTGAACTTAGGGTTTGAACTTAGGGTTTGAACTTAGGGTTTGAACTTAGGGTTTGAACTTAGGGTTTGAACTTAGGGTTTGAACTTAGGGTTGAACTTAGGGTTTGAACTTAGGGTTTGAACTTAGGGTTTGAACTTAGGGTTTGAACTTAGGGTTTGAACTTAGGGTTTGAACTTAGGGTTTGAACTTAGGGTTTGAACTTAGGGTTTGAACTTAGGGTTTGAACTTAGGGTTTGAACTTAGGGTTTGAACTTAGGGTTTGAACTTAGGGTTTGAACTTAGGGTTTGAACTTAGGGTTTGAACTTAGGGTTTGAACTTAGGGTTTGAACTTAGGGTTTGAACTTAGGGTTTGAACTTAGGGTTTGAACTTAGGGTTTGAACTTAGGGTTTGAACTTAGGGTTTGAACTTAGGGTTTGAACTTAGGGTTTGAACTTAGGGTTTGAATTAGGGTTTGAACTTAGGGTTTGAACTTAGGGTTTGAACTTAGGGTTTGAACTTAGGGTTTGAACTTAGGGTTTGAACTTAGGGTTTGAACTTAGGGTTTGAACTTAGGGTTTGAACTTAGGGTTTGAACTTAGGGTTTGAACTTAGGGTTTGAACTTAGGGTTTGAACTTAGGGTTTGAACTTAGGGTTTGAACTTAGGGTTTGAACTTAGGGTTTGAACTTAGGGTTTGAACTTAGGGTTTGAACTTAGGGTTTGAACTTAGGGTTTGAACTTAGGGTTTGAACTTAGGGTTTGAACTTAGGGTTTGAACTTAGGGTTTGAACTTAGGGTTTGAACTTAGGGTTTGAACTTAGGGTTTGAACTTAGGGTTTGAACTTAGGGTTTGAACTTAGGGTTTGAACTTAGGGTTTGAACTTAGGGTTTGAACTTAGGGTTTGAACTTAGGGTTTGAACTTAGGGTTTAGGGTTAGGGTTTGAACTTAGGGTTTGAACTTAGGGTTTAGGGTTAGGGTTAGGATATAGGATGAAAACCAGAAAAGTCCGAGTTTCAGGTGGATTATCTCCCAAAGTATAAGAGTCATGTGGAGCAAAGCTGGCACAGAGAGTCCCAGGGAGGGTGGGCACGTACCCTGTGAGTTTGGTTGCTGTAGCTCATTGCTAAGACATAGCTGCCATTGACTCCCATTGATTGGAAATGGAGTTTCAGGTGGATTATCTCGGAAGGTGTAAGTGGTAGGCTGCCCAAACTCCGTGTGTATGCTCCCCCCGGGCCCCCCCACCTGCCTACGAAGTTTGGTGGCCCTGGCCCCTCCCTTCCTGTAGCTGCCATAGACTCCCATTCATTTTCCAAGTTTTGTACGAGTGTCGGATCGAGGTGGGAGTGGGTCCTGCGTGCTCAGGGGGTCCCCCCGAGTCCGTGGAGGTGTCATTTGTGGGGGTTGCCCGAGTTGGCAAAATGGGCCAAATTGCTCCAAGTGTTGCCGACGGGTCAAGCTACGGGACCCTTCCCAGAGTGGTCTGGAGGTGGTCCTGGGTCAACTGGAGGTGGTCCTGGGTCAAGTGAAAATTAGCTTCATCTTGGATATGTCGGACCTCTAATGATATGTCGGACCTCTAATGATATGTCGGACCTCTAATGAGATTTTGGACCTCTAATGATATGTCGGACCTCTAATGGTTAGGGTAAGTGAAGAGTCTTTGGGAAGGGGACATGTCATTTAAAGCCAGAGTTGAGGGGGACTGGTTAGGCTCGAGGGTGACTGGTTAGGGTTTGGGTAGAGTTGAGGGTGACTGGTTAGGGTTTGGGTAGAGTTGAGGGTGACTGGTTAGGGTTTGGGTAGAGTTGAGGGTGAGGGTAGGGTAGGGTTAGGGTAGGGTAAGGGTTAGGATATAGGATGAAAACCATAAAAGTGATTGGTTCATGTGAAATAGGAGAAAAAGTATAAGAGGTAGGGGGCCCATAGTTGGCACCGAGACTCTGTGGGAGGGGCCCCACCTACCCTGTGAGTTTGGTGGGTGTGGCTCGTTCCCTTGACATAGCTGCCATTGACTCCCATTGATTGTAAAAAACGGTTCATCCGAAATAAGTCCGAAACCCTTGGGGTTCATGGGCTGAAAGTCGGTGTGCATGGTCCCCCCGGGCCCCCCCACCTGCCTACGAAGTTTGGTGGCCCTGGCCCCTCCCCTTCCTATAGCTGCCATAGACCCCCATGTATTTTGTAAGTGTGGGTAGGAAGGTCGGATCGAGGTGGGAGTGGGTCCTGCGTGCTCAGGGGGTCCCCCCGAGTCCGTGGAGGTGTCATTTGTGGGGGTTGCCCGAGTTGGCAAAATGGGCCAAATTGCTCCAAGTGTTGCCGACGGGTCAAGCTACGGGACCCTTCCCAGAGTGTGTTTCGGAGGGTCCTGAGTGGTCTGGAGGTGGTCCCATGTCAAGTGAAAATTAGGTCCATGTTTGATATTTTGGACCTCTAATGGTTAGGGTAAGTGAAGAGTCTTTGGGAAGGGGACATGTCATTTAAAGCCAGAGTTGAGGGGGACTGGTTAGGCTCGAGGGTGACTGGTTAGGGTTTGGGTAGAGTTGAGGGTGACTGGTTAGGGTTTGGGTAGAGTTGAGGGTGACTGGTTAGGGTTTGGGTAGAGTTGAGGGTGACTGGTTAGGGTTTGGGTAGAGTTGAGGGTGACTGGTTAGGGTTTGGGTCAGGGTTAGGGTTTGGGTCAGGGTTAGGGTTAGGATAGGGGATGATAGCCAGAAAATGGAATTGAGCACGCTGAATAAGTGAAAAAGTATAAGTGCCAGAGGGCCCATAGTTGGCACAGAGAGGGGCAGTGAGGGTTAGGGTTAGGGTTAGGATAAGGGATGATAGCCAGAAAATGAAGTGTCTCAAGCTCAATAAGTGAAAAAGTATAAGAGATAGGGGGCCCATAGTTGGCAGCGAGACTCTGTGGGAGGGGCCCCACATACCCTGTGAGTTTGGTGGGTGTGGGTGATTCCTATGACATAGCTGCCATTGACTCCCATTGATGTGAAAAAAGGTCTCAAGCTCTATAAGTCCGAAACCCTTGGGGCTCAAGTCCCCAAACTCGGTGTGTATGCTCCCCCCGGGCCCCCCCAGGTCCCCAGCAAGTTTGGTGGCCCTGGCCCCTCCCCTTCCTATAGCTGCCATAGACCCCCATGTATTTTGTAAGTGTGGGTAGGAAGGTCGGATCGAGGTGGGAGTGGGTCCTGCGTGCTCAGGGGGTCCCCCCGAGTCCGGGTTAGGGTTAGGGTTAGGGTAAGGGGTTAGGGTTAGGGTTAGGGTAGGGTAGGGTTAGGGTAGGGGGTTAGGGTTAGGGGTTAGGGTAGGGTTAGGGTAGGGTAGGGTTAGGGTTAGGGTAGGGTAGGGTTAGGGTAGGGTTAGGGTTAGGGTTAGGGTTAGGATATAGGATGAAAACCATAAAAGTGATTGGTTCATGTGAAATAGGATAAAAAGTATAAGAGGTAGGGGGCCCATAGTTGGCACCGAGACTCTGTGGGAGGGGCCCCACCTACCCTGTGAGTTTGGTGGGTGTGGCTCGTTCCCTTGACATAGCTGCCATTGACTCCCATTGATTGTAAAAAACGGTTCATCCGAAATAAGTCCGAAACCCTTGGGGTTCATGGGCTGAAAGTCGGTGTGCATGGTCCCCCCGGGCCCCCCCACCTGCCTACGAAGTTTGGTGGCCCTGGCCCCTCCCCTTCCTGTAGCTGCCATAGACCCCCATGTATTTTGTAAGTTGTGGGTGGAAGGTCGGATGGGTGGGAGTGGGTCCTGCGTGCTCAGGGGGTCCCCCCGAGTCCGTGGAGGTGTCATTTTGTGGGGGTTGCCCGAGTTGGCAAAATGGGCCAAATTGCTCCAAGTGTTGCCGCCGACGGGTCAAGCTACGGGACCCTTCCCAGAGTGTGTTTCGGAGGGTCCTGAGTGGTCTGGAGGTGGTCCCATGTCAAGTGAAAATTAGGTCCATGTTTGATATTTTGGACCTCTAATGGTTAGGGTAAGTGAAGAGTCTTTGGGAAGGGGACATGTCATTTAAAGCCAGAGTTGAGGGGGACTGGTTAGGCTCGAGGGTGACTGGTTAGGATATAGGATGAAAACCATAAAAGTGATTGGTTCATGTGAAATAGGATAAAAAGTATAAGAGGTAGGGGGCCCATAGTTGGCACCGAGACTCTGTGGGAGGGGCCCCACCTACCCTGTGAGTTTGGTGGGTGTGGCTCGTTCCCTTGACATAGCTGCCATTGACTCCCATTGATTGTAAAAAACGGTTCATCCGAAATAAGTCCGAAACCCTTGGGGTTCATGGGCTGAAAGTCGGTGTGCATGGTCCCCCCGGGCCCCCCCACCTGCCTACGAAGTTTGGTGGTTAGGGTTAGGGTTAGGGTAGGGTTAGGGTTAGGGGTTAGGGTTAGGGTTAGGGTTAGGGTTAGGGTTAGGGTAGGGTTAGGGTTAGGGTTAGGGTTAGGATATAGGATGAAAACCAGAAAAGTCCGAGTTTCAGGTGGATTATCTCCCAAAGTATAAGAGTCATGTGGAGCAAAGCTGGCACAGAGAGTCCCAGGGAGGGTGGGCACGTACCCTGTGAGTTTTGGTTGCTGTAGCTCATTGCTAAGACATACTCCATTGACCCCTTGATTGGAAATGGAGTTTTCAGGTGGATTATCTCGGAAGGTGTAAGTGGTAGGCTGCCCAAACTCCGTGTGTATGCTCCCCCCGGGCCCCCCACCTGCCTACGAAGTTTGGTGGCCCTGGCCCCTCCCCTTCCTGTAGCTGCCATAGACTCCCATTCATTTTCCAAGTTTTGTACGATGTCGGATCGAGGTGGGAGTGGGTCCGCGTGCTCAGGGGGTCCCCCCGAGTCCGTGGAGGTGTCATTTGTGGGGGTTGCCCGAGTTGGCAAAATGGGCCAAATTGCTCCAAGTGTTGCCGACGGGTCAAGCTACGGGACCCTTCCCAGAGTGGTCTGGAGGTGGTCCTGGGTCAACTGGAGGTGGTCCTGGGTCAAGTGAAAATTAGCTTCATCTTGGATATGTCGGACCTCTAATGATATGTCGGACCTCTAATGATATGTCGGACCTCTAATGAGATTTTGGACCTCTAATGATATGTCGGACCTCTAATGGTTAGGGTAAGTGAAGAGTCTTTTGGAAGGGGACATGTCATTTAAAGCCGAGTTGAGGGGGACTGGTTAGGCCGGGGTGACTGGTTAGGGTTTGGGTAGAGTTGAGGGTGACTGGTTAGGGTTTGGGTAGAGTTGAGGGTGACTGGTTAGGGTTTGGGTAGAGTTGAGGGTGAGGGTAGGGTAGGGTTAGGGTAGGGTAAGGGTTAGGATATAGGATGAAAACCATAAAAGTGATTGGTTCATGTGAAAAGGAGAAAAAGTATAAGAGGTAGGGGGCCCATAGTTGGCCACCGAGACTCTGTGGGAGGGGCCCCACCTACCCTGTGAGTTTGGTGGGTGTGGCTCGTTCCCTTGACATAGCTGCCATTGACTCCCATTGATTGTAAAAAACGGTTCATCCGAAATAAGTCCGAAACCCTTGGGGTTCATGGGCTGAAAGTCGGTGTGCATGGTCCCCCCGGGCCCCCCCACCTGCCTACGAAGTTTGGTGGCCCTGGCCCCCCCCTTCCTATAGCTGCCATAGACCCCCAATGTATTTTGTAAGTGTGGGTAGGAAGGTCGGATCGAGGTGGGAGTGGGTCCTGCGTGCTCAGGGGGTCCCCCCGAGTCCGTGGAGGTGTCATTTGTGGGGGTTGCCCGAGTTGGCAAAATGGGCCAAATTGCTCCAAGTGTTGCCGACGGGTCAAGCTACGGGACCCTTCCCAGAGTGTGTTTCGGAGGGTCCTGAGTGGTCTGGAGGTGGTCCCATGTCAAGTGAAAATTAGGTCCATGTTTGATATTTTGGACCTCTAATGGTTAGGGTAAGTGAAGAGTCTTTGGGAAGGGGACATGTCATTTAAAGCCAGAGTTGAGGGGGACTGGTTAGGCTCGAGGGTGACTGGTTAGGGTTTGGGTAGAGTTGAGGGTGACTGGTTAGGGTTTGGGTAGAGTTGAGGGTGACTGGTTAGGGTTTGGGTAGAGTTGAGGGTGACTGGTTAGGGTTTGGGTAGAGTTGAGGGTGACTGGTTAGGGTTAGGGTTAGGATATAGGATGAAAACCAGAAAAGTCCGAGTTTCAGGTGGATTATCTCCCAAAGTATAAGAGTCATGTGGAGCAAAGCTGGCACAGAGAGTCCCAGGGAGGGTGGGCACGTACCCTGTGAGTTTGGTTGCTGTAGCTCATTGCTAAGACATAGCTGCCATTGACTCCCATTGATTGGAAATGGAGTTTCAGGTGGATTATCTCGGAAGGTGTAAGTGGTAGGCTGCCCAAACTCCGTGTGTATGCTCCCCCCGGGCCCCCCCACCTGCCTACGAAGTTTGGTGGCCCTGGCCCCTCCCCTTCCTGTAGCTGCCATAGACTCCCATTCATTTTCCAAGTTTTGTACGAGTGTCGGATCGAGGTGGGAGTGGGTCCTGCGTGCTCAGGGGGTCCCCCCGAGTCCGTGGAGGTGTCATTTGTGGGGGTTGCCCGAGTTGCCCAAACGGTGAAAATTGCTCCAAGTGTTGCCGACGGGTCAAGCTACGGGACCCTTCCCAGAGTGGTCTGGAGGTGGTCCTGGGTCAACTGGAGGTGGTCCTGGGTCAAGTGAAAATGAGCTTCATCTTGGATATGTCGGACCTCTAATGATGTTTTGGACCTCTAATGATATTTTGGACCTCTAATGGTTAGGGTAAGTGAAGAGTCTTTGGGAAGGGGACATGTCATTTAAAGCCAGAGTTGAGGGGGACTGGTTAGGCTCGAGGGTGACTGGGTAAGGGTTAGGGTTAGGGTAGGGTTAGGGTTAGGGTTAGGGGTTAGGGTTAGGGTTAGGGTTAGGGTTAGGGTTAGGGGTTAGGGTTAGGGTTAGGGTTAGGGTTAGGGTTAGGGTTAGGGTTAGGGTTAGGGTTAGGGTTAGGGTTAGGATATAGGATGAAAACCATAAAAGTGATTGGTTCATGTGAAATAGGATAAAAAGTATAAGAGGTAGGGGGCCCATAGTTGGCACCGAGACTCTGTGGGAGGGGCCCCACCTACCCTGTGAGTTTGGTGGGTGTGGCTCGTTCCCTTGACATAGCTGCCATTGACTCCCATTGATTGTAAAAAACGGTTCATCCGAAATAAGTCCGAAACCCTTGGGGTTCATGGGCTGAAAGTCGGTGTGCATGGTCCCCCCGGGCCCCCCCACCTGCCTACGAAGTTTGGTGGCCCTGGCCCCTCCCCTTCCTGTAGCTGCCATAGACCCCCATGTATTTTGTAAGTGTGGGTAGGAAGGTCGGATCGAGGTGGGAGTGGGTCCTGCGTGCTCAGGGGGTCCCCCCGAGTCCGTGGAGGTGTCATTTGTGGGGGTTGCCCGAGTTGGCAAAATGGGCCAAATTGCTCCAAGTGTTGCCGCCGACGGGTCAAGCTACGGGACCCTTCCCAGAGTGTGTTTCGGAGGGTCCTGAGTGGTCTGGAGGTGGTCCCATGTCAAGTGAAAATTAGGTCCATGTTTGATATTTTGGACCTCTAATGGTTAGGGTAAGTGAAGAGTCTTTGGGAAGGGGACATGTCATTTAAAGCCAGAGTTGAGGGGGACTGGTTAGGCTCGAGGGTGACTGGTTAGGATATAGGATGAAAACCATAAAAGTGATTGGTTCATGTGAAATAGGATAAAAAGTATAAGAGGTAGGGGGCCCATAGTTGGCACCGAGACTCTGTGGGAGGGGCCCCACCTACCCTGTGAGTTTGGTGGGTGTGGCTCGTTCCCTTGACATAGCTGCCATTGACTCCCATTGATTGTAAAAAACGGTTCATCCGAAATAAGTCCGAAACCCTTGGGGTTCATGGGCTGAAAGTCGGTGTGCATGGTCCCCCCGGGCCCCCCCACCTGCCTACGAAGTTTGGTGGCCCTGGCCCCTCCCCTTCCTGTAGCTGCCATAGACCCCCATGTATTTTGTAAGTGTGGGTAGGAAGGTCGGATCGAGGTGGGAGTGGGTCCTGCGTGCTCAGGGGGTCCCCCCGAGTCCGTGGAGGTGTCATTTGTGGGGGTTGCCCGAGTTGGCAAAATGGGCCAAATTGCTCCAAGTGTTGCCGCCGACGGGTCAAGCTACGGGACCCTTCCCAGAGTGTGTTTCGGAGGGTCCTGAGTGGTCTGGAGGTGGTCCCATGTCAAGTGAAAATTAGGTCCATGTTTGATATTTTGGACCTCTAATGGTTAGGGTAAGTGAAGAGTCTTTGGGAAGGGGACATGTCATTTAAAGCCAGAGTTGAGGGGGACTGGTTAGGCTCGAGGGTGACTGGTTAGGATATAGGATGAAAACCATAAAAGTGATTGGTTCATGTGAAATAGGATAAAAAGTATAAGAGGTAGGGGGCCCATAGTTGGCACCGAGACTCTGTGGGAGGGGCCCCACCTACCCTGTGAGTTTGGTGGGTGTGGCTCGTTCCCTTGACATAGCTGCCATTGACTCCCATTGATTGTAAAAAACGGTTCATCCGAAATAAGTCCGAAACCCTTGG
>VMRM01000034.1:4952992-5026751 GCA_010277075.1 Poeciliopsis retropinna | reverse complement strand
CTCTGTTTGCCAACTAGGGCCCCCTACCTCTTAACTTTTTCTCCTATTTCACATGAACCAATCACTTTTATGGTTTTCTCCATATCCTAACCCTAACCCTAACCCAACCCAACCCCCTAACCCTAACCCTACCCTAACCCTACCCTAACCCTAACCCTAACCCTAACCCTAACCCTAACCCTAACCTAACCCTAACCCTACCCTACCCTAACCCTAACCCTACCCTACCCTAACCCCTAACCCCAGTCACCCTCGAGCCTAACCAGTCACCCTCAACTCTACCCAAACCCTAACCAGTCACCCTGCCTTTAAATGACATGTCCCCTTCCCAAAGACTCTTCACTTACCCTAACCATTAGAGGTCCAAAATATCATTAGAGGTCCAAAATATCAAACATGGACCTAATTTTCACTTGACATGGGACCACCTCCAGACCACTCAGGACCCTCCGAAACACACTCTGGGAAGGGTCCCGTAGCTTGACCCATCGGCAACACTTGGAGCAATTTTCACCGTTTGGGCAACTCGGGCAACCCCCACAAATGACACCTCCACGGACTCGGGGGGACCCCCTGAGCACGCAGGACCCACTCCCACCTCGATCCGACACTCGTACAAAACTTGGAAAATGAATGGGAGTCTATGGCAGCTACAGGAAGGGGAGGGGCCAGGGCCACCAAACTTCGTAGGCAGGTGGGGGGGCCCGGGGGGAGCATACACACGGAGTTTGGGCAGCCTACCACTTACACCTTCCGAGATAATCCACCTGAAACTCCATTTCCAATCAATGGGAGTCAATGGCAGCTATGTCTTAGCAATGAGCTACAGCAACCAAACTCACAGGGTACGTGCCCACCCTCCCTGGGACTCTCTGTGCCAGCTTTGCTCCACATGACTCTTATACTTTGGGAGATAATCCACCTGAAACTCGGACTTTTCTGGTTTTCATCCTATATCCTAACCCTCACCCTCGAGCCTAACCAGTCACCCTCAACTCTGGCTTTAAATGACATGTCCCCTTCCCAAAGACTCTTCACTTACCCTAACCATTAGAGGTCCAAAATATCAAACATGGACCTAATTTTCACTTGCCCCAGGACCACCTCCAGTTGACCCAGGACCACCTCCAGACCACTCTGGGAAGGGTCCCGTAGCTTGACCCGTCGGCAACACTTGGAGCAATTTGGCCCATTTTGCCAACTCGGGCAACCCCCACAAATGACACCTCCACGGACTCGGGGGGACCCCCTGAGCACGCAGGACCCACTCCCACCTCGATCCGACACTCGTACAAAACTTGGAAAATGAATGGGAGTCTATGGCAGCTACAGGAAGGGGAGGGGCCAGGGCCACCAAACTTCGTAGGCAGGTGGGGGGGCCCGGGGGGACCATGCACACCGACTTTCAGCCCATGAACCCCAAGGGTTTCGGACTTATTTCGGATGAACCGTTTTTTCCAATCAATGGGAGTCAATGGCAGCTATGTCAAGGGAACGAGCCACACCCACCAAACTCACAGGGTAGGTGGGCACCCTCAGTGCCCCTCTCTGTGCCAACTATGGGCCCCCTACCTCTTATACTTTTTCTCCTATTTCACATGAACCAATCACTTTTATGGTTTTCATCCTATATCCTAACCCTAACCCTAACCCTAACCCTAACCCTAACCCTAACCCTAACCCTAACCCTAACCCTAACCCTAACCCTAACCCTACCCTACCCTAACCCTAACCCTAACCAGTCCCCCTCAACTCTGGCTTTAAATGACATGTCCCCTTCCCAAAGACTCTTCACTTACCCTAACCATTAGAGGTCCAAAATATCAAACATGGACCTAATTTTCACTTGACCCAGGACCACCTCCAGACCACTCAGGACCCTCCGAAACACACTCTGGGAAGGGTCCCGTAGCTTGACCCGTCGGCAACACTTGGAGCAATTTGGCCCATTTTGCCAACTCGGGCAACCCCCACAAATGACACCTCCACGGACTCGGGGGGACCCCCTGAGCACGCAGGACCCACTCCCACCTCGATCCGACACTCGTACAAAACTTCGAAAATGAATGGGAGTCTATGGCAGCTACAGGAAGGGGAGGGGCCAGGGCCACCAAACTTCGTAGGCAGGTGGGGGGGCCCGGGGGGAGCATACACACGGAGTTTGGGGACTTGAGCCCCAAGGGTTTCGGACTTATAGAGCTTGAGACCTTTTTTCACATCAATGGGAGTCAATGGCAGCTATGTCATAGGAATCAGCCACACCCACCAAACTCACAGGGTATGTGGGGCCCCTCCCACAGAGTCTCGCTGCCAACTATGGGCCCCCTATCTCTTATACTTTTTCACTTATTGAGCTTGAGACACTTCATTTTCTGGCTATCATCCCTTATCCTAACCCTAACCAGTCACCCTCAACTCTACCCAAACCCTAACCAGTCACCCTCAACTCTACCCAAACCCTAACCAGTCACCCTCAACTCGACCCAAACCCTAACCAGTCACCCTCAACTCGACCCAAACCCTAACCAGTCACCCTCAACTCTACCCAAACCCTAACCAGTCACCCTCAACTCTACCCAAACCCTAACCAGTCACCCTCAACTCTACCCAAACCCTAACCAGTCACCCTCAACTCGACCCAAACCCTAACCAGTCACCCTGCCTTTAAATGACATGTCCCCTTCCCAAAGACTCTTCACTTACCCTAACCATTAGAGGTCCAAAATATCAAACATGGACCTAATTTTCACTTGACATGGGACCACCTCCAGACCACTCAGGACCCTCCGAAACACACTCTGGGAAGGGTCCCGTAGCTTGACCCGTCGGCAACACTTGGAGCAATTTGGCCCATTTTGCCAACTCGGGCAACCCCCACAAATGACACCCCACGGACGGGGGGACCCCTGAGCACGCAGGACCCACTCCCACCTCGATCCGACCTTCCTACCCACACTTACAAAATACATGGGGGTCTATGGCAGCTATAGGAAGGGGAGGGGCCAGGGCCACCAAACTTCGTAGGCAGGTGGGGGGGCCCGGGGGGAGCATACACACGGAGTTTGGGGACTTGAGCCCCAAGGGTTTCGGACTTATAGAGCTTGAGACCTTTTTTCACATCAATGGGAGTCAATGGCAGCTATGTCATAGGAATCAGCCACACCCACCAAACTCACAGGGTATGTGGGGCCCCTCCCACAGAGTCTCGGTGCCAATTATGGGCCCCCTATCTCTTATACTTTTTCACTTATTGAGCTTGAGACACTTCATTTTCTGGCTATCATCCCTTATCCTAACCCTAACCCTAACTCTACCCAAACCCTAACCAGTCACCCTCAACTCTACCCAAACCCTAACCAGTCACCCTCAACTCTAACCCAAACCCTAACCAGTCACCCTCGAGCCTAACCAGTCACCCTCAACTCTACCCAAACCCTAACCAGTCACCCTCGAGCCTAACCAGTCCCCCTCAACTCTGGCTTTAAATGACATGTCCCCTTCCCAAAGACTCTTCACTTACCCTAACCATTAGAGGTCCGACATATCATTAGAGGTCCAAAATATCAAACATGGACCTAATTTTCACTTGACCCAGGACCACCTCCAGTTGACCCAGGACCACCTCCAGACCACTCTGGGAAGGGTCCCGTAGCTTGACCCGTCGGCAACACTTGGAGCAATTTTCACCGTTTGGGCAACTCGGGCAACCCCCACAAATGACACCTCCACGGACTCGGGGGGACCCCCTGAGCACGCAGGACCCACTCCCACCTCGATCCGACACTCGTACAAAACTTGGAAAATGAATGGGAGTCTATGGCAGCTACAGGAAGGGGAGGGGCCAGGGCCACCAAACTTCGTAGGCAGGTGGGGGGGCCCGGGGGGAGCATACACACGGAGTTTGGGCAGCCTACCACTTACACCTTCCGAGAAATCCACCTGAAACTCCATTTCCAATCAATGGGAGTCAATGGCAGCTATGTCTTAGCAATGAGCTACAGCAACCAAACTCACAGGGTACGTGCCCACCCTCCCTGGGACTCTCTGTGCCAGCTTTGCTCCACATGACTCTATACTTTGGGAGATAATCCACCTGAAACTCGGACTTTTATGGTTTTCATCCTATATCCCTACCCTACCCTAACCCTAACCAGTCACCCTCAACTCTACCCAAACCCTAAACCAGTCACCCTCGAGCCTAACCAGTCACCCTCAACTCTACCCAAACCCTAACCAGTCACCCTCAACTCTAACCCAAACCCTAACCAGTCACCCCTCAACTCTACCCAAACCCTAACCAGTCACCCTCAATCTACCCAAACCCTAACCAGTCCCCTCGAGCCTAACCAGTCCCCCTCAACTCTGGCTTTAAATGACATGTCCCTTCCCAAAGACTCTTCACTTACCCTAACCATTAGAGGTCCAAAATATCAAACATGGACCTAATTTTCACTTGACATGGACCACCTCCAGACCACTCAGGACCCTCCGAAACACACTCTGGGAAGGGTCCCGTAGCTTGACCCGTCGGCAACACTTGGAGCAATTTTCACCGTTTGGGCAACTCGGGCAACCCCACAAATGACACCTCCACGGACTCGGGGGGACCCCCTGAGCACGCAGGACCCACTCCCACCTCGATCCGACCTTCCTACCCACACTTACAAAATACATGGGGGTCTATGGCAGCTATAGGAAGGGGAGGGGCCAGGGCCACCAAACTTCGTAGGCAGGTGGGGGGGCCCGGGGGGACCATGCACACCGACTTTCAGCCCATGAACCCCAAGGGTTTCGGACTTATTTCGGATGAACCGTTTTTTCCAATCAATGGGAGTCAATGGCAGCTATGTCAAGGGAACGAGCCACACCCACCAAACTCACAGGGTAGGTGGGGCCCCTCCCACAGAGTCTCGGTGCCAACTATGGGCCCCCTACCTCTTATACTTTTTCTCCTATTTCACATGAACCAATCACTTTTATGGTTTTCATCCTATATCCTAACCCTACCCTAACCCTACCCTAACCCCTAACCCTAACCAGTCACCCTCAACTCTACCCAAACCCTAACCAGTCACCCTCAACTCTACCCAAACCCTAACCAGTCACCCTCGAGCCTAACCAGTCACCCTCAACTCTACCCAAACCCTAACCAGTCACCCTCGAGCCTAACCAGTCCCCCTCAACTCTGGCTTTAAATGACATGTCCCCTTCCCAAAGACTCTTCACTTACCCTAACCATTAGAGGTCCAAAATATCAAACATGGACCTAATTTTCACTTGACATGGGACCACCTCCAGACCACTCAGGACCCTCCGAAACACACTCTGGGAAGGGTCCCGTAGCTTGACCCGTCGGCAACACTTGGAGCAATTTTCACCGTTTGGGCAACTCGGGCAACCCCCACAAATGACACCTCCACGGACTCGGGGGGACCCCCTGAGCACGCAGGACCCACTCCCACCTCGATCCGACACTCGTACAAAACTTCGAAAATGAATGGGAGTCTATGGCAGCTACAGGAAGGGGAGGGGCCAGGGCCTCCAAACTTGCTGGGGACCTGGGGGGGCCCGGGGGGAGCATACACACCGAGTTTGGGGAGGATGGCACTTATGGTTCTTGACTTATGGAGCGTGCTCAATTTTTTCAAATCAATGGGAGTCAATGGCAGCTATGTCAAGGGAACGAGCCACACCCACCAAACTCACAGGGTAGGTGGGCACCCTCACTGCCCCTCTCGTGCCAACTATGGGCCCTCTGGACTTATACTTTTCACTTATTCAGCGTGCTCAATTCCATTTTGGCTATCATCCCCTATCCTAACCCAACCCTAAACCCTAACCCACCCTACCTAACCATACCCTAACCTACCCAAACCCTAACCAACCCTACCTAACCACCCCCTAACCTACCCAACCCTAAAGCATGAGTCCATCCCCCTCCCTGGGGTTAAATCTTTTCCCCTTTAACCCTAACCTTGAGGTCCCTTCTTAGAGGTGTTCCTCTTTTACTTCCCCAACCATATTACCAACCCCTAACCCTTAAGGGTTAGCTTGACCGTGCGGCAACACTTGGAGCAATTCCCTTTTGCCAACTCGGGCAACCCCCACAATGACACCTCCACGGACTCGGGGGGACCCCCTGAGCACGCAGGACCCACTCCCACCTCGATCCGACCTTCTACCAACTTACAAAATACATGGGGTCTATGGCAGCTAAGGAAGGGAGGGGCCAGGGCCACCAAACTTGCTGGGGACCTGGGGGGGCCCGGGGGGAGCATACACACGAGTTTGGGGAGGATGGCACTTATGTTCTGACTTATGGAGCGTGCTCAATTTTTCAAATCAATGGGAGTCAATGGCAGCTATGTCAAGGGAACGAGCCACACCAACCAAACTCACAGGGTAGGTGGGCACCTCACTGCCCCTCTCTGTGCAACTATGGGCCCTCTGGCACTTATACTTTCACTTATTCAGCGTGCTCAATTCCATTTTGGCTATCATCCCTATCCTAACCCTAACCCTAACCCTAACCCAACCCTACCCTAACCAACCCTAACCTAAACCCTACCTACCCAACCTAACCCCTAACCCTTACCAACCCTAAAGGCAGGGTGGAGAGTGCATTCCCACCTCCGGCTGGGGGGTTGGACTTTTCCCCTAACCCTAACCTGCCAGGTCCTCCTGCCGGTAGGATGTGTGTCCTCTTACTCCCCCACCCATTATTTTATCCTAACCCTAACCCTAGTAGATTGTGTTAAGCCAAGTTTGTGATTTTTAAACCTAAGTTTGGGAATTTTATGAATTGTTTTTAAACCTAAGTTTTGTGTTTTTAAAAGTTAAGAAAAACAGAAAGAGGAACAGAAAAAGAGGGTGCTTAACGAAATTAAAGACAAAGAAACAAAGTCAAAGAAAAAGTCGCCTGAAGAAGACAAAGAAAATGTCGAAACGTCGCGAAATAAAGCCAAAGAAAAAAAGCAAAAGAAGAAGCAAAAAGAGGGAAAAACAAAGCAAAAGACAAGAAAGAATTCCAATTAGTAGGATGTTGAAAGAAAAGAAAGGGGGTGCCAAACTAAGTTAAGTTGGTTTTCATTTTATTTGGACACACATCCGAAAGGCAGGGTGGAGAGTGCATTCCCAACCCTCCGGCTGGGGGGTTGGATCTTTTCCCCTAACCTAACCTGCCAGGTCCTCCTGCCCGGTAGGATGTGTGTCCTCTTACTCCCCCACCCATTTATTTTATCCTAACCCTAACCCTAGTAGATTGTGTTAAGCCTAAGTTTGTTGATTTTTAAACCTAAGTTTGGGAATTTTTATGAATTGTTTTTAAACCTAAGTTTTGTGTTTTTTAAAAGTTAAGAAAAACAGAAAGAGGAACAGAAAAAGAGGGTGCTTAACGAAATTAAAGACAAAGAAACAAAGTCAAAGAAAAGTCGCCTGAAGAAGACAAAGAAAATGTCGAAACGTCGCGAAATAAAGCCAAAGAAAAAAAGCAAAGAAGAAGCAAAAGAGGAAAAAACAAAGCAAAAGACAAGAAAGAATTCCAATTAGTAGGATGTTGAAAAGAAAAGAAAGGGGGTGCCAAACTAAGTTAAGTTGGTTTTCATTTTATTTTGGACACACATCCGAAAGGCAGGGTGGAGAGTGCATTCCCAACCCTCCGGCTGGGGGGTTGGATCTTTTCCCCTAACCTAACCTGCCAGGTCCTCCTGCCCGGTAGGATGTGTGTCCTCTTACTCCCCCACCCATTATTTATCCTAACCCTAACCCTAGTAGATTGTGTTAAGCCTAAGTTGTTGATTTTTAAACCTAAGTTTGGGAATTTTTATGAATTGTTTTTAAACCTAAGTTTTGTGTTTTTTAAAAGTTAAGAAAAACAGAAAGAGGAACAGAAAAAGAGGGTGCTTAACGAAATTAAAGACAAAGAAACAAAGTCAAAGAAAAGTCGCCTGAAGAAGACAAAGAAAATGTCGAAACGTCGCGAAATAAAGCCAAAGAAAAAAAGCAAAGAAGAAGCAAAAGAGGAAAAAACAAAGCAAAAGACAAGAAAGAATTCCAATTAGTAGGATGTTGAAAAGAAAAGAAAGGGGGTGCCAAACTAAGTTAAGTTGGTTTTCATTTTATTTTGGACACACATCCGAAAGGCAGGGTGGAGAGTGCATTCCCAACCCTCCGGCTGGGGGGTTGGATCTTTTCCCCTAACCTACCCCCTAACCCTAACCCTACCCATGGGACCACCTCCAGACCACTCAGGACCCTCCGAAACACACTCTGGGAAGGGTCCCGTAGCTTGACGCGTCGGCAACACTTGGAGCAATTTTCACCGTTTGGGCAACTCGGGCAACCCCCACAAATGACACCTCCACGGACTCGGGGGGACCCCCTGAGCACGCAGGACCCACTCCCACCTCGATCCGACACTCGTACAAAACTTGGAAAATGAATGGGAGTCTATGGCAGCTACAGGAAGGGGAGGGGCCAGGGCCACCAAACTTCGTAGGCAGGTGGGGGGGCCCGGGGGGAGCATACACACGGAGTTTGGGCAGCCTACCACTTACACCTTCCGAGATAATCCACCTGAAACTCCATTTCACATCAATGGGAGTCAATGGCAGCTATGTCTTAGCAATGAGCTACAGCAACCAAACTCACAGGGTACGTGCCCACCCTCCCTGGGACTCTCTGTGCCAGCTTTGCTCCACATGACTCTTATACTTTGGGAGATAATCCACCTGAAACTCGGACTTTTCTGGTTTTCATCCTATATCCTACAAGGGGAAACTTATTTAAAGTAGATTTGCACTGGATCAAATGTTAAGTGTCAGGTGATATTAAGACACTGACATTAACCGTTTAGAACAGCAGCAATTGATGTAGAGGAATTTTACTATTTAAGGACAAATACCTCTTAGCAGTACTTACAATGGGCCACATTGCTGAAACTAACTATTGTGTTTCAATTTGTTTTTGAACTGAGAAATAATCCTAATGGAACAAACACTAAAGTTTTAGATTTCATTAATTGTGACAATGTTATCTTTGACATTTAAAATTAATGTCCTCATATGTGGACATAATTTTTCTAAGCAACTGGATCATGTGAAAATAATTTATATTTGGGCTGATTGGGACCAAATGATTGAGAAAGTCAGGATTTAGTATATGCTATGCAAGAGCTCAGGTCTTAGGAGGTTAAAGCTATTTAGCAGAACTTAACTGAAATTGACATTTTTGGTTTTACAGTGAGAAGCTGTTGGGCTATAGAATTGAAGACAGAATACCAGTTGGGGTGCATGTTGCTGTGTGTGTGTGAGGCTATTCCTCTAGAAGACTGGACTGCATTTAAGACTCCTGAGTCCTGGAGTCACCTTTCCCACGTGCTGTTCCTGTAGGCGGAACCTGGGAAGGCTGATACGTACCGGGCCCCTGGTTTCAAAAACACGCTGTCCGTTAACACCGCAAGGTGGAACCAGCATGCCCAGGAAGCAGAAGAGTTCTCCGTTGATTCTCTGCCAGTCCGGTCTATGTCAAATGCCAGTATAGGGAACCATCCAGAGTGAATTTAATTACTGGTGTGTAAAATGGTGTTACAGGCCACCATGCCCTGGTGCCTCCCAGCAACTTGCTACTTACTGAGATTCAATCAGCATCCCTGAAATGAGAGCAGAGAGTGAGAGCAGATTCTAGTGCCATCATACACCGCAAGACCTCTAGAATGCTCAGTTTATGTGACCCATTACCCAAAGAAGGCAACAGGGAAAGATCTATGATCAAGGCAGAAATTCAACAATGCACACCCCATTCTGACTCATGGTGCCAATTTTCTGCATGTTTTCAGGTTCATTCTAATTCATTTGGTTAAACAGAGGAGCTCGTGCTGATCGCAACAGTGTGTGGTTTCTTAGAGTTTGCAGCACAAACAGAGAAACTAGAAGCTAAAAATTGCAACCTCACCATGTAATGCATTCTGGGAAATTGTAAATATTAACTAAATAATTTCAGACTTCAGAGCAGCATTAAGATAAAACTCCAAAATCCAACAGAGGCTATGAGATGACATTTTAAAGCTTAGCTGAGTTCATTCCATTAAACTGAGTTTAAAGAGTAAAAGGAGAGAAAATCAGTTTAAAAAACTGACATAGAAACCAATTCCTAGTGAGCAGAGCAGCATCAAGGCCAAACTCTTTCATTCAACAGAAGCTCAGAAACAAGATTTTAAAGCTCAGTTGTGACCAAAAAAATGAATAAAAATGGAATAATGTCTGGTAATGTTGAGGTAAGAGGCCACTGAGCTTAGGGTTGACGAAACGCTTGATGGGACGTTCCCAGCCAGATTTTGACTAGGCTGAAAAATGAATGGGATTCTATGAGAGATATATGAAGGGAGTGAGCTCAGGACTACCAAACATGGTGGGCAGCTGCAGAGGATTGGAGGGAGTATACATTCTAAGTTTGGTAAAATGAGCACTTATATTTTTTCAGTTATTTTGACTCCATTAATTCTTTAAAATTAATGGAGTCATTGGCATCTATGTTAAGGGAATAAGCCACACCCACCGCACTTGGATGCCCCTCCCACAGACTCTGTGCAAAGTTTGGTCCCCCTACCACTCTTACTTGTTTGCTGTGTGTTATTCAGCAAACACAATAACACAGTTCAGTTATTGTGTTTGCTGAACTTTTCCAGTGGGTTTTCATTCTACATCCCTAACCCAGACCTTCCTCTTGGGGGCCCTGTGGTGGCTGCTGTGGAATGCCACTAACCGGTAAAATGAGCTGCAATGTGCAGAGCGTATCTAAACTGCAAAAGCGCTGGTGGAAGAGAAGTTAGTGGCATAATGTTACAATTAAGGACTTATCCTTAAGGGAGAGAGAAAAGAAAGAGGGAGAATATAGAAAGCCAAAATAAAGGTTTGTTTTCCTGTGTCTTGATAATTGCATTGTTTAAATGTTTGTAAAACAGATTTGTGCTACTAATAGAAAATTAGCTTTCCTTAAACAGTTCTGTTAAGCAGCCAAACATTTATGCTAGCGTCTACCATAAATGTTTGGATGCATTTTTGGTGCAAAATGCAGCAAAACATCTGTCTGCGGGTATTTTTTTCTGCTGTTCCTTAGTCATCCACCAGAGGGAGCAAGGAGGTTAGCAGTCTCAGATAGTCATTCTACACACTTGCAAGTAATCTGCTGATTACATGAGAATATAAGAGGAGCCGGTCGCCTCCAGTGCCTGAGTGTTTGACCTCTCTGTGGCCCTCTGAGATGACTTGTTTAAGTTCTCTGAGTTCCTGATTCTGCTTTTACTTTTTGGTCTCCTCGCAGGTTACTCTAGTGGTCCCTTGGATGTTACTCATTGTGCGGCCTGAGTTCCTCCCCTTGCACACAAAAATCTCAACAGAAACACTTCTGGTTCATCATTCTGACTGGCGAGTTACGAGTTACTGCTCCACCACCTACTAATCTGTGCTGCTTACCTGTCTGTAATGTTGCAGTACTCCAGACCACTTTTTGATGGTGTGAGTCTCAACCACATTTGGTCTGAGTCTTGTCTCTGTCGCAGGCATTGAGGACTCAGGATTTTATTTGAAGACCGCAAATGTGGAAATATCACTAAATTGCAACTATATTGTCCAGTTTATTTGTTAACATCTTTGAATCAATTTAAAATCATAGCAACAAGTGACTTACTCATTTTGCGTTTCTGTTACACTGTTCCCCCACCACCTTTCCTCGCATGCAGCAGAAGATGTCTGTAATTGTTGGTAATACAATCCCGCTCCATAAATAATAAGATATGGCGACAGGTAAATTCAGCAGGGCATCAATTTCACAGTTTGGACAGATGTCCGATTCTTATCGTCATTTAGAAAGGAAGCTCAAAGAAAGGTTAGCTTTGTGGTCGTGTGCTAGCTGTGCAGGAACAAATATATTCCATTTTGATGAAAAAACCTCATCGTTCACTGCGCTGAGTTATTGTGCGGAGGTGTTGACTGATGAGTCACATATGTGCAACAATGCTGTGACCAAAGTCTGCAAAACAGTGATGAGAGATTCACGAACAATCCGATTCTTCTGAACGGCTCTTTACTAGTAATGATAGGACAGGAGCCTCACTGAGAGCCGATCTTTGTTCTTGTAATGCTCTGGTACTCTGCAGTAGCAGTACATCGTTATTCTGTTTAATTACAAAACTATATACTCAGTGTTCACAGTTCACCACATTCCCTTCATTGCTATGTTTAATGCTGGAGATAGTTGTGGTCTTTGACATGGGCAGTATGGGCCACTGCCCAGGGCGTTATGTTGTTAGGGATGGCATGAGACCGCCGCTGATTGTAGCACAGAGATGGAAACAAAGTAGAACAAAGAGTTTCAATTGATAACTATATTGGTTACAATTATTTCTGCTCTAAGCATTTAATATCTTGGTGTTTTATGGGAATGTGAATCGTTTAGATCAATTAAGATTCCATTTTGATCATATTTGACATTTTTTTGTCATGTCACGCACAGCTCTTGGTCTCAACTTGGTCTTGGGTTAAATGGTCTTGTGTGCAACACTACCTGTCTGTCCTTCCACCAGAACACCACCACACATAAACACACATGAATGCAAGTGTATACTGTTAAAGAAATAAATAAGTCTTACCTAAGATGAAACACTGAGTCAATCACAAACAAATCAAAATGCATTTTATTATTTTATTAAGAGATTAAGCAAAGAATATAGCAATGACTCCCCTGGCTAGTCCAGAGAAGTGAAGAAAAGATGAAGGCACATTGCCTTTAATGTCCCGTCTTACAGAGACGGGAGCAAAAGGGAGAATCCCAGCAGTTTCCCTTTATGTCACAACTCTGGTGTTTGACCTGCAGACTGTGACCCTGGGCGGTTCAAACCCAGGTCAGAAATACCCTTTATGTGTTTTTAGCAAGATGCCTCCAACATGAAGGGTGTTTTATGGACAGGGCCGGGACAAGGTATAAACAAACTAAGCAGTCCCTTAGGGCCCAAGGGCCACTAAGGCCCCCTCAGAGGAGCTGTTTTTTTTTTTTTACTAATAATTTCTATGTCATCATAATATCAAAAACACACAATTTCACCATGAAGTGATGGGTTTTTACAATAATATATATAGAAATCATTATTTTAGTGATTAAAAGAAAAAAAATGATTTGCTCTTGGGCCCCCTGGTGGCCGCGGTAGGTACCGCATGCTTCACAGTAACGAGCTGCATTCAAAGGTCCAAAACTCAGGTCAGAAGATAAATTAGCAAAATGTCTCAGACAAGGATTTATCCTTCAGGGAGGGGGAGAAGAAAAAGAAAAGATAAAGTTTGTTTTAATGAGCCTTTATAATGTAAAATATGAATAAAGCTGCTGATAGAAATGATCCTGATGGCGACCCGGACCGGACCGGTCCGGTTCAAGCGAGCTGGATGTCATGATGGCTTCTAATTTCAAGCCCACATGCAGAACAACACAGGAGAAGTTGTATGGTTAAGTAAAAAGGTTTCTTGAACGCTCGGGTCCGGTCCAGGAAGGGAACGGGCTCACGGAGCGATCGGCACACTAGAGAGGCAGAGAGGTGAGTTCAGGGTCGTCGGAAACGAGAGTGTTACTGAATAAACTGGACAGAGCTTACTTGTGATTAGGAGGTTCGATGTTTTGGGAGGGATAACTGAAATGTCCGAGGTCTCAGGCTCTGTGGGTCCAAGTGGTTCGGTACTTGACGCCGGATTTCCAGGAGGCAACAGAGGAGTGCGTCGGAGGGCGGACAGGTAGGCTCAGGCTCAGTGGGAACAGAGGAGCGGTGCCACTGCCAGTCGTGGAATCCAGGAGGAACTGAAGGCAGAAGAGGCAACAGGAAAAATCACTAGGAGATTCAGGTCAACAAGGAACACAGAGACTAGCGCTAGGAGGCTCAGCGGTACCGTTACTGGCTAACACTCAGGCGCTGAAGGACTGGCAGGCAGCTCCTCTTGAACCTGCCGCTGATGAGCTCATCAGACTCAGGTGCGCGGTGACGTCACACACGCCCTCCGGCAGGATGAACCTGGCGCCACTGGTGGTCAAAGGTGAGTAGCAGGCACAGAAAAAACCCACAAAGAAAACTAAGAACCCCGGAACATAACACTGGAGCCAGCAGAGTTTTAGAAATCAAGATCATCAAGTGATTGCATCTCGTTTTTAATGACCATAAGATCATTAAAAATGTTTAAAGTGACAGCAACATTGCTGTGTTTTTTTTCTAAAACCAGGTCGTACATTGGATCGCAGGATCGTGAAAGCTGCCGTAGAACTGATGCCGATGAACATTTTCAGAAAGAGAAAAGACACAGGTGGCTCAAAAACCAAGACACAGCTTCACCAAACGCTGCCGGTGCTCTTACACCAGAAATCAAAGGTAAGCCATGCTAGCAAGTTAGGAAAAATACAATCAGCTGCTGGATTTCCTCAACAGACCACTGAACACTGTTTGCTGCTGTGATTCTTTTTTGTTTCTTTGTTCAGCTGATCAGCCCTCTGTGACATCACAGTTCATGCAGTAAAAAAATTCTGCAAGAGTTGAACCTCTTTTTTTCTATTGAAGCACGCAAAACGTTGGAAAACATCTTCTGGAACCAGAACAGGCTTCAAACCATGTTGGTGAAAAGACCTGTAGATGAATTGAGCTGCTGAAATACATGAAGCCTTCTGTGATCATTTAAATATTATGAAAGGCTCCGTGTTCTAATCTAATTGCTTTTTCTTTCCTGTAGTGATGTCGACTTTCTGCCATGAGCTCTGCAGACTGAACAGATGTCATGTTTCAGTGAATCAGGAAGGATGCACTGTACCACGGTGCTGATGCTGCTGCAGGTCTTTGTTCTCCATCCTTTCCTGCTGTTGCTAAGCAACATGGACCACAGGGGAGCGGTAATAAGAAACAAATGTTGCTGCACATGCCTGACATCCATCTGATGCACCATGCTTGTAGATACTAAGTAAATACTGTCAATTTGTCATGATGGGTGTGAAGGGGTTTTTCTTTAAAGGCAAAATATTTTATTTGAATTAAATAATGTTCCTTTATGCATCATATAAATGTAATGTTTTTTGTATAACAGTTAAAAGGGTTTTTGTGCAGTCGCAGAGGGTGTATAAACTAATGAAACAAGATGTGTCTACTGAAGTAAGTTTTCCCAGGGTTGCTGAACTTCCCCAGACCGGTTGTCTGGGAACTCGCTGTTTTTCCCGTAGCCTCCCCTGCACGAAGATAGAGTGTTTAGTTTTCGCGGCCTGTAGATATGATAGTGAATGAGCAACAAGGTTGAACTGTTCCCTCTGTTTTCCTTTGTTTCTTTTGTTTGGTCTTAGAAGATTGAGTCTCGGCCTCTGTTAGGTGAATAAAGTAACTGTGCAACTCTGAATTTGTTAGAGCAGAATGATTCTCGCCTAATGCATTGTGTTTTTGCTCTCCGTCTGCAGATGTATTAAAGATTGTTTTTGCTCCCTGACTTTTGTCTAGATCTCAGACTCTGAATTGTGCACTTCACATGGGCTCCATGGGATCGTCTGCACACTGAAGAGCAGCAAAGGAAGACGGTGAGTTTGGGGAAATCGGAAAACAGGGACTTCAGAGAAATTAGACCAATGTTACTTGATTTGCAGGTTATGTCCACCAAGAGGAGGATAAACTGAGGGTTCGTGGTTTCGTGGGTGTCCTTTAGGTGATCCAGAGTGAGATTTCGACTGAGTAAGTGCAGGGTTGATGATGTGGAGGTGCGGTGGAGGGCACCGCAGGTAAGTTCAGGTTAGTTCAGGAGAACAGAGGAGCAAGCCGACTGTCAGCTGGGAAAGCCAAGAACAATTTATGGTTAAACTGTAGAGATGAAGAAGGGACCCGGGAAACCAGTGGGTAACGATCCACGACTTCACGAGGGAGGAAATCCAAAGCCAGTTCTAGGGTTTCACAGAGAAACTTCCAAGGTGTCACGAAGAATCACCTGAGAGAAAAAAGCAACAAGAATTGATTACTAGTTGATCTTCTAAGGAGAAAACACAGTGAGCTAACTCAGAGTACAACTACTGACTAACACTCAGGCGCTGAAGTGCTGGCAGTCTGCTCCTCTTGAGCTCCAGGATAATTAGACGATGCGCTGGCAGAGACAGCGGTCTAACCCTAACCCTCTGGTGGATGAAGGTGGACGCAGGCAAACAGAAAAAAACCCACAAAGAAAAACCAAAAACCCCAGTTCCCAACACTGTTATTTTTTCAATACCTGTAATATTTAATAAAAAAGAAATATAATTGCATTAAAATCTGCAACTATGAGATTTTTACAATCCCACAAGTTTAATTAAGAGCAAGGAGATGTGTTTGCATTACTTCTGCATTTGATATAAATTTGCACACATGATGCAGATGCTTCCCACTGCTCTGCTTTCATGTTTTTGATGTTTTTTTCATCAATCAGTGCAGAAGAAGGTGATGAAGAAAAAAGTTTCCCAGAAAAGCAAAGCTGCAGAAATGTATTGTGTAGCTCATAATAATTCATGTCAGTCTGGTGACAAAACAGACAAAAACACTGCAAAAAATATAAGAAGAAAAAATAAATATGAATGAATGAATGAAATTAATAACTTTTCAAATGCAAGTGAAACTCAAAGTGCTGCAGAAGCAAACCCAACAAGTAAAGCAGAACTAAAACAGTTCAACTGAGTCAGAAAGTCCACAAACAGTGAGATTCATCTGCAAATAAAATTAAATACATTTAAAACATGGGTTTTCAAAACAAGATCACAAGTCAGCCAGAAACCTTGGCAACAAAAGATCACAAGCAGTTGGGAATATTTTTACTGCCATGATTTCACCTCTGGCTCATGCTATGTGTCACCCAGTGCTACTCATCTGATATTGTCCAATCATTTTTTCATCATATTTATGAAAATGATTTTAAAGCATTAGCAGTTCTCATATTTATGACTATTTCCATCCCTCAACTGAGCTGTGGTGGGAGGGGCCGTGAGCGCACATGACCTTGTGGAAGAGCGAGCATCGCTGTACATTAGTGTATTAAAAATACTCCACACTCCTTCACCTGCAAGGTAAAAACTGGTTATTCTCTTACCATGAGCTTCTGCAACTCTGGACTGGGAAACAAGTCAATAAGTTGGATGTTCACATGTTCTGAAAGTTGAAAGGAAACGGGTCCAGTGTCTGCTCAGACTGCTCAATAATCACCAATAACTAACCGAAAGCAGTACTGTGCTTATGGTTACACTTACATTTCTTTTAAATGACACATGCAGAAGGTTTTGATGTCTTGATGTTTCTTAGGCGTGCTGACGCTACTCCAGGAAGCTGTAGACATGGATGGTGAGCTGCTGTCATACCATAAATAAATTGCCACAAATTGTTTCAGGTCTTCTTTGACCTTTTGGTCCACCTGTGTGTTTCAGCTTCAAGTTTTTCTGCAAGGGTTTTTTCTACCAAAGAGGTTCCAGTTCTAAACAGGTTCTGGGGTTTTCACTTCCAGAGAGCCGAATCAGAGTCAACTCTTTATAACAGTCTCATTGCTTTTCTGGATCCTCCTCCACATTTTCCTGCCTCTGGAAACACAGAAACACCAGGCAACTGAAAGGCCTGGTGTCTTCAGTCAGAGGCTTCTTAAAATCCGCTGGAATACAGACCTTGACAGGAGATTCTTCATGTTCACAGCCATCAGCATCTACAACAACTCATAAAACATGGGTAATATGGGTTACATAAGTATATAATTTACCTTTGGGATTCATAGTGTATTAAGTTGAACTGAATCTGGTTTTCAGATGTCTGGATGGGCCACTTTCAAACTGTCAAAATAATTAGAACAGCATAAAACGTCAAGAAAATCTAACCCATGTTTTGGTGAGAAATCTGCAAATTAACTCAAGAAACTATCTTTATCACTTTTAATAGGTCACTTAAGTGATAAAAGTTATCTACTTTTATCAAGTTAAGGTGGAGCTGACTCCTGTTGGAGGGTCAGGTTTTGATCAGGGAAGCATTTTGTTTTTAAACATTTAAGGATGTTGGAAGTGATCTGAATATTGAATAAAGTGACTAAAAATGCTGCATCCTCAACTCTTGTCTCA
The DNA here is from genome assembly GCA_010277075.1 of Poeciliopsis retropinna. Taxonomy (NCBI): domain Eukaryota; kingdom Metazoa; phylum Chordata; class Actinopteri; order Cyprinodontiformes; family Poeciliidae; genus Poeciliopsis; species Poeciliopsis retropinna. Next base: position 5,008,637 of record VMRM01000034.1, on the reverse strand, counting down.
GGACAGAAACGAAAAAAAGTTCGTTAGTGTGACGAGTTCAGATGAACGTGATGACGTGGCAGACGGGAGGTGACGTCGCTACGCTCCGCCAGCCTGTGTTGATGTTTTGGAGAACGGGAAGAGGGAGACGCTTTTTGTTTTTGTTCAAATCAAACCGTCGAAAAGGAGCCGAGGGGCCGCTTCTTTCTTCACATCCGGCTCGTTGAAGGGTCTTAGCTTGGTGGTAGGAGCCTAACGGCCGGTCCGGACGGTGACCCGACCGACACTTTAGATCCAGAACAACGGAGCTGTCTCCATCTCTAACCGAGTCCCTGCTCCCCTTACACCGATTCCACCATGACGATCCTCCCGAAAAAGAAGCCCAGCTCCGCGGTTGGAGTTTCGGACCACACCGATGACAACGACCGTCGGAGCGGGTCTGACTCTCATCAACACCAGCACCCTCACACCGGGAGGACCGGAGCCAGGCCGAGGGCTTCACCGCCTCCGTGGTCCTACCAGAGCGCCCCACCTTCAGCCAGAGAAGACAGGCGGAACATCGAGGCCAGCTCCCGGCCTCAGCAGGCCTCCCCGCCGCCGGTAGGCTCCGTGTCCCCGGTGGGTCCAGGGGACGGACGGGACAGCAGCGGAGGAATGGTTACTAGCTCTCGGGGGGAGCTGGTGGTGTCTTCCGGTGTGGTTGGATGCGGCGGAGCAATAGGAGGCTGCTGCTCCGGGCCCGGCCTGAGCAAGAGGCGGCGGCAGGCAGGAACCTGCTCCGGGGGGGTGGTAGCTGCTCTGGCCGGTGGAGGCCAGCCGGGAGTGACCGGACCGGGAGGAGTGGGCTCCAGCCAGGACACTGAAGAAGGAGCCGGGAACAACAGCGAGGATGAGTACGAGAACGCGGCCCGCCTGCAGTCCGTGGACCCGGCCACCGTGGAGCAGGTAGTGAGCTAACGATGCTAATAGCAGGCTAATGGGGCTTTACGGGAGACTTCTGGGGCTTTTCTGGGGTTAAATTCTGTCGACACGGTGACATTTATAAAGCAGAGGTTCCTGTCAGAGCTGGAGATTTGAATGAATGAATTGTTCAAAATGAACATTTTTTCCTGGTTATCCAACTATAGAGACACTAAATGATGTAGTTATGTTCACTATTCACGTCAAAGTTTAGCCTGTTATCCCAAAGTTTCAGGTTGCTATAGTAACGGAATTGATGTTGCAGGTAACTTATAAGTTAATAATCAGAAGTGGTCCTGGTCTGTCACAGTCAAAAGATAACGATCCAAATTAAGGTGACCAGATTTCCAAGACTGAATCTGGGAACAGATGTAAATTTATCAAAATAAAACGAAGAAACTGGGAAAATTACAATTGACATATTTATTGATATTTAAACATTAAAAATAAAGTATGAAAGCAGGAACATGTCTCTCCACACTGTTGTTTCCTAATTGTAATTATAATAATAATATTAATAATAAAACTAATAGCCACAATAGAGAACTGAAACTGGAAATTTAGGGGGGTAGTTGGGGTGTAAATACTTTGTAAGTGAGCACGCAAACACATGAATAATATAATTGGTATTGCTGTTAATGAACAAAAAGCTCACAGTGGTAACAGAAGAAACTTGAAACTGACAAAAGTAGCAAATATTTACTCGCTGACAAACTGATGAAAGTCAGACACTGCTTTTAATTGTGGCTCACTTAAAATAATGGTAGTTAAAATGTATTTGCATTTTTGTGTCTGACCATAGAGCTGATGGACCATTTTTTGTCTCATCTCTCCCACAACCTTTGTCCTTTGTGGTAAATTCCAACCTCACTTTATGATTTGCTGTCCTTCACATGAAGTCCAGCTTAACCTTGGAGTTCACCTTTACTTCCTGTAGGGGTTGTTCTGGACTCTTTCATATGTAACCATTCATATCATAATTCTCTTGAATTAGTCGTTAATGTTCTTCCTGCAGCCACAGTCAGGTTGAATGGCTCCTTAATAGACCTTAAGTTTCAGAATAAGCTGTACAACTGTAGTCATCTTGGTTTGTCATTTTCTTATTCTGTTGAACCTCAATTAAAAACAATCTCTGATTTTTATTGGTTAATTTTCAGTTAATCTTCATTTATCACTTTGTCAGTTTCAGGTTGTTTCAGTGACATTGTGGGTTTTTCAGTCTTTAACAGAAGAAACCAACAACTTTGTCCACAAGTGAATGTTGTGCATGAATGAACACATAAGTGTCCATAAATACATGAGGTGTGTGTAAAGTTGTGTAGCTGGTATGTGAGGACACTGTGTGTGTTTGAGATGAGTGAACTCTGGTCAGGAAGTTCACCAACATGATCCCATCTCTGGATCTGAAAACCGTCCTGGGTCTGAAGAGCCACATGATCAGAGACGTCTGGAATAAGAGCAGAAAAGATGATAGAAAAACCTGAGAAACACTTAAAATGCAAGATATAAAATAATATGTTTATATTTCATATTCCTCTCCAGCCTTGTCAGTTTTCCTGTTTTCCTCATTCATTCAATTTATCAGAATATTTTCCTCCTGTCTCATCTTTTATCATTCTGCCATTATTCTAAAACAGAGACATAATATCATCTCAATCTCCTCCAAAAACATCAGAATGTATATGACAAACTGAAAATGTACAATTTAATAAATAAAATCAGATTAGTTTTATTTTAGAATTTGGTTATTTTGAAATGAGAAACTGAATGTTTGTAGCTAAACGATCAGAACAGATTATCTCTCCATCCTCATCAGTTTCAGTTCAGTCATTTTTACTGCCACTGAGTGACAAAATTTTCATATGTATAAACGCATATCTAGCTTGGAAAATACAACCCGATGATCACCAGTTAATTCCAAAGCATCATCTTTACGATGAGTTTATTTTAACCTTCCTGTTGCTATTTCTCTCACTCTGGCTAATGCTACAGACGCTCTTGTGCTCTCGTCTTGTTGTGTTTGTTAATAAAAGCTTAGTTTTATTTTACCGTGAACTTTATGTCTTCATGACGGTAAAGATTAGCCCAGTCCAAACAAAACGCGTAGATTCACAGATCAGCTCCCCTTCGAAGCTGGTCGGAACTCGAACTCTCCTCTTCAGGTTTCTTGTCTTTTCTGGCTCTTCTTGATTTTTATTGGCAGTTGGGTCTGCTGCTCTTCTTTGTCTGTAATGTTAACAGCAGAGCAAGCAGCTATCGTAACGGCTGTTGTTGCATGCAACACGCTCACTCATGCTTTCTACTCCTTGCCACATGGAGTCTCCGGCTACTGTCATCACGATCTATTGGAAATTTCTTTTCTCATTCATAAAACGCTAAAATCTGGGACTTTTCCAGAGACAGCTCTAGCCGGGGACAGGTCATCTAAGATAGGAACTGTCCCAGGAAATCGGAGACGTCTGGTAACCCTAATCCAACTCCAGAATACTTCCTATTTACATGCTGTGACCCTGAAGTGGTCCAGATGGACACCTATCCAGCTGCTTCTCACTCAGGTTCAGGTCTATAGGTTAGGGCTAGTTTTATGTTGAGATTATCTTTTTAAATCAAACCAAACACTGGTTCAAGTGTCTGGGTAGGGCAAGGGGTAAGAATTCTTCAAAGATTTATACACCTCCAAAGCAAAACCTACTCATGGCAAATCTAATCACAGTTTTGTGTTTTTCTGCTCAGTGTTTAAATATTTTGTTCAGAGGAACATGAGAGACAATGGCCACAGGAAACTAAAGAAAACCTTGGGTTGTTTAGAGGGTACGGACTGGGATGCTCTGTGCCAGCCACATTCGCTTCAATTCAGTTTATTTATATAGCGCCATTTTACAACATTATTTCTCTTCAACCACACATATGTTCCCATTGATTCTAGTTATGAAACAGTACAGTATGCTAAAATAATTATTCAAAGTAGTTTAAAAAGTTTATAGGAAGCCCAGCTGAAAACTCAGTCTTTTCCAGCTGAGTGCATGGAAAAGACATCTATGTCACTCATGACTATATAACCGTCTGTGTGAACAACTTCATCCTGACCAAAACACTGAGATTTTTCCCTAATAACAAACCTTCCTCTTACCTGAAAAAACTGCTATGAAACAATGAAAGAACTTTAATTTAGGGAGTCAGAGAATCATGGAGAAGTATACCAAAGCAGCTTAAAGTTAATATTAGAGACAATAAGGAGACACACAGGAAGAAGCTGCAGAAAAAGCTCCTACAGAACAGAATCAGGTTAGGTTACGTTAAACTTTATTAATCCCGTAGGGAAATTGAGGTTGTCTGTTGCTCACACATTATTTCACATCCACACAACATTAAAATCATACAGCTGGAGACATCCTTAAAAAGTACATAAAATATAATAAATACATTACCACTAAAAGAGGTCTAGTAAAGTGCTTAAATATGTTAAAAAAAACTAGTTACCCGGTCTTCGTCCCAGAAATAACAGCATTGTAAAGCCTAATGGCCCGTGTGACAAAGGAGTTTTTAAGCCTCTCAGTTGAACAGATCAGAGAGTATTCAGTCCAGAGACCTGGTGGAGCTCTGAGTGGCATGCTGTGGGAACAATCACCTCATCTTGAATGTGAACAAAACAAAGGCGATGATTGTAGATTTCTGCACCAAGAATTATTGAAGGAATTGACACAAAACCTCTAAAGACCAGTGCAACGTCCTCCTTCACAAAATGTAAACAAAACTGGAGTACCGTCACATTTTGAAGGGTTTCTCCATTGATATAAGTAACTGTGTGAACATTGCCCATCAACTGCTGCAGGCGCTGTTACTACGCAGTGAGTCTGTCCACAAAACCAGATGGTTCCAATGCGGAATGAGCAGGAATCGGTCACAAAAACGATCATAGGGCCTTTATTTCATACCCAATTTCTATAAAACATAGTTTAAATTCAAGCTGAGAAAATTGCTGATGTTTTGATATGTAAAATATGTTTTCTCCCAGGATATAAATCTATACACAGGTTGGTTTCTGTCAAGATGCAAAGGAGGACTAAGCACGTTTTCCTTTTGCATTGGTTAGTAATTCAATATTACGTGCTGTTAAAATTAATTTGTTAAAACTTATGGTTCCCATACTTTACTTGATTAGTTATGAATATTGCCACATTTTACAAACAAATGAGGCAATTAGTCCAGATTTTATTGTTTATTGAAGGATTAAAAATTAAAGTGGCTGCTGATCGCCACGACAACAGGAAAAGAAACTGATACAAGAGAAAAGCAATTTTAAACCATTTATATTCCGCTCTCTCTCGTTCTGTCAGCTGTACGCTACACACAGACCCGTTCCCATGGCAACCTACGCAACACCTGCACTAACCCACAGAGCAGATAGTAATATCTTTACCCAGAATGCCCTGTGCTGTAGCTGGCTTCCTGCTGTTGGAGCGGCCTCCAGTCCGCTTGCATTGAAACCACGTCAGCGTTCCAAACCAAAGCGAATTTTTTAGACGGATCAGGATTCGCTTCTTTAACAAAGCTCCTCAAATGAACCGGACCTCATAGACAAACAAACTAGAGTTTGATTAAAGTGGACTGCACAGGGCTGGTGTGAACGCACCCTAACAAAGTGTTAGTGTTCGGTCCTGGCCCTACCTAGCGGGACGCTCCCTGATCAGCGCTCTGCTCTCCAGCAGGAACACTGGTTCGAGAAAGCTTTGAGGGAGAAGAAAGGATTTGTCATCAAGAAGATGAAGGAAGACGGGGCATGCCTCTTCAGAGCTGTGGGTGAGTCCATTCCTCCACAGGCGTGTTCCTGCACTTCCACCTATCGCCACCAGATGTCAGTGTTTGGTGGAATATGAACTGTGCTTGGTTCAGACATTTTATGTCTCCTCTTATTTATGTAAGAGGAGAAATTATGGTATGGCATGAACATAAAACAATATTTTCAGTTCTGTTCACAAATTACAATAACTTAATTCAGGTAAACTTTAAAGTTTGGTTCCTCACATTTTTATTGTGTTCAAACGTCTGGAACTTGGACCCAAGAACATTAAAAGTCCTCCCCAGCTGGGACTGTTTACTACCCCCAGCTGGGGTCAGAACAGTATTTACTACAGACGGTTCTGGAACAAGACCAGCTTGGTTTGATACTTCGGTTGAGAGTTCTGTTTGTTAAGCAGCACAAACTCTGCAAAATTCCTTCATGTTTCATCTTTATATTTTAGTTCATTCTTGTCTGACACGTTCCTACCTGCAGGGGGCGTTGTGCAGCTGTTGGACTCTTGGTGTGTGTGTGTGAGAGAGAGATAGGAAGCAGAAATGTGGGTCAGAGTGAAAGATTAGTGTGTTTTGTTCCTTTATAGCACAAAGGTATTTTCAATTGAGTTCAGGTTGTCTCAGATAATAGCCATTGCATTGGTGCAGTGATGTCATCACGTGTGTGTGTGTGTGGGTGTGTGTGTGCATGCATGCGTTTGTGTCTAATACCTTGTGGTGACCATTTTCCTGACACATGCTACGTTGTGGGGACTGAAGCCTGGGCCCCACAAGGGGAAATGCTGTTTTTGGGTCAGGGGTCAGATTTAGGACTAAGGTGTGAATTGACTTTTGGATAGAGTTGGGGTCAGGATAAGGGTAAGGTTTAGGTTGTAGAAATGAATGGGAGTCAATGGAAACTCCCATTGACAAAGATAGCCACGCAAACGTGTGTGTGTGTGTGTGTGTGTGTGTGTGTATGTGTTTCCTTAATACAGTTGCTTTCTTCCTAGTTTCAGCCCCAACCTGCAGCGAAGCTTCAAGTTACAGAAATCAGTTTCATTCAGGTTCATTTTCATGTTTGCAGGAAGTGATGCTTTCAGTCTCAGATCTGTTTAATCCTGGAGCCTCCAGCAGGTTTTCCATAGCGTCTTTTTAAAGTCTTTAAAAGTCCTAAAAATGGGAACAGTGGTGTCCTTCACTTCGAATCAAGTAAAACCCAACAGTTTGTTTCCTCTCACTTTCTTTTTCAGTCTCAGATCATTTTCTGCTTTTACATAAAATGTACCCGATTCTTTGAAGTTGTTGGAGACTTTAACTGCTTGATTCACGCTGAACTTCATGTTTTTTAGCTCTTTATGTTTCTGTTTGATCTTCGTCTGACCAATATGTTATTCCTTCAATCACAGATTCTCTGAATTAAACTTTTTTTTCCTGCCTTCTAGTCCAACCTTAGCCCAACCTAAGACATGCCTGGCATTTGCATCCAGTCTGTAAGACCAGACCAGATGTAATATCGATCAGCAGTTTGACTGGGATTCAGTGCAACAGCAGAGAGACGCATAACGCTGAGTTTGTTTTGAAGGGCTGGTTGATCCAGCATGAGGCGATTTCTGGCTCCTGGTGGATGCATCTGAGGCTCAGTTACATGTTTAACCACCTTGAGTTCAGAAAAAGTCTTTGTCTGAGGAAACATTCCTGCTCTTCATTCAGGTCTGCTTTTCACTGAAAAAGGAAAAAAATGAGCAAAAATGTTCTTTGAGATTCTTGGAGCTCAAACATCTGAACTCCTGTGAGCTGGTCCAACATCATTTATCCCACTTGAGGAAAAATAAATCATCAATATACCCGTTGCTATGAGACTGATGTTAAGACACAGAGTTTACCCCTGACCCCTGACCTTAACACCATTAATCCCTTCAACAGGACTGGTTTTCAGCCTTTGTTTCTGAGTGAGACGCCCATGTGTCCGAGTAGCCACTAGGTGGCATTGTGAGGACAGTGGAATGCAGCTGATCAACATGCCTGGCTGGTCCCAGTTTACCAGACTGGGTTGGTTTGGTTTGATGTGGTTTAGGGGAAGGGCTGGTGCTGCACTGATCTCTGCTGGACTGCAGTACCCAGGATGCTTTGCTGTTCACGGTGGAGTCAGATAAAACTTTATCGACACATAGGATGGATGTACTGAGGCCCTGCCTCCTCTGAGAAACAGCTGGCCAATCAGAGGGCTGCCTATTCATTCTGCAGAAGCCTATCTGGTTTCCATGGTAACCATCTCAGCTGCTAACTTTGGAGCTCATGTTGATTTATTTGGGTTCGTTTCCTGTAACTGACATCATTCACACGTCCAGCTAGCGGTTCTGATAAACGTGTCATGTTTTATTTCCTCTCTGCTTCCTGAACCAATTCTGGTTCTGAGCCACATTTGGCCCTTGAAACCATTCCTTTCATTCAGCAGAATCAGAACCGAGCCACCTGAACTCTCAGGGCCAAAATAAATGTCATAAAGAATCAGCTAATATCTGACAATTATAAACAAAGTCTCCGTGGTCTCAAGTTCTGTTGGAGTCAATGTTCTGGACTACAGGTGCACCGATTTATTGGTGCCGATGTCCTGAAATTTGGGAAATCGGTGATTGGCCGATACCTAAACATGAAGCCTGTCTGCTTTGCAGTGAAAGGTTTGACTGGGTTAGCCCCGCCCATTGGGTTAGCCACTCCTGTTGGGTTAGCCCCACCCGCCAGGTCATGTCTGCTGGTTTGCAGTAACAATAGTCACCCCACTGTTGCCAACTCAGTGACTGTCTTGTCATTTTTAATGACATTTCAGATAAAAAAATTGGTACAGGCAAAAATTCGGATCAGCAGGCCGAATTTTTAAAGATCGTAATCAGTGATCAGCAAGAAATCTGTAATCGATACCGGTACCGGCTTAAAGTTCTGCTCAGAGCTCCAGGATAATCAGTCTGGATCAATCTAAACGCCAATAAACCAGCAGATCAATATGATCTCTGATCAATGGCTCCATGTTCTCCATCAGAGCCAAACATCCTCAGGTAGTGACTCACCTTGATACCTCATCACCTAATCACACCTATTGATCACCTTCAGTAATCAAACCTATTGATCAGCCCTGGTTTCTCTGCCACAGATCAATTCAGACGAATCGTTTTGTCTTTATGAGACAAGCTGAGCTAAATTATTATTTACAGTGTTGTGAGGTTTTCACATCCTTTATTTTATTTGATTTATTTTGTTGGTTTATTGTCTGAGGATAAATCGGTTCAGTTTCATCATTTAAACACTAAAATATTAAAATCATAAAGTCTTTGGATTTGATGCTTCCTGGTCTAAAGAACTGAATCAGGTTTCAGTGGATTCAGGTGAGTTCTGGGCAGGTAAAAACTTTGCGTATATTTACTAACACTTTCATGCCATGTTCATTTTATACATGCTAACTTGTGCGTAAAATATGACGCTGCACATTTTTTTGTGCGTACGCTGCTTTAGACATGAGAGACCAGAACCTGCTGACGTCACCAGTTCCATGTTTGCGTGTTCTGGTTCTGGCCGATCCAGATCTTGTTGCTGTTCTTTGTCTTTTTTTTCTGTCAGAAGATTTTCTGATTTTCCTCTCTTTTTTCTGTCAGAAGCCGCTCCTTACATCCCTGAGTCGGACTGTTTGTTCTGAATGCAGCCGATGTAAGAACAGAACCTCATGGTGAAGCCAAAGGCCACAGAACCGGGTCCAGAACCTCATTCTGTTTGGTTCACAGCTTCACACTTGTGGCGATACTTGGCCATGATTTGACGTCTTGCCAGTGACACGTGTGCATCGGATCTTTATTGATACACCGCCCGGTCCATTTCAGAACCACGGAGTTGATGACTGGGTCCGTCAGAAACGCTCAGTGAGTCAGAACTTCTGAGGAGCGTACCCTCAGAAGTTCTGACTCACTGCTGCTCAGGTGGAGACGCTGCAGCCAGGAAACGGTCTGAGCAGAACCGGGTCAGGAGGTTGGGTTTCAGGGAGAGTCCCTGCTGCTCCAGGAGCTGCTTTAGTTTTCAGTCTGATTCTCAGTTTGTTTACGCGTCGCAGGCACACACACACACACATTCACAAAGACACGTACACACACTCACTCGGTAACCACAAGTGAGAAAGGGAAGCTGTTGGGGGTTCTGAGAATCGTCGCGGTAACAGATCATGTGATTTGCTGGAACTCAAACTGAGAGCCTCATTTGCATATTGACGCCTCCGCTGGGGAGGAAGTGCGTGTGTCTGTGTGTTTGATACAGCTCAATATTTATTCCTCTAAATAAAACTAAATTGTAATGTTTCTTTTAAAACTGGAACCTGCAACTTCTAGACTAGTTTTCTATCAGACTCTAAGATGATCTGTCATCTAGATCTATAGGTGAGCTATAGGCAGATCTATAAGCTTCCTGCAGGGTTAGGGTAAGTTCCCTTCAGCTTCACACCGTTCAGAGGAGGTCATGCAGGTCTGGAGCAGAGGAACGCGGATCGAGAACTAGGTCATCTAGATCAGTATTGCCGGACTGGCTCCAAGTCTTTCTCTCCAGAAGCTTCAGATCCATCACAACTTTTATAAACGTCTGATCAAATCTCAGGCTGCTTCCTGCTCCATGTGGGCGGCCATCTTCAACTACACCTGGCTGCAGCAAACGGATCACATATCCAACTCGTATTTTTATGGGACCATTGCACTTCGGAAGTGAAGGGGGCGCTATTTCCTCTATTATCCACGTTCTCCCGTTTTTATTTTCTTTAAAAATCTGTGATATATTTTCACCTTTAGGAAGGATTTTCACTCTCAGCATAAATTTGAACTTCTCCCTTTTATTTACTTCAGAGCAGATCACAGTTTTTAACAGATTCTGTAGCTTTCTGTGAAATTCTAAATCTGCTCCTTAGTGGCATCTTTTCAGGCCTGATACTGCCTCTAGTGGCGGGGGGAGGTAACACAACTAATATCGTTACATTACTAAATCAGAATAGTACAAAGTCTTTAGTCTTTTCAAAGATTGTCTGTTAGTCTGCAGATCCTGAGACCAAACCAGCCGAGGAGATGAAAAGTTAAACCTGGACTTAAAATGTTGTTTTAACTTGAGTTCTAGTTAGAATGTTAAGCTTTAACATTTTAACTCAACAACCTCTAGTTGGTAAACCCAAGATCACGGAGTCTTCTTAAAGATGGCGTCTCTGAGAACATTTAATAAAAATGTAGTCAGTGTTTTCAGCAAAGTTGAGCTGACTGTCCAGGAACGACACCAGGAATTTAAAATTTGCCAGTTTCAACAGGTTGGCCATCGAGAGAAACTGGAATCACTTTCAGGTCATTTAATTAGCTCAACGTTCTTGAAAAAGTATGGTATCTTACTAGACAAGTTATCTTTTATGGTATCAGTAATGCCAGAATTAATTTGGGAAAAACTGTGATCTGAGCTGAAGTAAATAAAAGAGAAGTTCAAATTCATGCTGAGAGTGAAAATCCTTCCTAAAGGTGAAAATATATCACAGATTTCAAAAGAAAATAAAAACAGGAGGATAATATAGGAAATAGCGCCCCCTTCACTTCCGGAGTGCAATGGTCCCATTTCCATATAAGGTCTGAGCCTGACAGCGGGAAGTCCCGCCCCTTCCTGTTTGCTGCAGCAGGTCCTTCTCGCCGTCTTTGAACTAAATCCTGATTTCTGTGGGATTTTCTTGGGATTGAGCTGATGGTATCAGAACCTAAAGATCCAGTTGAAAACAGGTTGTTGGTTCTGTTTGTCTCGACTGAAACTCATGTCTGAATCCAGGAAGCGTTTCTGCAGATTCCATATTTATATGGAATCTTATAGCTGTTGAGTTTTAAGCAAAACGTAAAAGAAAGCCGTTTAGGGTTAGCTGAGAGCTGATTGGACAGAACCTCTGGCTCTGCCCATCGCTTTGCTCCATTAGCTGTCCTCTGTTTGCAGCCGACCAGGTGTACGGGGACCAGGACATGCACGAGGTGGTGAGGAAGCACTGCATGGACTACCTGGTGAGTCTGATCACGACCCCTCCCCTCGCCGACTTCTCAGCCAATCAGCTGACAGTGTCTGTTTGGCTCCTTCAGATGAAGAATGCAGACTACTTCTCCAACTATGTGACAGAAGACTTTACCACGTACATCAACAGGAAGAGGAAAAACAATTGCCATGGCAACCACATCGAGATGCAGGCCATGGCGGAGATGTACAACAGACCGGTGGAGGTGTACCAGTACAGCACAGGTGAGTCCGTCGGCACATCTGAACCCGTACCAGATTCACGCATCTTTACCGATCCCGCCTCCTGGTCCCACAGAGCCAATCAACACATTCCACGGCATCCATCAGAACAATGACGAGCCAATCAGAGTGAGCTACCACCGCAACATCCACTACAACTCCGTGGTGAACCCCAACAAGGCCACTATCGGCGTGGGCCTGGGCCTTCCCGCCTTCAAACCCGGGGTACCAGAACCACAGCGACACGCTTCCTCTTCTGGCCATTGCTGTGGCGCTGACCTCTGACCTTTCCCTCCCAGTACGCGGACCAGTCTCTGATGAAGTCGGCCATCAAGACGTCCGAGGAGTCGTGGATCGAGCAGCAGATGCTGGAGGACAAGAAGCGGGCGACGGACTGGGAGGCGACCAACGAGGCCATCGAGGAGCAGGTGGCGCGCGAGTCCTACCTGCAGTGGCTCCAGGACCAGGAGAAACAGGCCCGACAGGTGAGTCGGTACCGAAGGGTTCCCCTAGAAAACCTGCTCAGCCCATATTCAGTTACTTATAGATCTGTTACTAAAAGACATTGCTGACAAATCTCAAACCCACAACTAGTCTTAAAAACAAAAAATCAAAAAAATACAATTAAAATGAATATCAATTATTTGCACTTCTTATAAATCCAAAGTAAATCATCAATCAATGGATCTACAAGCACGATGCTGATCACATTTGGAGCTGATCACACATGGACCAAAGCATAATTGAACTAAGCTGCTGCTTAAGGCCCCCAGGTTTTCAGGGCCCTTAAAATGCTAATATTTTATCACAGACCACAGATATAGAAATTTAACATTTGTTTATTCAGAATGTCAATGCTATTGACTTAATTGTTTCAGCATACATAAATTAAAAGATTTTAAATTGTTTTAACATTTAAATTAAGAATTTTAAGGAGATTTTTTGTGAAAGTTCAAAGAACAATATTCATAGTTATATTGTTTTGTTGCCACAGCTACAATCTGATGCTGTGAGTTTAATCTTTGAGTTTAAGCTCTGTTTGTTCACAAAAACAAACGAATAAACTACAGTTATAACTGATTACTTTTAAACTTTGCCAATCAAACTAGGCCCTCTCCCAGAATGGAGGGGGGCCTGCTGGTCCTGGTGAAATGCTGTTAGTGGTGCTGATGACCAAGCAGCAAGAGGGGCCCCTAAGTCAGATTCTGCTCCACGTCTCACACAGCATTGGACCGGCCCTGCTTGACCAGTTACATCCATTCCACTGTGCAACTCTGCTGGTTACAGAGGGACAAACAGGAAGTTTAACTAATGTGGTTTTAGTAGCTCTTCCATTTCGGGTTAGGGTAAAAAGCGCCACAGAAACTGTTGTGGTTGCCCAAGCTTTGCGGGACGGGTTTTCTTGATATACGCGTGACCGCGTGCAGCAACTCTGCCTGAAAGCATTTGATATGACTTTGATGCATTGTGTTGCTGCAAAAAATTACATAAAATGCAATGTTAAAAGAAATTAAACCAGCGTGTTGTGAGGCGAGCGAAACATCTCCTCCACTAACCAGTGAGCACATCTTTAAACTTTATCAGCACAGACACAGAGTCAGCGTGTTGACATGTAAACGCACACGCTGCTTTTTTCACAATGATAAATCATCCTCACTGCACCTCTAAACATGTTAGCAGTTCACATTGAGTTTGACTCTTACCTTGATGGGTTCTCCAAAGAACCATCTTTCCTCAGTGAGGGTTGAAGTAAATGTCCATTCAGGTGAGTGATCCACGCTGAGGTAAACCTCAGAGATCCAGCCACGACTGCGTCCAGCAGCAGCTCTGCGATTGGTGTGTTCCCTGTTCAGTGCATCAACTATAAAAACTATCAACTCATTTTCCAGGAGCGATTCTGCCCTCCCACTAAAACACTCAAAGCAGCAGAGACTCTTGCAGTCTGGATTATTAAACAAAATCATTTTTTAAAAATTTGTATAATTTTTTTTAACATAAAAAATTATACACATTTTTTTATGTTAAAACAAAAATAAGCCATGCTTACCCTGGCGGGGGGAAACTAAAGCCTGGCAGCCCGCCAGGCTTATAATTCACTGGGGGAAAGCCTGAGCCAACAGCTGAGACCCAATGCGACCTGGTGGTATTCAATCAAAGTCGGCGGAGCTGCAGGTAACGCTGTCCTCTGCTTCTTCCTGCAGCCCCGTAAAGCTAGCGCCACCTGCAGCTCAGCCACCGCGGCTGCTTCTAGCGGACCGGATGACTGGAGCGCCCGGTCGCCGCGGCAACGGGACTCTGACCCCTCCCATTCGGACCTCACGGCCGCCGCGCCAGCCGGCAACAAGCCGTCTTCCCCCACCGGAGCTGCCCTCATCCTGAGCAAACCGCCGTCGCCCTGCGCTCCAGGTAACACACGCACGGTGATGTCACTTCCTGCTCCCCGCTGATGGTTAGCAGGAAGTGCACCTGCTCAAGTATTTGCCACCGAAGCTCGGTAGTTGATCCGAACCGGAACCAGTAGCCGCCATGTTCTACTGATCCATGTTGGTTCCCGCCGGGTCTCACATGTTTAAAAAGTTCTATGCAGCTGACTCTGGTTAGCAGGTTCTGATTTCTGTTGAGCTTCAACTAACTGGGTCAGAACCACCTGAAATCGAAAACCCGTTCTGATGAACTGGACTTGCAGGGAGAACGTGTTTTGATCCAAATTCTCTTCCAGAGCCACAGACAGAAATGAGCTAGCATTAGCCCGCTAACTGCTCCCTCAGAAAGGAACAGACGACCCGGTACCGGTTCAGGGGAACAGCTTTTCTACAACCAGGAGAACCCTGTTTGTTGAGTCCAGAAGAGCAACCAGAACCTCAGAACCAGGATTCAGGCCTCAAGCCTCAAATTTGTAACTAAACGAATTTCTTTCTGTAAAAACATTAAATTTCATAAAAATGTACGTTTTCCCTCAAGAACCAAATAATTCAGAACTTTTTAAGGTTTAGTTATGAACAGATCCAAATGGTTTCCATCTGGAAGTTTGAGTCTCGCAGCACCTCAAGTCCATTTGGACTGAATTTCTGATCGTGGCCCGGTTTGAGTCTCACGCTGCAGACCGATGGATCTGGTGCCGATCTTTGGGCCCGACTCCGCAACACGGACAGAACCATCATCAGATCCCAAGGAGCCAACAGAACAAGAACAAAGTCAGAATGTGTTTGAGGGAACTGCAGTTTGGATCGGGTCCACAGTTCTCTGAGAACCCCTGCAGGGTTCCAGTTTGGGTCCCGTTAGGAACCAATTAGGGTCCGGTTTGTGTCCGATCTCCAATCTTTGCAACGTTGAAGCTCAATTTTTAACTCTCAGCTGAACCGGACAGGAACCTGACCTTGAAGGTTCTGTCTGTGTCGCTTACTTGCTGAATGTTTCTGTGTTCAGGTCCGAGCAACCAGAGCCGGCACCACCTGGAGTACCGGGCCATCATGCAAGAGATGTCTCCCACGGCCTTCGGTAAGAAATATCTTCTGCCTGGTTCCGGCCCGTTCCACAGCTAAAGCGTTTGTCGATAGACCACCGACTCATGAGAGCCGCAGCGGGCGGCTCCTGATTAACGGCTAAGCGCTGACAGAATCTCCTGGAAACATTTATATCTTGACAAACAAGATGGAGTCCGTCCAAACCAAGCTGGAACGAGACTCACCACAAACAGATGCCATTTTGTCAATTACAAAAAGTCGTCTGTTCAATCACTGTCCCACAAGAACAAGGGCTGATCAGGGTGGGACCCACCGCATGTCAGAGGACACAATAAGCAGCCAGAGGATCCAAAAGGCTATACTTCATCAAAACTGCCTGATTCTGGACCCACAACGCCTGGTGGGAGCCCATTTCACATATTTAAAGAACAAATGGCTCAGATTGGCCAGTTTTTAGTTGTAAAGACAAACCAATTGCTGCCAGACGAACAGCTCTTAACTGGGCCCTGCAGTCTGGGTACGTATGGGTCCCGGTTAAGAGGAAACAACTTCATTGTGTGTAGTAGTACCAGCAGTAGTTCTGGTACAGTGTTTCTCAAACTTTTTCAGGCCGAGGAACATTTACCCCACTTAACAAACAGTCACGGATCAGCTAACCCGAAATCTCCCCGCAATAACATAACTTAATATATAACTCAACTAGACATAAAAATACTAATCTCTTAACTCAGGTATTGGTATTTTCTTAGGTCTTCCTAATGAAGAGTGATACTGTTTGATAAATGTGACAAAGGCCATGAACACTTCTACTTCAAGTTATTTACAGACTCTGAAAGTGTCTTTAAGCTTTCCAATGATGTCATGGAAATAAAAAAGAAGTTGTTCTTTACTACCAAGTGTTATGTGCATTAATAACATTTAGGTCTATTTAGAAGCACAATTAAAGAAAAATAGACTTGAGTTGCTTTAATATAAGCAAAAAACATTTTCTGCACCATTAAATATAAAAACAATTAACAATTTCTATCAATTGTATTTATTTATTATTTAATTCAATTGAATATTGTTTAATTAAATAAAAATAACAGTGGCTGTTAGGTGACCTGAAAGCAGAGCATCATTCAGTACCAAGCAAAGTCATAAACAACAAAGAACAGTTCAGTAACTGAGTCGGACCTCACCTAGCTCCGCCCACAACCAGCCTGGAAACCCCACGTGACCCCAAGTCTCACAAACAAAGCCTCGCGGCGCTTTGTTTCTATGGAAACATGGGCTCTTCCACTTGGACTGATAAGAGTATTTCTGAGTCGATTAGCGCTTCATTTCTGCCGGATGTTCACCAAATATCAGCTACAACAATGGACAGAGGGACTAACAAGTTCATGTCATCTTTTCTGGATGGTATTAAAGTGTTTGAGCCGCGGTGCCTCCAACATGACGCACGGCACAGCAAAATGCTTCGGTCGATGAGGAAAGTGATGAACCTCAAGATCACTGATGCTTATTGTTCTAGCAAGGCTGGGTAAGTCGGACATTCACCGTTTTCTAGGTTACCTGTGAAATCACTGGTGATTCCTGTTGGCTAATGTTTGCGAGCATCGGCGCTGGACTCGGTGCTAGCGCGGCTAACACGAGTAGCAGTTTAGTCAAAAGCCTTTGGTGCTAAAATCCAATCTTTGCTGTGTGTCAGATGCATATTGATGTGTTTAGCTAACATTAGACTGTAGCAGACAGGATTCAAGGTGTAGAGTTGGTATCTGCTGCCGTTATGCTGCTCTTAGCTAACAGGTGTTCATGATGGATGTGTTTAGTATTGATTTTCTTTTTTCAGACAGAAAGAAAGCAAATCAATAATACTTACACCAGCACACACTCCTTTGCTCTTGTTGATCCTACGGAGGTTGAGCTGCTCATGCATCGAGCACAGCTTTGATCCTAGCGAGACATTCTGCTAATGATTTAGAAAATCTGTGAATTTTACTGCCACAAACACGATCAGGATTCCTGACATCACCAGTACAGATACCCCACTGGCAATGGGGAACCATTCTGTTTCTGCCGGTCTGCATGTGGCCTGGCGCTACATTAGCTTGTTACTAATGCTGAACATTAGCTTGTGTTTGTGAGACGGCCACACGTGGTAGCTGCTACGTAGAATGGGCATCAGCCAATGAAGCGCGGCCCTTGTGTTCAGGTCGATTCAAAGGAATCCAGTCGCGAGTGAATGAAAGCAAATGCTTAATTGGAGACAGATCCCAAAGTGAATAATATTGGAGAAAACTGTTTTTGAATCATCGATTTGACATATTTTTAAACGTAAATAATTTTAGTGATTTATACATTTAAATATAAATTTATAAATCCCTTTCCAGAAATCCTGAGCTTCAGGGCAGTGATGGCATACAGATCTTAGTCTGGCATTAGCGTTAGCATGAGCGACAGCTGACTCTGAGAGGATGGCTCTGTGTAACATGTGGTGACCAATATGTTCTATGCAGTAGTGTGAATTGTATTAATCGTGTTTTAACATTTGTTAATGTTCTTGATCTATGAAGGCCACACCAAAATCAATTTTCCAGGCTGATCGTAAAGCCAGCAGGATTTTTACGCATATTTTTGTCTCAATTTTCCCTTCCAACAGTCGCCCTAATTATCAGATGACTCTTAAGATAATCCATGGCGATCATCTTACCCTGGTCCTTAAGACTGACCTGGTCCACTCGGGAGAACGTCGGCACCATTCAGATCTAAAATCAGGGATATTCGGCATGTTGGGTAGTCTTTAGCCAATACCGCAGCGGGTGGTTTCCCCCGACTGGGAACCAGAACGCCGCCTGTTGAAAGCGCTATGACGAAATCAAGGCAGCAGTTTCTGTCCCACGTGTCTCCTTGTTCTGTTATAGCTCAGCTTATAACAGGAAATAAGATCAGTTACTATGACGACAGCTCTACATTATGATGTCACCAGGTGTCCTTTGATCCAGCCAATCATTGAAAAGATGCTGAGATCAGACAAACGTGTGGATGAGCCAAAACTTTCTGAACAGAAACTGAAGTTATTAAAGAGGAACAATCTAGAGTTCTAGATCTAGAGCACAGCTGGTTCTAGATGTAAATAGATCACATTCAGCAGCAGGAAAGCTCAGCAGTGTTGAGTTATAATCTGAGATGATTTAATTGTTAATCTGTGTTCATCCGAGTGTTGATTTGTGGGATTGACTGGCTTCCAGTTTGTCCTGGTGCTGAGCTCCAGCTGGTCAGAGTCTGACTTTTAGTTTATTTGTTCTTATTTTTGTTGGATCTGTTCTTATTTCATCAAAGAAACCGTCAATTATTTTATTGTGAGTCCAATAAAGCACAGACACAATCCAAGATCAGCCGCCGTCTTCCCTCCGCTTGCATCTGGAGGATGTTTGTGGACGAGTCCTCAGCTGGTTGAGCTGCACAAAGTTTTCACACCCTGAATATTTTCCATTCATGTTTTATTGGCATTTAATGCGACCAACGGATGCATTGCAGACTCGGGTTTCCTCAACGGCTCCAAATGAAATCGCACAGACGGCCATTTTTCACCTGTGGACTGGACTGGTCTGACTGGTTTAACTGGTGTGTGTTTCAGGTCTGACGGACTGGGAGGACGACGAGATCCTGGCCTCGGTGCTGGCCGTCTCCCAGCAGGAATACCTGGACAACATGAAACACCAGAGCGCCGCCGCCGCCATGCATCGGGAACGTGAGCCGTCGCCGGACAGCAGCTGATGCACTGCCACCATGCACTGACCCCGCCGCGACCCCGCCCCGCCCCCCGACCCACAGACAGAACTCGAACATGGAGAAAATAAACCATCCAACAACGATGCACTCATTTCCTTTTTTAAATCATCCGCTTCCTGTTTCCCACTTCCAGCATCACTTCCACTTCCGGGTCGGCGGGGTCGGCGGGTCTTCACGCCGATCCGGGATCAGATCTTATTTAAATGTGGACGGCTTCCAGCAGTTTGAGTTTCGCTCCGTGGTTCCAATGAAGGACGACCCGGTCCGGTTCTATTCAGCGACCCGGTCCGGTTCTGTTCGGCCATCAAAAGTCTTATCATGTTCTGTTAGGTGCTGATCATTCCCGGCCTCCTCATCGTCACCTTCATCATCAGACTTATTTAGCTGCATGTTTAACAGCCGAGTTCATCATAGCAGAAACGAATTAAAGAGAAAAATAGAAAATGTCTTTCTGATCCTCAGTGATTATTAATATAAGTTTGTTTTATTTTATTTTCTCAGTTGGATGAAAACTTTTCTTTGTTTCTTGGAATAAAAAGAGGAAGTTTCTGAAAAGCAGCTGAGAGCTTCATGATTCCAGCCGTCTATAAAGCTGGAACCGGTTCTGGTTCTGGTTCTGCTTCTGAGTCCAGCTTCCTCCGGTTTGGGTTCTGGTTCTTGTTCAGAGTTTCCTCCGGTTCTGCAGGACCGGCCCAAAGCTGCACGTGCCCCTGATGAAGGAGCTCCAGTGAGGAATGGTGATGCTGCCTGTCTGGGTTCAGCAGAACCAGAACCAGAACCAGAAATCCGGTCCGGCCTCATTCATGAGAATGTTTAATTTTTCTTGAAAATCTGAAATATTTATAAATATTTAAACCCAGAAACTAAAACTGTCTCCACTCTGACCCTACAGAAATAGTTTTTGGACTTTAGATTTTTAACTGGTTTTGTAAAGATAAGCAGCATGAAAGGTTGTTTCTGCAGGAAGTGACGTCATGCTGCCTTCAAGGCCCCTCTGAGAAAATGAGGCCAATTGTGGAAGTTGAGAAACTTTCAGAACATTTCAGATCAGCATAAATTTAATGCTTGAAATTAGTCATTTTAATGTTTATATTATACTAACCTTAATCAACAGCTAATGGATGGATATGTGTTCATTTAAAAACATGAAAAGATAAAAAGAAAAAAATGGAACCTTCGCTGAAGTTTAAAATCACTAATTGTAAAATTTTGTTTCTTTAATGGAAATGTTTTGTACATTTCTGTCAATTATTTACACATTGACAGAAATGCGAAGCTCTAATTTACTCAACAGGAATATAAATATTAAATTATGGAGCCTTATTAGATTTTCCAGGCTTACGTTGGTTAAATTTGGATTACTTACGACTCCCTCTTGTTCCCTGAACGCATCACCAGTTTCACAAACCGACAGGAAGCTCCGTGCGCGCGGAGTAACCGCCGAGTGTTTTTTTAAAGCAGTGCGCGTGTTCAGTTTCTGTAGGTGTGTGCGCGCGCGCACTGATGTTTGAGAGGAAATCGGCCTCGAGCTTCCCGGCAGTTTATCAGCGCGCGCTCCCCGCCTCGTTCATCTCAAATCTACAAATTTTTCCCCACGTGCTGTTTGAATATTCATGAGCTTCAATCCGATTGGCTGCTCAGTTCAAAACATTGAGCACACTGTGACACGCTGATTGGATGAGGAGCACGGGGTGGGCGTGGCCGCAGAAAAGCTATAAAGTGTGAAGCCAGCAGAGCAGGTCCAGACCTGCTGCCAGCTCAGGACGGTATCATTTGGCTCTGAGCCAGCAGAGAATCTTACGGGCTCTGAAACTGACGTATCGAAGCGGGAAAGACCCGAACCGAGCAGTTTGGACCGATAAAACCCGAGGAGGTAGCAGGGCTATGACCCGCAGTCAGTGAGCCAAACTCGGGGAGATGTTGGAGAAAAGCTCCGCGGATCCGAACCTGGAGGACAAACGACACGGTAAGCGGAACGTTTCAACTTTAAGATTCAAAACCAGTTCCGAAAATCTGGTTCTGGTCCAGTAATTCGGTTTTTTATGACGTTTCTGTTTCTTTTGGCTGCGCCACGGTGAAGTTGGCTTCTGATTGGTAGCTTTAGTAAAGAACTATTTCACCGTGTTTAATGAATCACCTTTGATCGGTTCCGGTTCGGTATCAAACATGGGCAGAATTGTGATCTATTCACAACAATTGTGAGGACCAAAGATGGTTTCCGTTCTGTTTTTGGACCTGAACCGTTTTTCTGATATTATGAATCACTTTATATCAGCTTCACTGTGTTTATGTAAAACATGAAGGTGAAGTTTATTGATTCACTTGTCGTTTCAAACGATGTTTATTGCAGAATAACTAAGTTTCTCTAACTGGACTGAGCCAGAACCTTAAAGGATTAAACAGTTTTTCCGGAGTTGTAATAAAATAGTCCAGGTGTGTGTGTGCGCGCGCCTTTGTTTCCTTGTGGGGACCATTTTCCTGACACATGCTACATTGTGGGGACCCGCAAGGGGAAACGCTGTTTTTAGGTCAGAGGTCAGATTTAGGACTAAGGTGTGAATTGAGTTTTGGTTAGGGTTAGGCTGTAGAAATGAATGGAAGTCAATGGAAAGTCCCCGCAAACGTGTGTGTGTGTGTGTGTTGGGGGTTCTGATGTGGTTCTGTGTTCTGATCCAGGGAAGGAGGCCTTCAGCCTGCGGTACCGCTGCGGCCCGCTGATTGGCAGCGGCGGCTTCGGTTCCGTGTTTTCGGGTCACAGACTCTCAGATGGACTTCCAGTCGCCATCAAGCAGATCTCCAGGGACCGGGTCCAGCAGTGGGCCAGACTGGTGAGGTTCACTTCCAGAACCAGAACCAGTTCAGTTTCCACCTGAACCCAGACGTCTGCTGCCCTCTGCTAGACAGGCAGCAGAACTGCAGGAGGGGGTTCCCACGGAAACCTGTGATGTCATTGTTCCATCAGTGGGTTTCCCCCAGTGATGCGCTGGTTCCACACCCTGAGACCGGTTCTGGTTCTGTAGTGAATTAATTAGTTCCTTTGTTTTGTGCGTTTTTAACTCTCACGTCTTCCCGTCCCGCAGCCCGGCGAGCTCGGCCCGGTTCCCATGGAGATCGCCCTGCTGCAGCGGCTCTGTGAGGTCGGAGGTCACGGCGGCGTGATCCGGATGCTGGACTGGTTCGAGGCGGAGGGGCGGGGCTTCCTGCTGGTGATGGAGCGGCCGCCGCAGTGCCGGGATCTGTTCGACTTCATCACGGAGCGCGGCGCGTTGCCCGAACGCCTCGCTCTCAGGTGGGCCCACGCCCGTTACCTTGGCGATGAGCGACCGCCCCAGCCACGCTGACGTCCCTGCTCCGACCCCCGCAGGTTCTTCAGGCAGACGGTGGAGGCGCTGCGGTTCGTTCACGCACACGGCGTCGTGCACAGAGACGTGAAGGACGAGAACGTCCTGGTGGACACGCGGACGCTGGAGGTCAAGGTCATCGACTTTGGCTCCGGCGCGCTGCTGAAGGACGCGCCGTACGACGATTTCGAAGGTACGGAGCCGTGCGGTGGGCGGGGCCTAACGGGTGAGTCGGTGGGCGGAGCCTCACCTCTCCCCTCCCTGCAGGTACGCGGGTCTACAGCCCACCTGAGTGGGTCCAGTCGCGGTCGTACCGCGCCGAGCCGCTCACCGTCTGGTCACTTGGCGTTCTGCTCTTCGACATGGTGTGCGGCGACATCCCGTTCGAGCGCGACCAGGAGATCGTCGAGGCCACGCCCTTCTTCACTTGCCGCGTTTCTAAAGGTGAGCGCCGACCCCCCGCACCTCGATTGGTTGAGGCGTGCGTGGTGCTGACCGTCTCTGCCCCTCCCTGAAGAATGCCAGGCTCTGATTGGCTGGTGTCTGTCCCTCCGGCCGGAGGACCGCCCCTCGCTGGATCAGATCCTGACGCACCCCTGGATGGAGGTGGGGGAGGAAGAGGCCGAGGAAGAGGAGCGCGGCTCTCTGCCCAGCGCGTCGCTGTGAACCGGGTCAGAACCAAACAGGAAATAGTCACTTTACCTTCGCTGAGACGCTCATCACTGATGATGAGTCTTTATTTATAGATTATTTATTATTTCATCGGTTCCTGCTCCTCTTCCTCACTGCTCCAGGTGAGGAAGAGTGATGAAGAGGAGGAAAGCTGAACTCTGACAGATTTTTGCTTTTTTGTTTCATTAAAACTGATTATAGTTAGCCTGAAGTTTGGACGTCGGCGGCGCTCGGTAAATACGTGTGTATTCCTCCAAAGTGGCTCCACTGCCACTTGGTTCTGTTTATTTACATTAAATAACAAGTTCTGGATCAGAACCAGGATCCATGTTGGAATAAAAACCTTTTCAGACTCTGGTTGTCGCTTTGTTTCAAGTTCAAAAATACTTTATTGATCCAAAGGGAAACTAAATAAATCATTGATGTAGATTCTTATTGAAGATGCTGCTGGCAGGAAGGATCTCCTGTAGCAGTCTGTGTTACAGCGACTCTGAAGAAGCCTCTGACCGAAGACACTCAAGGTTGGCCAGAACTTTAGTGATTTTATGAAGAATCCTTTGCATAATCATCACCAGAGGATCCACAGTCAGAACCAGAACAGAACCAGCCTTCTTCAGGCTGCTGAGCCTCTTTAGCTCCTGGTTCCAGTGGTTCTGCACACCATCAGAAATAACGCAGTACCAACATTAACCTTTCATCAGCATATGGAGGGATTTTCCTGCCATAATGCAAGAGCACATCTTCAGGCTGAGGTCCCGTTTCCATGACAACAGTTTGTGGTGAAAATGGGAGTTTTGTTGTGTCTGTCCAGTACATTTACATGAAGCCACCGAATGTTTCCTGTGACAACGGCACAGGGGTGCAGCGGTTCTGAAACGGACCGGTTGTCTAGTAAACAGAATAAATGGATCTTTTCTGTCAGGGAATTGTCTGACACAAAACAGCTGCTTCCTGAATCCACAGAAGAACAGGAAACTACTGACTGCTGGTGTTACTACAATTCCTGTTCCCCCATCAGATCCGGTTCCCTCAGCGTCTCTCCACCCCCCACACCTGCTCTTATCTAGAGAACTACTGACACTGAGAGCTCAAACCAGTTTCAGAGACGTTATCCACCGTTTCCAACTGGGCCTGATCAGACATAGAACGGAGCCTGATGGGGGAACAAACCTGATGGGGGAACGCGAATCGACGTGCTTTCAAGTAGAACTTGTTTTTTAAATACATGTGCACTTAGCTTCAAAGAAGCTAGCACCAACTACTTCTCGATGTGGACCGTTACTGTGTAAACAAATATTATAATTAGAATGTCTTCATGTAATAACAGACATTAATAAATTAATCACAGAAACGAAACATAAATTCAGTTTTCGTTTAATCATTGTCGTGTAAACCCGGCCTGAGAGCAGGAATTTCTGTCATCAAAACTTTGAATACTTTTGCTTACACTTTTATTTTGAAAGCAGGACTTCATGTCTGAGTCCGGTCCGCTCCCTGTTAAAGGTTAAAGGTCACAGTGTGTCCCTCATCCGCCCTGACGCAAGTCCGCATTTTAACGGACTTCAGCAAAGTGCATTACCCACAATTCATTGCTGCATTTTGAGTTAAAAGGCTAATTTATGTAAATGTGTTGTTGTTTTTTCCATCTTTATAGAAAAATAAAAGAAAATATTATGACAAGACACATTAGTAATAAAAATGTTTGATATGATAAACTGAGCAGAAAAAATAATGATAATCACAAACTGACTGACTAAAACAAAATGTCACAAATGCAAAACAAATTTCACATCTTAAATTCAGATATTAACATGTTGAAATAAAGATTGGTGATTTTATCTAAGCACTCTCTAAATTAAAATTATTTCACTTTAAAATGGAGGCCAGAGGATTAAATATATTATAATTTAACTCTTTATCTCCTGTTAAAAGACCAAATTTGATCAAATTAAAACTAAAGATGGAATAGATTTATTGAACAATATCCACTTTTGAAAATCTTTCTAAAAACATTATTGAATTGTAATTTTGAAAAATGTTTGTCTCATAATCTCATCACAAAATGCAAGAAATTATATTTATTTTGAATTTCTTTTGCAGAAAGTAATTTCATAGAAACTTTTTTACATAATTATGAAATAAATATTTTTTGTGGGAGTGTAATAGAAAGCTGCTTGTTTTATTATCATGATTTTTAAATAAACGTTTTCTTCTCAGAATAGAGGAGAAAATTGATGAATTTATTGTTACATTTTTGGTTCATAAAGTCTCAACATTCATAGTTTCTTTTAAAAAGGACATTTTAGTCCATTAATCTTTTTATTTTTCACATGTAGCATCAGACATTTATTTTACGTTTTAAATAAGCTGTATGTTTGTCCTGAACTTGATCTTTATGATCTCCACTTTATACCAAACTAACTTTTATCTGAATGAAACTGATGGTTTTATGGGTAAAAATCATGTTTCTAATTGCAGACCATTAAGTTGAATATTAGGACATTTTTATGTTTTTTTTCTTTTTTTGCCATCTTGGAAATATGGCAAAATTCATCTGTTACAAAAAATAGAATAAAATCAGTTTTCAAAAGTAAAGTGTTGAAATAATTTTTGTTTTGCTGAACTTGTGAGATTATATTGAATTCAATAAGTCATAGCAAAACAAATATCTCCAGCAGAAATCCCTTTAATGAACATTTAAAATGATCTGTTTTGTTGCTGATTAGCAGCAGGATGAATAAACAGTGACCAGTCCGCCATTTTGGCTGTGAAGTTACGACCCAGGGCCATTCTGTCCCTGAACTCTGAACCCTGAACTCTGAACCCTGATGTGACTTTGACTGAGCCATTCTTCACAGAGGCTCAGGGCGATGAGACGTTTTGAGTACAAGGGTTATAAGTTTCGAGAAGAAAGACATGACTGCCTCCTTTCAGACTGAAAATGTGTGCTCTGGAATTATGGCAGAAAAATTCTCCCAGAAGATGAGTAAAAACATTTAATTTTGTGTTTCTTTGTGTTGAATTTGAACTTTTTTTGACTCAAACTCATAGAAAACTTGTTCCTATAATCAAGGTAAGATGAACTAAAACATGAACAATCATCTCTAGTTCTGCGTTTGTTCCAAAGTTCAAAACATTTCCCAGTTGAACAGTTTCTGATTTTAGTATTTCCTTATTTACTTAACTTATGTTTATTTTGCCTCTTGTACCTTTTTATGGGATGTTACAATTGCATATATCTTTATCAGAAAATAAATATTTATTTTAAATGTTCTGCAATATATATATATATATTTAAATAGAAATCTTTTAGATCTTTTGCTGAAGGAGAACCAGGAAGTGTCTGGCTCAGAGAGGTGTATTGCAAAGAGGTCTCACTCTGATTAATTATTTATAGCTCAGCTTTATGGACAACGTGGAAACAATCATTTCTGAATGAGCTTCAAACAAAATACAAACATTTAAAAGCCTGCAAATTTACACATTCAGGACGGAAATTCATGCTCTCTGTTCAGATTCACATAACTAGGTTTTTGACAGCAAATGTCTAATAATTAAAATAAAGAAAATATAGATCTCATGGTTATTTGAGAAAAATCAAGAAATGGATTATTTTTATTTTTACACAAATGTTTGAATTTGTACAGCCTTTAAATAAGTAGAGTAGAATAAGTAGTTTCCTGCAATGAGCAGGTAACCCCGCCTCTCGCCCTTTGACCCCTGGAGATGGGTACCAGCCACCAGGGATGGATGGATGGAGTATCTACTCTCTCTTTCTAACCTCCAGTCTGTCGTGGCAAATGGCCGCTGGTACTGATCCTGGTCCTGGTTCTGTTTCTTCTGGAGGTTTCTTCCTGTTAAGGAGGAGTTTTTCCTCTCCACTGTCGCCCCCTGCTGGTCAGGAGGAGTGATGCTGCATTCAATGACTCATTCCTTCGATGGGTTTCCTTAGAACTTCTTAAGCTGCTCTGAATTATTAGCTGTTTGATAACTAAGACCAATCAATAAATTTATGACCGAATTGAAATTAAATTTTTCTTTTTGCAAAGTGTCTCAAGACAACGCTTGTAAATTGGCGAATTTAATTAAATAGTAAAAAAAAATAAGATATTGATTCAGAATTCTCTCTCTGTCTCTCTTTCTCCTACAGAGTGATACCTCCTGTCACTCAGTCCAATCTCCGCAGCCGTAGTCCCAGGGACTTCCGGGACAGATCAGCGCCTCAACGCAGCTGGTTCTCCTTCTGCTTCTCCGCGGTTCCGCTCCTCAGCTCCGGTCATTTCGAGCCGACTCGCCCGCCTCAGCCTCCCGCTTCCGGAACCAGAACCACAACCAGAACCAGAACCGGCCGGAGACTCGGAGCGCAGCCCGGTCCGCCACCGACAGCGGAGCTGAGCCGGGAGGCGTTAGCTGCGGAGTTAGCCGTGCAGGGTTCGGGTTCGGTTCCAATGGGACAGAGAGGCAGC
This sequence comes from Poeciliopsis retropinna, assembly GCA_010277075.1. Taxonomy (NCBI): domain Eukaryota; kingdom Metazoa; phylum Chordata; class Actinopteri; order Cyprinodontiformes; family Poeciliidae; genus Poeciliopsis; species Poeciliopsis retropinna. The sequence continues at coordinate 4,980,932 of VMRM01000034.1, read as the reverse complement.
ATGGTGGACGGCAGCAGCAGGAAGGCCGGGGAGGTTCCGACCCAGAGTCAGCGTGAAGGTAAAAAAAAATAATCCGGATTTAAAACCGGATGATTTCGAAATATTCCCAGTGGTTAAACTGGTTTGTCTTGCAGCAAGAATCAGCTACCTGCAGCTAAATAACCAGTTTGGACCGATTTAATAAAGCAGTTTACTGGTTTAAACCGAGCCGAATAATCAGTTGCTATGGCGACTAATTAACACAAACAGAACATCTACATATTCTTGTGTTTATTGAAGGAAATAATGTCTATGGTTAAATCCAAACATTTAAACACGAAGTGTTGCAGAAGAACTTGACTGATTATGGATAATCACGTCTATCTGGTTTGTACTGGAATCTTGTTCTACCTGGTCCAGAACTGCATTGGAGAGTTTGGCAGGTTCTATGGAGGCCCGGTGGGCCCATTCCACCTTAAACATGTGGAGCTTAAGGTGGAATCAGCAGTTTTGGTGACGTGGAGCTCTGACTGAGGTGTGTGTGTGTGGGGAGGTTGAGGATGATGAGGAAGAGGAAGAGGCAGTAGCAGCTGGTCGAGTCCAGACAATCAACCAGATGAAAGTAGCGGGTCGACCAGAACCGGAACCAGCATGAAAGTTCTGGTTCTGAGAGTTGAGTGGAAGGATGAAAGCTCCTCTTTGTGTCCGTGTCTCCCCTGCAGCCAACAGGAAGTTGAAGTACATCAGCCTGGCGGTCCTGGTGGTCCAGAACGCCTCGCTCATCCTCAGCATCCGCTACGTCCGCACGTTGCCGGGCGACCGCTTCTTCACCACATCGGCCGTCGTCATGGCGGAGGTCCTGAAGGTGATGACGTGCCTGCTCATCGTCCTGCTGCAGAAGAGATGTAAGTAGTGGTGGGCGGGGCTAAGTAGCATCGCTGTGTGACGCCGCGTCTCTGCAGGCGCCCTGAAGGAGACGCTGTGGTTCCTGCTGGACTCGGTCGTCCTGCAGTACCAGGACACGCTGAAGCTGGCCGTGCCGTCGCTCATCTACACGCTGCAGAACAACCTGCAGTACGTCGCCATCTCCAACCTGCCGGCCGCCACCTTCCAGGTCAGAACCAGAACCAGAACCCTGATCTGGGTCGGCACCGGGTCACACAGACGGGTCCAGTTGATGTGTGCTCAGTGGAGCCCTGGGTTGGTCAATCAATCAATCAATCAATCATCTTATCTGTAGCACATTTCTGAAACAAGGAACTTCAAACTGTTTTCATCACAAAATCGTCTCACAGAAACAGACGAAACATTTGATCCAGTGTTTTGCTCAGTACTATCAATAATCATCAGATCATTGATCGATGTTCCAGTTATTGATGAGATCAGCTCCAACCAGCTGCTTTCAGTCTGGACTTAAAGGATCTCAGGGTTTCGGCTGGTTCTCAGTTTTCTGGAAGTTTGTTCCAGATCTGTGGTGAATAGAAGCTGAAAGCTGCTTCTCCTCGTTTGGTTCTGGTTCTGATGCAGAGCAGAACCAGAACCAGCAGGTTGATCCAGCAGCAGCAGATCTTTAATCCATTCAGTGATTTATAAACTAGCAGCAGTTTAAAGTCTCAGTGAAGGAATGTAGAACCGGGCGGCGTAGAACCGGGCGGCGTAGAACCGGGCGGCGTAGAACCGGGCGGCGTAGAACCGGGCGGCGTAGAACCGGGCGGTGTCCCCATTCTCCTGGTTCTAGTCAGAACGTTCTGGACGTTGGTTTGTCAGTCGGACCTGCTGCAGGAGTCGAAGCTGGCCGAGTTTCTGTGGTTCTGGAAATGTTCTGCAGGTGGCGTCTGGCGGCCAGCAGAACCGTCTGATGTTGGGAACAGAAAGTTTCTGATGTTGTTTTGTGAAGGTCAGCAGAGGTCACTGCCGCCCGGCGTCGGCTGCAGGTGACAGACGAACACGGATCACGTGCGTTTTCCCAGAAATGGGCCAGTAGTGATCGGTGGCTGATCGATCTATCGATCGATCGATCGGAACGTCGTCCCTATAAACCCGTTTGCTGCTTTGATTCATAGCAACAGTCGTTTAAATCTGATTCACAGATTTTCATTATTCTGCTGGTGTTTCTCACGTAAAGTATTTTTGAACTGAACCATTTCTGAACGGCTCTGGACTCAAACTGGACTTCGGTTTTTTCCAGGGTCACTTCATACACAGGAAGTCTGGAATTAGATTTAGCCAATCAGGAAGAATCTTCCATGTCCCGCCGTCTACCTTCCCGTCAGTCTCGTCCACATGAATGTTTGTTTCTTTTAGTACATTTTAATATGTTTCTACAAATAGTTTTCTTCAAAGATCTTGTTGAACCTTCAGATCAGCATTTTCAGGAAGGTCTGACCTTTCTGGCTCCGCCCCCTCCAGGTGACCTACCAGCTGAAGATCCTCACCACGGCGCTCTTCAGCGTCCTGATGCTCAGGAAGTCTCTGTCCAGAGTCCAGTGGGTTTCCCTGCTGCTGCTGTTCGCCGGCGTCGCCGTCGTCCAGGTACGTCCCGGTTCTGCCTCTGCGGATCCAGAGAACGGTTCCGGTTCTTTGTGTCATCCAGTCTTTGGTTTCCTGCAGGTTTTCTTTCAGGCCTGCTCTGATTTCGCGCCTCTAGTCAAGTCAAAGTTTATTTCTTACAGCCTCAGCTGACGAAAGCAGATTTATCTATTTTAGATAAAAGCTAAAATAGAAAATAAAAATAAAAGTTCAGTAAAAATCATTTTCTTCCATCCTCCATCTTTTCTCTTTCGCTGGTTGTTGAAGGCCAGAGAGTTTTAATGCACAGGGGCCCAAAGTGGGTCCCTGAGGTCCAGTGGCGCCCTGCATGTTTTAGTTCTTCCTGGTTTAACACACCTGGATCAAATGAGGCTCATTGGAGGCCTGAGAAGATAATTGACCTGCTGAAAAGGTTGTTGGTTCCACCATTGAGAGACTAAAACATGCAGGATGCAACCAGCCCTCCAGGACCCATTCGGGTCCCGTGGTGTAACATTTTTAGCAACGAGGCATTTCAAAGAGCTTTACATCATAAAGACACAAAAATACAAAGTCACAGAAACACAGAACAACACGCCTCAGATTTTTGATCCATGTTTCATGATTGTTTCCAATAAAACCAACCAGCTGCTTTCAGCCTGGATTTAAAGGATCTCAGGGTTTCGGCTGTTTTACAGTTTTCTGGAAGTTTGTTCCAGATCTGTGGTGCATAGAAGCTGAAAGCTGCTTCTCCTCGTTTGGTTCTGGTTCTGATGCAGAGCAGAACCAGAACCTGATGGGTCTGGAAGGTTGCTACGACGACAGCAGATCTTTCTGGTGTTGCTGAGCAGCTCAGTGATTCATAAACAGCAGACCGTCTGCCGGCACCAGAACCCTGGTGGCAGGAGGAAACGGCTGCAGCAGAAGTTTTAATGCTGCTGAAAGCTAAATTTCTGTCCATCAGCTGGAGAAACGACAGCATGCAGCCTGAAGGACATGAGACGGGCTCCACGCCATCTCCCAGCGGTGGAAGGCTGAACAATTTGAAGCAGATAACGCCGTGGCAGAAGCGGGTCGTAAGTCCTGAATGGTGCGGGATGCCGAGCCTCTCCAGGCGCTGCCGTTCAGCCGCCAGACCCAGAGACGCTCACCTGCCTCTGGCTGGTTCCTGATGGCTCCCCGGCCTGGAGGAGCGCATCCTCCCTCCACGGTAGTTTCCACCTGACACCAGCTGCTGCAGGCTGGGAAACCACGGCGTGTTCTTCTGCTCGGTTCCACCAGGATTACTCAAAGCTGTTCCTGTTGAACTCGATTCAGGAGCCGCGGAATAAATGGACCGGGTTAAACGTTTTTGGCCACGTTATGGAAGTGAACCAGTCATCCTGGTGGACGTTTTCCAAACCTGTATGATTGTCAGCATGTGGGATGGCCTCTCCGTGATTGAACTGTTAAACAGAGACAGATCAACACCAGGTTTCACTCCTCCCATTTTTAGGGGAACCAGAAAATGGCGGGAATACAACCTGGCATTTCCCTCTCTTTGGGGAACCGTGGAAATGTCACCTTCCTCCATCAGTTTCTGCAGCTCTGACCTGAGAGCGACGTTCTGCTCCTGAGATCATAGGACCGTCTCTACCGTCCCCATGAACGGCCGAGGCCTCCAGACTGCAGCGTGTGACCCTTGCTGATCAGCCGATCCAAACACCTGTCCAGGGAACATGCGCGCCGCTACTCTGAGTATCGTTCTGAAAGCAGGCGTGCATAAATGTGAAGCGCCGTGGTCCACATGGACCCCAGCCCCTCCTCTGCCTTGGGGACCTCAGCTCAGACAGAAAGGGCTGGTTGTTGGCCTCCATGCGGCCTGACATGACCGCACTCGCGTCAGGACGGGGACGGACCCACGCGCTTTCTGAAGGGGAGTCAGGTCGTCTGAGACGCCGTTTCAACGCGGACCACTGAGGAGCCTTCGCCACTCACACGGCGAGATGAGTGCGAAGCAGCAGCTGGAATCTCACTCGGCTCCAACTGTTCACAGAACGCTCTCTCAGATTCAGACCGAGGCAGATTTATCCAGTGAGACAGGAAAGCAGCCGCCGGCTCGCTGAGTCTGGAGAATGCTGCTGAGATCAGCTGATCTGACCGTAGGTTTTGCTCTCAGGGTTTGTTTTATTTCAAAACATTTCACATCATCACACACATTAAGTTCGTCATTACGACGAGGAACTGAGGCCGGATGGGGTTCGGGCGGCGACTCAGGTCAGAGCCAAACTGTCCTGCCAGGACAGGAAGCCCTTTAGCGTCGCCGCCTCTTCGATCAAACTAGGCAGATCGTAGAGGAGCGAGCTCAGAGAGGGGTGGAGTCGGACGTCCGGAGCCCGGAGTTGACCGAGCGTCCGCTCTGCCGCCGCCGTTCTTCCCAGCTGGGAGGCAGCATTGCTGCTCTCTCTGCTGGCGGAATAATTCGATTTCCGTTCGGCGTAAGCGCCACATGAGTGGCAACCTGACTCGGTGGGGCCATCGCCACGCCTAGCACCAGTCAGTGGAAAGAGGGCTGAGGCGTTGGGGCGGGGCCCACGTGCTGGGGGCCCAGGCATCCCTGGCAGACCCGGTGCCCATCGAAGGACATAATGTACCGTCTGCAAAGACGGGCACTAATGGACCAGACAACTGTCGGAAGATGTCTTTGCTCTTAGACAGTGTTCATGTCGATACGCTGAAGAAAAAAGGGATTTGTTTGTCTGGTCTGGCCGTTATTTATCCAGAATAAGCTTTTTTTAGTGCTGCGGGCGAGGGGTAAGCCCAGCAGTGGTAGCCCTAAAGGGCAAAGCCTATGCAAAATAGAACTCAATATTTTTCTTAATTACGTACAGAAATTTGCTCTTAGTGAAGCCTGTTCATCCTGCAGACAGTCCTGTAACATTTGTACAGCAGACTGGCTGTCATTTGTAGCTACAGGTAGATTTATAGAAGGTAGTTATGAAGAGACTGTGCAGATACGAGGCTAAAAGCACAGGCGCCAACATCGACCCCTGGGGAACCCCGTACTTCAGAGGAGGAATCCTGTCCTGGTTTACAGAAAAACTCCTGCTTGAAAGAACCAGAACCAGTTTAGTGCTGAACCTTGAATAGCATCAGTGACTCCAAACGGGTCAGAATCTGTAGACGGATCTAACACTAAAAGAACTGCTGATTTACCCTGCAGTTAAAAGATCATTTAAAACTTTAGCCCCGCCCCTATTATGTGTTTAGCCCCGCCCAGCAGCGCCGCCAGGAACCTTTGGCCCCCGACCAGCTGCTGCTACAATTTCCTTAGTCAATTTGACCCATAAAAAGCATCACAATTTTAAAGCCTTGCTTTCTTTGGTCCAATTCTGATACTAGACAATATTTCCTGCTCCTGAATTTTACATCCAACAGTCTGCATCCAGTGAGCCAGCAGGTTGCTTCAATGTTTTTGTTAGGGACTGAAATGTCTCCCCACCAGCAACAGTCTAAAGCAACATGCAAAATACACATGAAGCAATCCAGAAAAAATGCTATGTAGTTTCATTTTATTCAAGCTGCAGTTTATAACTTTAATAAAAATATATTTTCTCCATGTTTGTTAAAGCTGGCACCATGTTGTGACAGTTTGTTACGAGACAGATAATCTGTGAAAACAATCGATCTCCTGAATTACTATAACGATCCGACCAAAACCAGCAATCAGAACCAGGAGGAGGGTCTTAGCGCTGTCAATCACCCTCATTCACTCACTGCTAAATGTCTAATGGTGGAGAAACAGCTTCCATACTGCAGCTTTACCTTCCCTCAGCAGAGGAAGGACGGGTCAGGAGGGACTAGAGCTGCTGCTGACCGACTCACCTGTTGGTGTAAAAGGTCCAATTAAATAATCAGTATGTGGTCATTGTTTTCCTTAGTTCATTAAATGTTAGTGAAATGGAGGCTAACAGTCTGTAGCTAAGCTAACTGTGCTAAATGTTGATAATCTCACAGTCTACCCGCCTCTCAGAGAAAAACTGGGTTATAAATGGAAACTTTGACCTTTTTCTCTCTCTATTTTTTATTTATTCATTTATTTGTTGACTTTCTAATTGTTCCTAGCAGCTCAGTAACAGCCAGTGGTTCTTGTTTCCACTGACTGCTGCTGAACAGCTGCAGCTCCCAGCAGGAAGGAACCGTTTCCTGCAGATCCAGGGGCTTCAGGGCAAATATGTGTTTTTCATTTTTACTGCTAAAAACTATTTTATAAAACACAACATGATTCATTTTGTAATTCACAGGGCTCCATTTTTTAAAATTTCTGTGAACAACAGAACAACAACAAAAAGAAAAAAACCGTGGAGGGCCCCCTGTTGGCCAGGGGCCCTTGATATTGCCCCAACGTTTCCTGCCTGCACGGCCCCTGGCCCCGCCCATCAGCTCTGAATTGATAGATGAATAAAAGTTCGAACCCTTTAACTGTTCGGGGTTAAAGTCCTCACAGTTAGTTTCTTTAATCGGATGAAATCCTGAAAGTTTCCAGGAGACGATCCGGACTTTAGTTCTGTGGGTTCTAGAAAACCAGCTGAGACGTTCCTGCCCACGGTAGAGTTTAACTGGTTTCACTGGTTCAGCTGGAACGAGAAGATCAGGAGTTTTTCTCAGAACTCTAAATGTTTTCCATGCAACCAGAAGCTCGGCCCATTGGGCCACTGGCCCTGAAAGTCCTAGAAGAACCGGTCCAGAACCCGATGGCTACAGAGCATAAGGATGGATCTACCGATGGATCTATTGATGATCTACTGATGGATCTATTGATGATCTACTGATGGATCTATTGATGACTCTGCCTGTAATCTTGTTGCAGGTGCAGCAGGAGGGAAAGAAGGAGGCAGCGGTGGCTGACGCCTCCAACCAGAACTACATGGTGGGCCTGGTTGCCGTGGTGATCAGCTGCCTGTCATCTGGCTTCGCCGGCGTTTACTTTGAGCGGATCCTGAAGGGCAGCTCTGCGTCGGTGTGGATAAGGAACGTGCAGCTGGGTGTCTTCGGCACAGCGCTCGGACTGCTGGGAATGTGGTGGAACGACGGCGCCGCCGTGGCCGAGCGCGGCTTCCTGTTCGGCTACACCGGCATGGTGTGGTGCGTCATCTTCAACCAGGCGTTCGGCGGGCTGCTGGTGGCCGTGGTGGTGAAGTACGCCGACAACATCCTGAAGGGCTTCGCCACTTCCTTCTCCATCATTGTTTCCACGGTGATGTCCGTCTACCTGTTTGGCTTCCACGTGGACCTGCTGTTCACCGCGGGGGCGGGGCTCGTCATCGGCGCCGTCTACATGTACAGCCTCCCCAAGGCGCCCGGCGGCCTCCCGTGCCCCGAACCCTCCTCTTCCTCTGCGTCCGCTGAAATGCCGAGGAGGGGCACAGGCGGCGAGATGGAGGCCTTTCTGCCAAAGTCAGTCCTGGTGAAGTGATTCTGTGTCTCTGGCGCCACCTGGTGCTGCTTTCCTCTCTGCTCCAACTAACCAATGAGTGAGCTTCTCCTGCTGCTGCGTCTCTTCCTGTCCCCCTAACCTCTGCTCCTCCTCTGTTCCTCAGAGCTCCTTCCCCAGCCGCCAGCACCACAGACTAATTCCTGGAAGCTGAGCCAGAAGGAGCTGCAGCGCCCCCTGCTGTTCTCTCTGCCTTAAAACTCTTTGCTATCTGAAAGAAACGCCTTACTGATCGGGTCCTGCTTGGTAGTTGCTGATTGGTTGGTCTGTGTGGGGGCGGGGCCACCTGCAGGTTGTACGGTGCCTTTTCCTCTTGTCTGAAGCCATAGGGTGGCAGTTCTGATCCTGGCCTGGCGCAGCCCGGTCCGGTCCGGTTGCTCGTTGGGAGTGTGCTCATTGATTGGAGCATTTTTAAATTCTTCATCTAATCTGTGATGTTTGTTGTTGGAGGGGGCGTGGCCTGTCTGTAGGCTGGGTCAAGGGTCATTGCTTCATTTTGTCTCCATTAAGATCAGATATGTTCCTGAAAACCTGAGCAGGTCCAGAAGGATTCACCAGAACCTTCATAACCCAAAACCACCAGAAGATGGCGCTGTCCAGACGTCACATGTAGAGAAATACTCTCTCTAAAAATGAGCTCTAATGTTTCTGCTGAGGAATATTCAGCATTTTGTGGAAAACCGTCACATCGAGCCGCGTGGGCGGAGCCGCGTGGGCGGAGCCGCGTGGGCGGAGCCGCGTGGGCGGAGCCGCGTGGGCGGAGCCGCGTGGGCGGAGCCGGGAGTTAATCTCGGTCCCGCCCACATCCACTTGGGATCACCGCTGGGTTTTCCTTTTACAAAGAAAGCAGAAATATTATTCAGTGTCAGTAAAAAGAAAGTGCAGCCTCAGATTTCTCCTGTGGTCCATTAAACTAAGATCAGATGAAACCGAGTAGAACAGAAATAAAACCTACGGAGACTAAATCAGATCACATTTTTAGTTTTCAAAACCATAAAATAACTCAGAATCTGAGATTTTATAAGACAGAACTACAGAGAAAATGTTTTATTAAATCTGATTTAAAGGTTTTTTCATTTCCACACAGGATCTAGAAAAGGGTGCCTTCTGATTGGACCATCCAAAATGTCTCCATCCAATCCGTCCGAGCTTCAAAAGTTTTGTTTCATTTGGTCCCCAAAGCTTTTTATAAAGGTTGTAACTTGTTCGATTCCTTTAAAACTTTTTTGTTGGATTTAAATGCTGTTTTCCGGGTTGGTTGGAATCGGACCTCGGCTCTCCCGGATCACTCGGGTCCATTTGGAGAAACAAACTCAGCAGAACTGCGGCGATCTCACTGGAGGAATGTGTTTCTGTTTTCTTTCTGTTTGGGTGAGTGAGGAGTAAGAGGAGCGGTCCGGACTCTTCTTCATGTTGATGACATTGTCTAGGATTCTGGTGGGATAACGAGGTTTTTAGATTTTTGTTTTTTGGGGTTTTTCCTGCATCTGAAACTTTTCTTCATTAGTTTTTCAGCTGTTAAAGTATTTGGACCTCCAGGATGATTCAGAACCAGTTTTTCTCTGAGCCCCAGAGGTGGTGGTGGGTGATGATGATGGTGGTGATGTTGATGATGATGGTGATGATGATGATGGTGATGATGATGATGATGATGATGGAGACAGAAGAAAACAGAATTAATTCATATGAATCTCAAAAGTTTTTTCCATAATGTGCATTTGAAGAACATTCAGTTAAAAAATCACCAATCGTCAAAATAGTCTTTTTGTCCAAACACGATTGGAGAAAAAGAAAAGTCATCTATAAATGAAGTTTGATTTCTTGATTTCTGCTTGCTGTGTCTGGTCATGGCCACCAGGGGGCAGCCTCATCAGACCCGGCTCCTTTTTTAAAAGCCTTTTAACGTTAATATCTGTCATTCAAAGTAATGAAACATTTTCCATTAAATATTTTTTTTAATATCTTTTAGTCCACAAATAAAAAAATGCTGAAAAGCCAAAAGTGTAACTAAAATATATTTTCTTTTTGTCTTGCTTTTTCAATCATAATTTATCATCAAATTGATGTAATAAATGTTATTCCTGAGCAATAGAAATGCAAGAGATAAATGAAGAATACACAAAAATGTAAACTATAGGTAAATATTGATACATTTATTTTATCTGTGCTGAAAGTGAAAACTTATATTTTTCATGAAAGCTTTTTTTGTTGGAAAAAAATCATGAGCATCTGAAGAGAGAAAAAAATGGAACCATTCTTGTTTTTATATTTGAGGAAACTGAGATGTATCAGTTGTTTACAGGGTTGTTTTTATTTCTGTGTAAAAATCCCATGACGTTATAAATTCACCTGAATGACGCAGAGTTTCTGTGTTTGGTGGAAATCTGTAGATTTTCTGAATCAGATTTGATCTGAGCTGACAGCCTGGAGCGCCCCCTGCTGGATACAGTCCCAGCTCCGGGTTTCGTGTCCAATTCCTGTTTTTCTCAAACTGTTGGGACAGTTTGTGCGGTTGCACTCGGTTGTTGGTTTGTATCACAGCTTGTGAGTTTGTAAATACTTGTTTTGTTAAAGTTTTATAAATCAAACACTAAACTCTGGAGTTTGTCTTTTAATTTCCCTTCAGTTTGGAATCAAATGGTTCACCCAAAAATCGGCCTGCAGAACGTCCATGTCCCGCTAACGCTGAAACGCCTCCAGGTGTGAATGCCTGGCTAAAGCGTTAGCTCATTAGCAGAGCTAATGCTAACGAGCTGCAGGTGAGGCAGTTTGTTAAAGCTGCGGCAGAGCGAAATGTTTAGCCTGTTGCTTCCTAGCCAGGTCAAAGGTCAGGATCAGACTAATGCGCCAATAAATGAACATCTTGTTAGAATGGACACATTTCTTATTAATGTTTCGACAATAATATATTTATCTATATTTTTATATTCTAATTATTTTAAAAATACACAGACTCTAATTAAGATGATGTAGAAAAGCTGCTCGTGAATCCATGAATAGAAAACCATCAGAAAGTTTTTACTTCCTGGTTCCCTTCAGGTGAAACTCGAACTTCCAGTTTCACTCCAACTATTTTCACACAGTTACAAAAATTAAATTTTTATGGTAGTTCTTTCAACTTTCTTGAGAAATTCCTCAAATATTCCAGTTTGTGACAAAAACGGATTTCTGCTGCAGCTGGCAGAATCCGAACCCAGGTCACGACCTCCAGGGAGGTCACGACCTCTGCAGGTCAGTGTGCTGGTCTTACTGGGAGGACTGGTTTTTGACCCATTTGTGGATCTGATTGAGCAACATAGAGCTGATTAATTTTGAGCAACAGTCCTGCAAGTTCTGGCCTGGTTCTGGAGGTGCGGTCCAGGACCCAACACAGGAGTTCCTGCAGGTTTCAGGGGTTCTAAGATCCGGAAGCAGCAGGTTTGGACCAGAACCTTCTGGACCGCAGTCGACACGGTCAGAATAACGGAGATTTATTTCATGTCCAGAAGAAGGAATCATCTGGAGATGATCATGACATTCAGAGTTTCTCAGAGAGAACTTCCTGTCCCAGAAGTCGGTCGTAGCTTCATGAAGGAACCGACTTCTGGCTCTTCTTCTCTTCATCTCTTTACTAAACTTCCTCTGTCCGTCCTGCAGGTGTTCAGGAAAAGAAAAAGGATCCTGAAATGGATAGCTACCACTTCCTGTCTGCTGAGGTCATGACCTTTCAATTAACATGCCAGACGTCGTCACTCCAACATCTTCTGGACCTGAGAACGGTTCGGTTCTGCTCTCCAGCACCATACAAGTCACACCTGGATCTGGAAACGGTTATTTCAGTTTGTTTTTAGGCGAAACACATAAAGTCTCATCAACTCATTGTGATGAAAAGCTGATGGTTCTGGATTCAGGATTTTATCTGAAGAACAAAATCAGCAGAACTTTGTGAAGTGACTCTTATTGTGGACCTTCACAATAAGAGCAGATCCTTCATTTCTTGGCTTCGTATTGTTTGGTTTTGTTCTTAGTTAGCGTTCTCACATGATGAACCGACGTGGTTCTGTCTCTCTGAACCGGATCAGGAAACCATCTCAGGAAGTCTCCTGGTTTTCAACATTTCAAAATAAAAGGCCAGACTTTTTTCCAGGAAGAAATACATACATTTTTAAAAAGTGTGCATTTGTTTAATAACTTAATCTGATTTATTTACACATTTTATTTGATCAAATAACATTCTTATTGTAATGTTTTATTGTAATAATAAAAGTAATAAATAGTTTTCAAAATATAGAAAGAATAAAGGAATAAATTAAATGTATTATTTACTAAACTAAGAAATCTCTGAAATTCCAAATGTCTTTTTTTCTTGTCAGTTTATCTTTAAGTACTAAAGGATAAACGTCCTTTCATGTCAGAATAAATCTCATTTACCTTAAAATAAACTGCATTTTTATGTTTTGCTTTTCTATTTTCTGTCACAGGTTTTTTTTTAAATTAAATATTTTCTATGTTACCTTGTTGAAGTTTGTTTTATTATTCCTTATGTATTTTGAAATCTTCCCATGAATTTAAACCAAAAACAAACACTCCACTATTAAAATAAAATGTTTATGATGTGAAGGAATGAAATCTGTTTACAGCGCCTCCTGTTGGGTCAACAAGGACTTTTCTAATTTTATTTCACTCAATGTGAAATAAGTGCAGAAGAAGAGAAGTCGTTAATGTTGCTATAGATTTTCATAAATGACTGAAGTTCAGGTTTACTTTCCTGCTCAATAATAATGAAACTGACATGTCTGCAGTTGGTCAAGCTGCCACCAGGGGGCGGGGTGGAGACTTGTTCTGTCGGTCAGAAGCAGCTGCAGGTGTTGATGATGCTCATCTAAGAGGTCAAAGTTCAGCATTGAGCAAAATCCACGGATCCAGGCATTAGCCGGGTCCATTGAGCCACCGGTAGTTATTCTGCATCCATCAGCTGTTCTGTGGCGTTCTGTTCAGAACATAGAGAACCAGACCGGAACCGGACCAGTGAGTCCCCGGGTCAGAACATGGAGGCGTCTCCAGGCTGAGGACATCCTGTTCCTCCAAACTGCAGCAGCTTCTGGCCTGTCCAAGAATCCTCCACAGAAAATCTGTTTCAGTAAATTTTGTCCTTCGTAACATCTCCATTCCTAAAACAACCCACGACTGATGTGTCCTCCTGCTAACATGTCCTCATGCTAATGTGTCCTCCTGCTAAGACCACGCCTTCTCTTCCTGTCTATTCATGTCTCCTCTGGCAAATTATTTTGCTCCTCTCTTCTTGTCCAAACTGTTCCTCTGATTTTCCAGAAAGGAAACCCAAACCACCGTCTGTTTTTCCTCTAAACACAAAGTTGGACTCCTTGTTTTGGGAAAACAACAACCTGACGCTTTCTAGTCAGGAGGGACTTTCATGTTTCCTAAACAGATGCAACTGGATCAGATCCTGCCGGGGTCTGGTTCCCAGTCTGGTTCTCTCCTCCAAAATGGTTCCCAGTCTGGTTCCCTCCTCCAGAATGGTTCCCGGTTTGGTTCCCTCCTCCAGAATGGTTCCCAGTTTGGTTCCCTCCTCCAAAATGGTTCCCAGTCTGGTTCCCTCCTCCAGAATGGTTCCCAGTCTGGTTCCCTCCTCCAGAATGGTTCCTCCTCCAAAATGGTTCCCAGTCTGGTTCCCTCCTCCAGAATGGTTCCCGGTTTGGTTCCCTCCTCCAGAATGGTTCCCAGTCTGGTTCCCTCCTCCAGAATGGTTCCCAGTTTGGTTCCCTCCGCCAGAATGGTTCTGAGTTTGGTTCCCTCCGCCAGAATGGTTCCCAGTCTGGTTCCCTCCTCCAGAATGGTTCCCAGTTTGGTTCCCTCTGCCAGAATGGTTCCCAGTTTGGTTCCCTCCTCCAGAATGGTTCCCAGTTTGGTTCCCTCCTCCAGAATGGTTCCTCCTCCAAAATGGTTCCCAGTCTGGTTCCCTCCTCCAGAATGGTTCCCAGTTTGGTTCCCTCCTCCAGAATGGTTCCCAGTCTGGTTCCCTCCTCCAGAATGGTTCCTCCTCCAAAATGGTTCCCAGTTTGGTTCCCTCCTCCAGAATGGTTCCCAGTCTGGTTCCCTCCTCCAGAATGGTTCCCAGTTTGGTTCCCTCCGCCAGAATGGTTCTGAGTTTGGTTCCCTCCGCCAGAATGGTTCCCAGTCTGGTTCCTTCCTCCAGAATGGTTCCCAGTTTGGTTCCCTCTGCCAGAATGGTTCCCAGTTTGGTTCCCTCCTCCAGAATGGTTCCTTCTCCAGAATGGTTCCCAGTTTGGTTCCCTCCTCCAGAATGGTTCCTCCCAGTTTGGTTCCCTCCGCCAGAATGGTTCCCAGTTTGGTTCCCTCCTCCAAAATGGTTCCCAGTCTGGTTCCCTCCTCCAGAATGGTTCCCTCCGCCAGAATGGTTCTGACTTTGGTTCCCTCCGCCAGAATGGTTCCCAGTCTGGTTCCTTCTGCCAGAATGGTTCCCAGTCTGGTTCCTTCCGCCAGAATGGTTCCCAGTCTGGTTCCTTCCGCCAGAATGGTTCCCAGTTTGGTTCCCTCTGCCAGAATGGTTCCCAGTTTGGTTCCCTCCTCCAGAATGGTTCCTCCTCCAGAATGGTTCCCAGTTTGGTTCCCTCCTCCAGAATGGTTCCTCCCAGTTTGGTTCCCTCCGCCAGAATGGTTCCCAGTCTGGTTCCTTCCTCCAGAATGGTTCCCAGTTAGGTTCCCTCTGCCAGAATGGTTCCCAGTCTGGTTCCTTCCTCCAGAATGGTTCCCAGTTTGGTTCCCTCCTCCAGAATGGTTCCCTCCTCCAGAATGGTTCCCAGTCTGGTTCCCTCCTCCAGAATGGTTCCCAGTTTGGTCCCATGATCAGGGCTTCTGCCATCTAGAGTAGAAATAAATGAAATAGAGGATTTATAGAAATAAAGGAAGAGATCATTTAAAGATCAAAGATTAAATCAATAATCTAATGGAGACAATCATTATTAATTATTTATAAATTATTATCATTATTAACAAAACAAACGTGATAAATGTAAAATGTGACAGTAATTAATGAAGTGATAATTGTGAATCTTTTTATGTTTATTTTGAATCATAATTCAAAGTAAAACATTAAATGAATAAGAGTAATTTATTCTAAACATTGAGACCCAGAATATTAAATCTGGTTCTGGTTCTGATCCATTCAAGCTGACCCGTGTCCAGGGATCCCAGTGACGTCAGAGGCGGGCGTGTTCTCGGCGTGACGTCACGGCAGGCAGCCTTTTCCGCTTTAAAGCCGCCGCCGCCTCGCTGTCCCGCAGACCGACCGAGCCGCCGAACCTTGGACCAAGTCGCTCAGTGCCGCCTCTGCCCGGATGGAGCTGCGGGGTTCGCGCCGCTCCTGACTCGGCTCAGTTTGACCTAACGGAACCAGAAGTTCGGTTCGGTTCGGTTCGGTTCGGTCCTCCCCGTCCCGCCGCAGGCCGCCGTGACTCGCAGGTCCCATGCGATTCTTCAGACTCACATTCAAGTGCTTCGTGGATTGTTTTTGAAGGTCGCGGTTCGGCTGCGGTTCGGTTCGTTTTTCTCTTCAGTTCAACAATTTTTTTTTTTTTGACAGAAAAAAAAAAGTAAATAATTTTTAACACATTTCGATTTTCTGACATTTTTAAATGTAACTAAATAAACTGAATTCAAAGAGAGGAGAGGGTCCGGAGCAGACCGAACCGAACCGGACCGGCTCTGGTTCTGATCGGTCGGTGGGACTCTGACCTGGAGCTGGACTGGGGTTACTGGGGTGTTACTGGTTCTGACCCGTGTCGGTTCTAAAGCTAAAGAGCTACAGAAAGACTGGTTCTGATTGGGTTTTACTGCTGGTTCTGATTGGGTTTTACTGCTGGTTCTGATTGGGTTTTACTGCTGGTTCTGATTGGGTCTGACTGGTTCTGATTGGGTCTTACTGCTGGTTCTGACTGGGTCTGAGAGGTTCTGACTGATATTCTGTGACAGAATCTAAGTGGCTGACAGAGACTGGACCTTAGAACCGGGACTGGTTCCTGACTAGTTAAGTTCTGACCGGGTTCTGTCTGAGATGGAGAAACCGGCCCGGCCCGCCTCGTCCTGCTCTGTGGTTCTGGTGGAGGAGACCAAGAGGAACCCGCTCCTCCTGTCCAACGGGTCCCTCTCCGGCGGTACCGGTCAGGATAAAAGAGGAGGCGGGGCCATCGGGACGGGTCCGGGGTACCAGGAACGAGAGACTTGGACCCGGCAGATGGACTTCATCATGTCCTGCGTGGGATTCGCTGTCGGACTCGGAAACGTGTGGCGGTTCCCCTACCTGTGCTACAAGAACGGAGGAGGTGAGGCTCTGCACGCGGGGGGCGGGGCTAGAGCTACAGGCCCCGCCCCCTCTGTAGGACACACACACACCACGGTTCAAAGACAAACCAGAACCGGGTCGGCCATCCAGCTGCTGGCCGGGCCACATGTTGATTCTGGTTGTGCTCAGCTGCTGGTCCAAAGGAACCTGCAGCATGAAAACAGAGTCAGGTTCTGTTGTTCCCAACTGAGACGCTGCGGTCCATATGATGGGCGGGGCTTTGAAATGGGCGGGGCTTCGATGTTCTGATCATGTTAGGCGGTGCTGGGCGGATCGATCTGAGTGACAGCAGCAGGTTCAGGCTGTATTTACACACAAGCATGGTGTGTGTGTGTGTGTGTGTGTGTGTGTGTGTGTGTAATAATATTCCTGATTGTCTCTATGACCCTCTGATCTCCCAGCAGGTCATGTGACCTCGCTTCGGTCCTTCCTGACTCCTTTGTCTGAAGGAGACAGGAAGGATTAATAATTAATTAACAATTGAATCATGATCAGATTAATCAATAATTCTCCTGGGATACTTTCTACCAAACTAAATGAAAACAAATATTTTAAAACCTAGAAAATTGTTTGCGACTCCATTTGCTCCAAAGTTCATTAAATCCACAAAAACATTTCGACAAAGTTGTCGACTTTGTTTTTCTATGACTTTTAATTTTTGTCCTTTTATGATGTAAATCTCTTTGAAAAGCCTGATTGATTGATTGATTGATTGATTGATTGATTGATTGATTGATTGATTGAAGGTCACCTGACTGCCTGGATCTGGCAGATCAGTGGCCACCAGGGGGCATCAGTCATCAGGCAGCTCCCAACCCGTCATTAGACAATCAATCAATCAATCAATCAATCAATCAATGTAACCAGGGGAAATTAAAAATATTCATTGTGAGAAACTGAAATATGACGATGATGGTGATGAAGGCGAGACCGACTGATGTCAGTCTGCATAGATCTATGTTTCTATCTATAGATTATCTATAGAGATACAGACCTGCTGATGGGTCTCTGGAGCGCCGTCGCCCCCTGCTGCTCAGGCAGAACCGGCCTGGTTTTCAGACCATCCATCTTTTTACAAAATGTGGACAGAACCGGGTCAGAACCGGTTCAGGCCACGTTCTTGTCGCCAGGAGCTGCAGCTTCCTGCTGATTGGCTCCTTGGAGAGTTATGTCCACCCTGGTGAGGAAGAGGAGGAGGAAGAGTCTTCATCACGTCTCTCCCTGTGAAAAGGTCCCGTTCTCACGGCGCTGTCAGACTTCCTGTAAAGGTCATATGACTGTCGCCCGATTGGCCGAAGCTGAAGGTGTTTGCCAGCCGCATCGTCTGATTGGTCCAACCGAAACATCTCACAAGTAAACGTCCGGGTCAGAACCGATGGATCCCTTATTGGGATCCTGTACTCCCTCCTCTCCCTCCACTGGTTCAGTTTTTATCGTCCCTCCAAACGATAAGGTCGTAGTTTGTCCTTTTTCTTTCATTCTGTCCCCTCAGTTTGTTCTTTTTGTCCTCTCATAAATCTGAGCCACTTTGATTTATTATCCTGCAGTGTGTGTGTGTGTGTAGGGGTGTGTGGGGGTGTGTGTGTGTGCTATAGTCACCCTGTGAAGGACACACACAGTGACGTGTGTTAATATCGGTGTGTTTGTAGCAAAGCTGCTATCTTTGTGAGGACCAGTCAGCTGAAGAACTGGATATCAAACCAACAGTAAAGGATGTCCACATGTTCACATGTCCACATGTTCACATGTCCACATGTTCACATGTCCACATGTTCACATGTCCACATGTTCACATGTCCTGGATGTGTGGAGGCTGCTGTGGCCAAAGATGACCTCTGAACTGTCTCCAGTGGACAGGACCTGTGGACGTCTCCAGTGGAGACGCTGAAGGAGGGATGAGGATGGAGGAGAGGTGAAAGCCTGTCAACAGGATTAAAAGATTACAGGCCACTCCTGTTAATCTCTGCTCCACATGCTGACTCGCTCAGAAAACCAACCGCTCGTTCGCCGACCAAAGGTCCGTTACCATGGCGACCTGGTAACTGTCCCACCGACTCCGAGCGCCTGATACTTCTGCACAAAGGTTGTTTTTACCACCTTGAACTGCAAATCTCTGGACTAGAAACAGCACCCACAGGGAACCGTTTAGGCCAAGAGGTCGACTCAGCGCCATCTTGTGGATGAAATGGAGTCAAATTTGAATGACATCTGATGGAAGAGATTTGAAATTATAGAAATGTATTTGATACATCAGTCGGATTATATGAAAATATTTGGTAGGAAATTGCTCAGTCCTTGGACTGAGCCGAGTGGAATTATGGGAAATGAAGGAATCTGTCATATGAGATGTAAGAAATCTGACACGCGACTATAACATGTTTATGGGCTCAGTGCGCCCAAGTCTCGCCGACTGTTCAGACAGGAACCCTAAAAACCTCAGGAAGTTTGATTCCCTGGAGTCTTTGGTGCTTTTCTAACGGAAATCTGGAATAGTGGCATTCCGAATGATCAAACACCTGGAAAACTTTGAAATAGACTGGAGTCATCAAACCCAGTTAGACCACAGGCTGGTGCTCGATCCAGTTCTGATTATGATCTAGAAACAACAGAAATTGTTTGGTTCTGGTGGGACTCCACATGGAGGTCCGGTAGGCTCACCGAGCAGGTTTGAGGTTGCCAGAGGAATAGTTCCATGCTGGCCGGAGAGAAAGAGAAAGAACAACTCCTGACTACATGGAGATGAAGCAACAGAAACTTGTTGCTCGGTTCTAGCAAGCCGGTCCAGAACAAGAACCTTTGGGATGAACCAGACGGTTCAGACAATCAGAAACTTCCATCGACCTTGTCTCTGAAAGGGGAAGGTTACAGTTTAGTCCTCGGATATCTGTGAATGAACCACTGCTGTCGTGCAGTTGTACATGTGACTCATGGATGTGTGGACTTTAATTATAGCCTCTGATGTAAGGAGACATCCTGACTGATCCTGAGTCAGTCGGCAGCAGAACAGAGTAAGGAGAGCTAGCGACAGCCTGACCATATCCAATATATGTAGGTATCTAGTATGTAAATAACCTACGTAAGTTTTACTAGGACATGGCATGCTTGCTTTGTGTTGAATATGCATCAACAGGCACCAGGTCTGTTTGTTGATATACTAAAGGTTGAGGGGAATTTGTCTCAGTGGACCATGAAGAGTTAAATGTAACTGCAGACATCAAGACTAAGAGACACAATTTGATGCATTACCAGTTTTCCATCATTTTTTCATGAATTGTTGAAGGGAGTCATCAGGAAGAAGTTCCACCGCACACCTCACTACCATCTCACTGTCCATTAGCGCCACCATCCTCACATCTCCACTAGTCTCTACAGTTCCTACCTAATTATACAGCAGCCAACATTTACACTCATCAGAACCAGAACCAGTCAGGTTCTGGTTCTGATGGATCTGATTATAAACAAAACAAAACACGGACTCAGGTTGGAAAACATTTTGCAGAAACAATTATTTTGACTCTATATGGTAATAAATCTGCACTCTGGTATGAATGTCTTAGTAGATTCAGAAAATAAATTTTTAAAGGTAACTGGCAATGGTGCCAGAACCAGCTTCACTAGCCGAGACTGAGCCACTAATAAGGACTGAACGCTCACAGCATTCTGACATTAATTATAAATATATAAGAGGCCAGTTATGGTTAGAAATGGGATTATTCTGTTCTGTTGGCCCAGAGGGAATGATTCACACTTGCCATCTAGTCAGGAATGTTGATCCACAGAGGAAGCTCACTGTGGAGCATTGCTTGGAGCCCCCAGGCCAGCAGGGGGCCTCACAGGAGGACTTGCTAGTTCTGTGGGAAGTAGAAGAAGTCTCTTCTGCCTCTGAAGGTCTCTGAATAACCCAAAACGTAAAACAGTTAAAATTACTTATTTAGGACCAGAGACCGCTCCAAAAGCAGGAAGTGGACTACATCGCAGAGCATTCTGGGTAAATACAGCCAAAGCTAGCATGCTAGCCTAGCGCTAGCAGCAGAAATGGCTCCTGGTCTTTAGCTTAAAGAGAAATTCTCCAACACTAAAATCTGACGCCTCCATCTTGTTTCCATCTGGTGAAACAGAAAGTTGCTTTCAGCGTCTTCAGAGGTTTTTGTGTCGTTTCCTTCAGTGGTTGTTGGTGCAGCGCCCCCACAGGCCAGGAGGGGAACAGGTTGGTTTGGGTCAGAACCACAGCAGCTGGAGACGGAGCAGATGTTCTGGTTCCGGTAGAACCGGGTCGACCGGACTGAAGGAGGAAAACAGCCTGAGTTTTCAGCTGTTCATGGGGGAAAACATGTCTGAAACATTTAGGTGTCCATGTTGCTGAGGAGGTGGAGCTCCCTGTCTGGATGTCCAGGTTCTATGAGGAGGAACCAGAACCTCTGATGATGAGGATGATGTTGGTGGTGATGAAGCTCAGCCTCAGGGGCCCCGCCAGGAACCTTTGGCCCCCGACCAGCTGCTGCTACAATTTCCTGAGTCAATTTGACCCATAAAAAGCATCACAATTTTAAAGCCTTGCTTTCTTTGGTCCAATTCTGATACTAGACAATATTTCCTGCTCCTGAATTTTACATCCAACAGTCTGCATCCAGTGAGCCAGCAGGTTGCTTCAATGTTTTTGTTAGGGACTGAAATGTCTCCCCACCAGCAACAGTCTAAAGCAACATGCAAAATACACATGAAGCAATCCAGAAAAAATGCTATGTAGTTTCATTTTATTCAAGCTGCAGTTTATAACTTTAATAAAATATATTTTCTCCATGTTTGTTAAAGCTGGCACCATGTTGTGACAGTTTGTTACGAGACAGATAATCTGTGAAAACAATCGATCTCCTGAATTACTATAACGATCCGACCAAAACCAGCAATCAGAACCAGGAGGAGGGTCTTAGCGCTGTCAATCACCCTCATTCACTCACTGCTAAATGTGCTAATGGTGGAGAAACAGCTTCCATACTGCAGCTTTACCTTCCCTCAGCAGAGGAAGGACGGGTCAGGAGGGACTAGAGCTGCTGCTGACCGACTCACCTGTTGGTGTAAAAGGTCCAATTAAATATATCAGTATGTCGGTCATTGTTTTCCTTAGTTCATTAAATGTTAGTGAAATGGAGGCTAACAGTCTGTAGCTAAGCTAACTGTGCTAAATGTTGATAATCTCACAGTCTACCCGCCTCTCAGAGAAAAACTGGGTCATAAATGGAAACTTTGACCTTTTTCTCTCTCTATTTTTTATTTATTCATTTATTTGTTGACTTTCTAATTGTTCCTAGCAGCTCAGTAACAGCCAGTGGTTCTTGTTTCCACTGACTGCTGCTGAACAGCTGCAGCTCCCAGCAGGAAGGAACCGTTTCCTGCAGATCCAGGGGCTTCAGGGCAAATATGTGTTTTTCATTTTTACTGCTAAAAACTATTTTATAAAACACAACATGATTCATTTTGTAATTCACAGGGCTCCATTTTTTTTATTTCTGTGAACAACAGAACAACAAAAAGAAAAAAAATGTGTTGGTCAGGGGCCCTTGGTATTGCCCCAACATTTTCCCCTATTTGCTCCCCTGCTCAGCCCGTCAGTATTTAGCCCACTGAATGATCCAGATTAGGCAGTTTAGCTCTCTAACTGCAGCTCTGCAGATTAGCGAACTAACTGCAGCCGCGGTTCTGTTTCTGGTTTTAGATACGACTCCAACACGTGGCGGTCATGTTAGGTGAAGCTTCACCAGGACCTTTAATGGATCTATTTATTTTACCGGTACCGGGTTGACCAGCAATAACCAGAAGTGATGACTTCCATCGGATTTGATTTATTGTCATTGTACAGTAAAACAAAATTAGTAGTACAATTATTCTTATGGCTTTTATAAACAAACAGTCAAAAAATATAAGATTGGAAAATGTCTGGTGGCATGAGGACGATGAGAATCTTAATGGCTAGAATATCAGGAGCTGGAGATTTTAAGGAGATGCTCTCTTCATTCAGCCTGTGATGGTGGATCCAGCATTTGTGAACACACAATGGAGACTCTTGGACCTCCCCTCTGGAGGGGACTCAGCGTTGTCTACAGAACCACCGTCCTCTTTTCTATTAACGTTGTTAATGTACAAAACACAGACGTTTCTCTCTGGGTCCCACCGTAGGCCATGCAGATCCTGGTGGTCCCGACATCTTGTCCAGGTGAACTGAGTCCAGTGGACATCACTCATCACGTTAACATGACCTCGATGTCCCATCTCTATGAAAACTGCTCAACAATTATGTTCAACTTGTCCATTTGTTAAGAAAGTTAAAAGCCGTTGCATCTGCCATGGAAATCTTCAAATTAATAATTAATGGTCATCTATATAAAAAAATGATTTTAAAAGAATTGAGTAATAAATTGAAATTATGACGTCAAAGTTCCAGCAAATTTTCAGAAAGTCCACCCGTCCATATGCGCAACTTTTCCTGTTGCCAAGAGAGCTGAAAGCCGCTGCGTCTGTCTGTATTATCAGAGAGAAGCTGATGAAACAGTCCCACTGTCTGGTTCTGGTCCGGTTCTAATAAGGTACGGCCAGGTGTGGCAATGAAGGAGGTGTATGGAGAAGTATGGAGGGGCAAAGTGGTGGACAGGGTTCTGTCAGCCAACCAGTGGGATGAATTTTGTGTTTTACTCTAAGTTGAAGGAAGGAAGAAATTCAGTTTGGTTGAGAGAGAGCAATGGGAAATCGAGCACTGAGGGTCCCGAGCCCCGAGGAACGGCTGAGGCGACGGGACCGAGAATGATTTCAGCTGGACAAACTGAACAAACGTTCAATGGAACCGGTCGCCCCACTCTGCCTGCCCTCATTGTTTCATCCGCCTTGCTGGATCTCCTGCTGCTGTGGAACTTGGGTTGTTCTACCTTTAAAGGTTCTGCACAACGTGGTCAGAAACAGAACTGGGCTGAAAATGAGTCCAAGAGCAGATGGTCCGGACCAGAACCCTGCAGCCTCAAACGGACCACAACATTCTCCAGATGACTCAAACCAGTTCACTCAGCATTTACTCATTCATTTTGAGTAGGCAGCTCCTCAGTGTGGCTGGTATTTCTGACTGTCCATGAATACATCGTGTGTTTCCCCAGGTGTTTTCCTGATCCCGTACCTGCTGATCGTTTTCGTGGGAGGAATCCCAATTTTCTTCCTGGAGATTGCCCTGGGTCAGTTCATGAAGGCCGGCAGCATCAACGTGTGGAACATTGCTCCGCTGTTCAAAGGTGGGTCCGGTTACCAGAACCTTGGGTCCGGTTACCAGAACCTTGGCTGATTTGCTGCTCAACATGTTAAACTTGTTCACTTCTCTTGGACGTTAGTCTGGTTCAGATTCTTTATTTCCTTTTAGTCAGAAAGAAAATAAATTAAAAATAGTTGAATCTACAGAACAGTTTGTTAATCAACTTTTTGAATCAACATTTAAGTTGTCCAATTTAACACAGTGAATTTGGACCTTATGAGAATAATGTTGGTTTAACTGGTTTTGAAACTCACTCCTTTGCTGAAATAATTCTGAAAAAGTTGATCAACTTTGAGGGAGAAAATTAAATTCCAAATATGGGTTCATACTGATTGTTCATTTATATATTCATGATTTCATCCATTTAATTTTTACCTGCTGATGTTAGAAGAGTCCACAGATTAAAAATATAAACTATTCAGCTTGACTGTGCATAAACCGAACATAGAACTAGTTCTTATAAAATGTGACAAACCTGAGAGAATAATTCTTCTGGGTTTAAAACATGAGCAGCAAAAACTTAATAGAATAAAAATATAAACTTCTGTTAGAGGAAAGTTTTAGGCCTTTTTCAACCTTTAACTGGGATAAAACTCCTGGAGATCAAAGATCGTTTTTACAAGAATGTACACATAATTGTAGATGTAAACAGTTGCAAAACACAATACCAATATCAATAATGTTGTTACAGTGTGTCCCAAATTAAGTTCAGGCGAAACTGAGGACGTTTGATAACCTGGAAGAATCCGCTTTGTCAGTAGTTTGAAGGTTCATGAGTCGCGGATCCGTTTCTTCACTCAGACCTTCAGTCCTCAGAGCCATAAATCCTCTTTCATGGCGCGCGTCACACATTCTTACAGGAACAGCACTGATAACAGTTTACTGCATCTGAGGGAGCCGACCAGGTTGAAACAGAGCGAGAACGCAGTGAAAATGCAGTGAGAGTGCAGAGAGAACACAAAGTGCAGCGAGAACACAGTGAGAGTGCAGCAAGAACGTAATGAGAACGACGCAAGACTGTAACCAGAATGCAGTGAGAGTGCGGCAAGACCTCAGTCAAAGTGCAGCGAGAACGCAGTTAGAAGGTGACAGTGCAGAGGAAAACTCCTGACTGTGCCCAGCTGTCGGTGTAAATGTCTGTCCATGCGGTGGACAGGGGGACATGTCCTGGTGTCCTCCGCCTGTCGCCCAATAACTGCTGCAACCCCCAAGATGGCCGCTGGATGGGTACAATGACTTTTCATGCAGAAATTTAAAATGACCCAAAATAGAAACCGTTTTCATACTCCATAAAATAACACATTTTTAATTCAAACTAAAAAATATATATTTAATATAAACATTTTAACTTTTTTTCTTGAAAATATCCAAAACCTGGAATTTTAATTTAAGTCTAAGTCAGGTGAACTTATGTCTTTGTTTTCTAAAAAATAATAATTAAAATAAGTAAAGACAAAAAGTTAAACACTTTAAACATTTTCAAAGTCATAAAATAATTTGAAAAAAAATTAAAGTTTTTGGTGGATTCAAATTTTGATTTTGAGATTTTCTTAATAAAACTGACAAGTTTTCAATGAAAATAATTTGTAATTTTTCCTTCTTTTGTCCAGAAGGAAAAACAACATAAAATAAAATAAAATAATTAAATCTGGGAGAGGAGAATTTATTTCTTACTAAGCAACTGGAGAAACATGAAAATCCACTGAAGTTTTCAGGAAGTGAGAGAAATGTTCTTAACTCAGATGTTTAAGCTGAAGAGAAGTTGCATGATAACCGCTGCCTGTTTTTTACTGTAACCATGACAACAAGGTATTTACAAGTGTGCAAAGTTAATATGTGAAGTTTGTTTCCTTTGATGAGGTCAAATATTAACTGGTCTCCAATAAAAAGTTTATAATATTTCCAGCAGAACCAGCTTCGGATTTTAGCCTCCATTGTTCAATCATAACAAGAAAATTCTGGAAAAGTTTCCAGATTCCAGTAAATCACCTCGAAGTGAAGCACATTATACAGATTTATGTTTTAGGATTAGAAAGCATGTTTAATGAGGAGCATGTTTGAAAGGTTTTCTGCTTGAAATTTATCTTCAGGTTTTGATAATTTTGTGTTGTGCAGGTCTGGGTTACGCCTCCATGGTCATCGTGTTTTTCTGCAACACTTATTACATCATGGTTCTGGCCTGGGGCTTCTACTACCTGATCAAGTCCTTTAGCTCCGCCCTCCCCTGGTCCACCTGTGACAACGAATGGAACACGCCCAACTGCCTGGAGACGTTCCACCACCTGCACTGCAGCAACGCCAGCCTGGCCAACGCCACAGTTGGCGGAGCCAACCTGACCTGCGCCGACCTGGCCGACGCCCGCTCGCCCATCATCGAGTTCTGGGAGTGAGTTCCGGGTCAGGTCGGGGTCGGGTCGGGTCAGGGTCGTCTTTCTGACCCGGTCTGTGCCTGCGCAGAAACAAAGTGCTGAACATCTCGTCCGGACTGGACCAACCGGGTCGGATCAACTGGGAGCTGATGCTGTGTCTGATGGCTGTCTGGGTTCTGGTTTACTTCTGCGTCTGGAAAGGAGTCAAGTCCACCGGCAAGGTACCGCTCCCAATCGGACCAATGGGACCAGTGTGTAATAACCAGTGGGACCAGTATGTTACAAACCAGTGGGACCAGTGTGTTACAGACCAGTGGGACCAGTGTGTTATGGACCAGTGGGACCAGTGTGTTATGGACCAGTGGGACCAGTGTGTAATAACCAGTGGGACCAGTGTGTTAATAACCAATGGGACCAGTGTGTTATGGACCAGTGGGACCAGTGTGTTACGGACCAGTGGGACCAGTGTGTTACGGACCAGTGGGACCAGTGTGTAATAACCAGTGGGACCAGTGTGTTAATAACCAGTGGGACCAGTGTGTTACAGACCAGTGGGACCAGTGTGTAATAACCAGTGGGACCAGTGTGTTAATAACCAGTGGGACCAGTGTGTTACAGACCAGTGGGACCAGTGTGTTACAGACCAGTGGGACCAGTGTGTAATAACCAGTGGGACCAGTGTGTTAATAGACCAGTGGGACCAGTGTGTTACAGACCAGTGGGACCAGTGTGTAATAACCAGTGGGACCAGTGTGTTACGGACCAGTGGGACCAGTGTGTTACAGACCAGTGGGACCAGTGTGTTACAGACCAGTGGGACCAGTGTGTTACAGACCAGTGGGACCAGTGTGTTACAGACCAGTGGGACCAGTGTGTTACGGACCAGTGGGACCAGTGTGTTACAGACCAGTGGGACCAGTGTGTTACAGACCAGTGGGACCAGTGTGTATACCAGTGTACCAGTGGGACCAGTGTGTTACGGACCAGTGGGACCAATGTGTTACAGACCAGTGGGACCAGTGTGTTACGGACCAGTGGGACCAGTGTGTTACGGACCAGTGGGACCAATGTGTTACAGACCAGTGGGACCAGTGTGTTACAGACCAGTGGGACCAGTGTGTTACAGACCAGTGGGACCAGTGTGTGGTCAGGTGGGGTTTCCTGCGGGTGTTTATAATGTGATAAATATAAAACATTTAAATATTGAACGTGCTTCAGCTGAAAGACGTTGGCCAGCAGAGACCTGCTCCGATTATCATCTATATTTTTTATTCGATGAATATTCAGAAACTTTTCAGTTTTTCTCTCCTGCTGGATTTTTGTCCAACATGTAAAACAGAAACATGTGAGTCGGAGTCAGAGGCAAAAATGCCGCACCGTCCCTTTAAATCCTCAGCTGACACCTCTGATTCACCCTGGACGTGTCACCAGGCTGCAGTCATATGACCAGTTCAGAGTTGCTATGACAACCTTTTGGGGGAGGCATTGAGGCCCTGTGAGGTGGCGGGACGCGATTGGCCGGCTGAGAGGAGGGCAGCTTGTCTGCAGTGGGACGTGACTGAGAGGCCGCATGTTGAGCTGCGATGCTGCGTCTGCAGCCATCAGATGCTGGGAAAACACCAAACGTAGAAACATCCCAATGCTGAGGGAGACGAGCGCTCCCGGGTTCAGAACCAGCACCTCCAGAACCTGCAGGAAGTTCTGGTCCAGAAGCGGGAAATGTCAGAAAGCAGGAGGTCAGATGGTGGATCCAGGCAGAGCTCCACTGAGTCAGAGCATCAGCAACCTCCTGGCTTCATTCTGGATGGAGACTTGATTGGTTTCCATCCAAATCCCACATCATGATGCTGCCTTCCTCCATGTTTGTGAAGTAGTCTCTTGTTCTTAAAGTCACTCTTCTAAATAAACGCCTGTTACGTCCAAACATCTCATGATGCCGAATGGAGAGTTATTGGTTTATT